>JAKGUB010000284.1:19067500-19520000 GCA_026261675.1 Hippocampus mohnikei
ACACACACACACACACACACACACACATGTATATATATAATAATTTTGAGTTTAAAGTCATTTAAATTGATCCATCACAATACAATAAACCTGATGAAGCAGCCAATTTTGCATGGACACGAGATAAACATCTGTAGTCAAAGAAATTGTTCAATAATGTAAAGTTCAACAGGTAAACATTTTCATGGCAGCCATTTTGGAAACAACACGTTCTGTCACCACCTGCACTAATGACAGAATGCCCGTGAATACATCTCCTGGTACAATACCTCGTGACAACGTAACCTTGGGAGGAGAAGTGAGGTCTTCATCACCATTGCTATTCAGTAAAAACAGTTTATGTCCCATCTCTAGTACTGCGGGAAGGGGTGAAAGGGGGCAAAATGGCTGACGACACCCTTTTATTAAAATTCACACAAAATGGCG
Source organism: Hippocampus mohnikei (assembly GCA_026261675.1). Lineage (NCBI taxonomy): Eukaryota > Metazoa > Chordata > Actinopteri > Syngnathiformes > Syngnathidae > Hippocampus > Hippocampus mohnikei. Next base: position 19,067,927 of record JAKGUB010000284.1, read on the forward strand.
TTTGACAGAGTAAACTGTGTTGCTTTACCAAGATCACATAGAACCATGCACGTAAAATACGACAGACCAGCCCCCCACGCTTGTCGATCAGGGTAGGTATCTTCCCTGTATAATCTGGTCCATTGTGACGCCACGAAAACCATCCACGTTAGGTCCCGCTATTTGCCTTAAATTTAGCCGTTCACATTACGTTATTCCAAGGGAGATGCTTTTTGTATGAGCCCCGTAATTCCGTGTGCAATCGACAGTGACACACCCGACACTCCCGTTTCCTTGACAATCCAAGCCAGACAATCACTTTGTGTTGGAAATGGTACTCCCACGGGTTTATTGGCTTTTAATTGTTTACGGTTCCACCACAGGACGGATTGGGCAGTCATGGAGGACCGCCCACGATCAGCCGAGCACAGTCAGTGAGAAATGTGGTAAAATGTCTGACGCCTGCTTGTTTTGTGCGTCGTCTACGGCGAGGCACAGTGGAAGCGGGGAGTTCTGCCCTTCTCTGATTGGCTGACCGCGCACAGGCGCAGATGGCATTTACTCTCCGCCAAATTACATATTGTGCTGTCCTGCCTTGATACTGAAGCTTAAAATAGCAACCAGGTGGTTGGACTAAACCGGCTTTTTTTTTTTAAACAAGTCATGCGCTTTTATTTTTATACTACATTTAAATGTTAATAAACATTGTGCCACAAGAATATTAACAAATGTAAAGTTGACAAAAAGTCATCCTAAACCACACTAGAAACACTGTACTGTTTATAGTACGTGAAAAGAGGATACGCATGCTTTCAGAAGTCCTAAAACAAAAACCGAACAAAGATTCATAGCACAAGAAAGCATATTTATTTAGCATCCATTAGCGCTTATCAGTACAGATCTTGCTACCTTTGAACTATGCACGTGGGCTTTGATTGCTTGTTACTTATTAGCGATAAACGGAGCTCAGACCGGGTTAAAGTGAAAAAAAAACCGAGTTAAAAGAAAGCAACAAAAGGCAGACAAGAGAAACGGATACAATCACAAAAATGCTGATGACCACGTCGCCATTGGTCTATTTCTTTCACGTGAGTTAAACGACTATTTCTGAGCGTTCAAAAGTGAGCATCATTATTTTACAATACAATAATACAACAATAATATTTAATCTAAAAAATGACCAGATGTGGTGTATTGATCCAAGATTCCTGTGCTTTCATGATTGGCATATTTATCATATTTATACATGCGTTCCACCATATGTTATTGTGCAAATATTTTGTATGGGTATATCCCGTTGCTGTAATGATGGGATCCTCCTGGAAGTAACAGTAAGCAGCTTCAGGAGGAAGAGGAGGAGTGGCGTCTATTCTTACGCATGCGCACTCGCGTGTGATCTCATCGGGTGAGCGTAGGGGGAGAGTAGTTCACACACGCACTGACGCACACGGTCACACACAAAGCCACGCCTGCGTGGTGCGCCTCTCATTACAAACCCAGGTTTGCACTGTTTCTTTTGAGGAAGCCCCTGGTTTATTTCTCTCGCCACTCAAAGGTCGCGTTGTGCTCAGGACGCCCCCTCCTCGTCACGGGAACGGCCCGCAGCGCGCTCATGATATGCAAGGTCGCGATTTAAACAGTGCAGTGTCAAAAGAGAACGTGCAAGCCAGGGGACAACAACCCAAATGGTCCTCATTGGTGCAGAACGAGTAGTCAGTGGCATTGACATTGCACATCTCTTTTTCTCCTGTTTACTGACATAGCAAAAGAGATCTGCATGGTCGCGCAGCAGCAGCAGCGCGCAGCATGGTTCGAGAAACCAGACATTTATGGGTGGGAAATTTACCGGAAAATGTGCGAGAGGAGAAAATCATCGAGCACTTTAAGCGGTGAGTATAAAGAAAGAGTTTTCTCTTTTCCTTCTCGCATCTGTGCTGTCAGCACCCCACGCTAATCAGCATCATCATCATCATGTTGCACACACTTGTTTCCATGTGCATGTCGACAGCCTCGCCATTTTCTTAGTAGCCCACCTGTCCACCTGTCACCAAAGCTGTAAAAATATTTTAAAACCATGTATGAACGCTGCACTTGCTTCTACGCTGAACGGTTGCTGGAAGTACTTATTCAATGGTTGAATTGTGCATTGGGATCTACTGTCAGTCATGTCAGTGGTATGTGTTTGACGTCGTGCAGCCGCAGTGTAATTTTGTGTGTGTCCAAGCTGGATTTGATTAGACTGCAGCAAGAAGAAGCTTTGCAACTCCCCAACACGCTCTCGCACAAACAGTGGTTATGATTGTGGCTTTTGTTTCCGGTGTGCATTTGAATGAAATTGTTCAGAATCCATCTTCAGGAAATCTGAATTGTCATGCGCTTGTTCGCAAGATGTCAAGAAAATCACAGCCCTCCTCACAGCTGCGTCCATATGTGGCCTCCAAACGCCAGACTGCTCAAACCATCGCATGTGCGTCTACGTTTCTTAGCCCTCGTCGGCGTCGTCTTATCAGCGTAAATCAAGCACTGCCCAAAAAATGCAAAACGCGTCCGTCTCCGTTGCTCAACGTGAACGCTGGAAATAAATGCAAGCCTTTACGAGCGTGCATGTGAATTGGTGTGCGTCGCGCTCGTGGAATGTCGCAGGAGAAAGGTGCCTCCCTCCGCGGCTGCCGGGGTTTAACTCTGAGCCAGCAGAGTGATGTGATGTGGATGTGATGTGATGGGGAAGGCAGAATGAGTGCGCACGGGTATAAAATGGCGTCGGAAGATGTGCGTTGTTGGGGGAACTGCACACCCCCAAAATATTTTGGCACTACCGGGTCACAGCGTGACCCATGGAGTTATGTAGACTTGATAAATGTAGTTTTTAAAAAATATTTGGTTCTGCACTTAAGTCATTCTTTTCAATGCTGGATGGACCTTTTTAATTTTTGGTGACCAGGCTTGAATGACTTTGACCGCCCACCATTATCAACTCTTAATTCCTATTCTTCTATCTCTTGTCCAGAGTTCGACTCTGAATGTAGGCACTCATTTGCATTAAATCCATAGAATTTTTTTTCACATAGTATTTATTTATTTAACCAATTTGCCACCCACCAGAATTGGAGCCCTTTACAGCCGCACCTATTGCACATATCAAAAGCCACCATTGTGTACAGTACCACAATTATGCAGTATGTTCATTTTTTAAGGGGGTTTTGCAAGGGATTCCTGCCAGTTTCAATTAGCTATGTGAAATTTTAAAGCAATTTCTATCATGAATGAAACCATAAAAAAGATCTGAAAAGCCACAGAAAGCCAGTCATTTTGCTTTGAAGCATCTATATTAGGACCATTTTGGCCATATCTAGGGGTCATTCAAAATTTGCAATCAGCACCCTCAATGGTTAAGTGAAAAGTGGGACGGTTCAGGTGAATAGTTTGGAGGTGAATATGTATATCCCTGTAAACTATATAAATGTTAAAGTGTCACACAGCAAATTGATCCCAAGCAAACCTCTTGGTGGAAATGAGGCTTTTAAGAATTGCGCACGTGAATTCATGTGGCTTTTGCACAAGATTCCATTCATTCCCCCGTAAATTTTGACTATTCATAAAATAACTTCTCAATCTGGGAAAGGGTTGTTTGGTATTGTTGGCACTTGACTCATCCGTTTGTTTTTGCTTTTTTTTTTTCTATAGATATGGACGTGTGGAGAGTGTCAAAGTCCTGCCTAAACGGGGTTCAGAAGGCGGAGTTGCAGCCTTTGTGGATTTTGTGGACATCAAAAGTGCTCAGAAGGCTCACAATGCTATCAACAAGATGGGGGACAGAGACCTGCGCACTGATTACAATGAACCGGGCACCATTCCTAGTGCTGCGAGGGGGCTGGACGATAGTCTGTCCTTAGGCTCTCGTGGCCGGGATGTATCAGGGTTCACACGGGCACCAGTGGGGGGCGTGTATGGCCCCCCTACGTCGCTCCACAGCAGAGATGGACGCTATGAACGGAGACTAGACGGGTAAGTGGTACAGTTTTTATGACGACAGGGGGGAGCAAGCTTTTTTTCTTTTCTTTTTAAATTAAAGAGCTCAACTCCAAGTGTCTTTCTAGCATGTTCACTGACGTGTGTAGGAGGATATAATCGTACAGGGATTCTCAAGTCAGCTCTCCTAGATATTCTTAAATACAGACACTGCATTACTTGTTAACACCTTGTGACTATGGTCGTACTCACATGAGGCAATCCGTGCCGTGCTTGCGCCCACTTGACACCTAAAATGTGGTCTGAGTGTGCATTGCAACCTGAATATCCAGTGGAGAATCTCCAAAACTCTGGTTATAACCGAGGCTAAACATAGCTCCTCACTGAAATACAAATCTTGTCTTCTAGTCGTGGTGTATCACTTCAACATACTTCATCTATGCCATCTTGGTGTGTTTCAGAATGAGCACTAAATACAGTAAATGACTGTGCGACACTTTAATGCAATCGATCCTTTCAGCACTTATTCTTGATGAGTACCACCTTGCACAATAGAAATAAATATGCAATGCACACAAAACATTACAAAAGCCAGTGCACACAGGTTGAAGCAGGGCGCATGCAATGAACATCCTCGTCAGTTATTCAGGACAACGGCCTCATTAAGTGAAACAAATATAGTAGATGACTCAAAATAATTTACTGTAAATTTCAAAACATAAAGTCCACGGTGCACTTGGTCACTCACGGGCTCATGCCCGCGCAGTCTATTGTGCTTATCCCGGCAGTTATTTGCACTTTGCACAACCAAAAAATAAATGTAGGGTTAAACAAAAATTTTATTGGGCACAATCACATTTGCTCGCATCATGTGATCTTTCGTCTAGCGGTTATTTAGGCAAAGTAGAAATAAAGAAGACTTAAGATAATTGACAGTCAAGCTGTAGTAATGCTCTGCTGTAGTGCCTGAATGGTTAAAGAGCCGGAAAGGAAGGGGCAAGGCGTAGAAAAATTAGTAGTGTGTTTCCGGTAACATGAAATAGGGTCGGTAGGTCGGACGTTTTTTTTTAATCTTTTTTTTTGCCCCCCATCAAAAATGTAAACAAAATACCCAGAAAACATAAAACAAGGAGACATTTTTACTATTATTGAAACCCCCGCCAAAGGCGGCGAGAGAGTTGGGTACCCCTCGGCTGGGTGTTACAGCCATCTCGTTACCTCTGCGTCCCGCGTCCTAGACGGCCCGTGGCGTTCGTCAAATAGTTCGCTGAATCTTTTCGATTGGATGCTGTTTTCTTAAGATTATGGTGCAAGTATGCGACTGCGACACACAAAACGCGGTTTAAACTGTTGTCGGAGATCGTGGCCGCCGCCATGATTCAATGTTGTTGACAGACGACAGGGCAAACCACGCGCACGCTCAACGTGAATATCGCGAGAGTTTGCACCGATGTGAACGCCCTAAATTCATCTTTCCTTTTATTATTTATAATTTTGTCTGTGGTTTTATTGTTCTTGTTTTGATTGCAACGCGTCCTTGAGTGTTTTGAAAGGCGCTTATAAATGAAATTTATTATTATTATTATTATTATTTGTGGCATGTTATAACCACAGCCGCGTTTTATTAAACACAACAATGCCAACGAAGATGGAGCTTCCACTCTCGCCTCTTCCTCCGTTCCTCGCCCTGCCTGGCAAGCCGCCTGTCCCGTGGCCCCGCTGGTTGGAATCCTTCGAGACCTTTATTGAAGCCATTGGGCTCGCCGACGAATATCGCGAGAGTTTGCACCGATGTAAACGCTCTAAATTCATCTTTCCTTTTATTATTTATAATTTTGTCTGTGGTTTTAATAATAATAATAATACTTTTTATTTATAAGTGCCTTTCAAGACACCCAAGGACACTTTACAATAACACAAAACAATACAAAACAATACGGGTTGAGCAGCGGCAGCCAAACGCGCAAGCGGTCACTCAACCCGGAGGAGTCTCTCTCTCTCTCTCACCTCCAGGACATCTCCACGGGTTTTATTGTTCTTGTTTTGATTGTAAAGCGTCCTTGAGTGTTTTGAAAGGCGCTTATGAAATGAAATGTATTATTATTATTATTATTATTATTATTACACAAATATGTAAAAGGTTTGAAAAAAAATGCCGACTGTAAAGTTTTTTTTCGAGGTAGAAATTCTCGTTCGGTCGGGTTACCGGAAACACACTACTTTTTTTTTTCTACGCCTAATGACGGCTGTGTATCGCCTCAAGTGAGTGTGCATGATCTACTGTATCTGGTCGGCAATAGCGTAAACGGTGAGATTCTTTTTGTAAATAGAAGCAACTTTGTCAGGTGGGCATACAGTATCATTTGTGGAGGGTAAAGATTGGACGTGGTACATTTTCCCAGGAATGTTGAAGATGGCTAAATACAGGGACCTAAATCAGAGTGGTCCAGCGACTGGGATTCCTCTCTTAATCTGGAGTTACATGGCTGGCCAGGTGGATTATATTCCTGTTTTTCCCCATGTAGTCAAACAAACAAACAAGTACAGTACCCAATGTACAAAATATAACACAGGACAGCATTATTTGGATGAGTGTCATCTTTCATTTATTTCACAGTGGAGTCATGTGGATAATTTAAACAGGAAATGTATCCCCCCCCCCACTGCTGGATTAACACCTAAAGGATATTCTGTCCTGCCAAAGGTACAGGTTGCTTTCTTGGGCCCCTTTCATTTCTGTTATTTGGAATTATGTCTGAGATCAGGGCATTATAATTTGAGACCTCTTGGAGACCACAACACCACAACAACGGAAGAGACATAAGTCACCATCATTGATTGGGACCCCTCCCACACTTTTTTGGGGGGTGTCAACGACTGATATGAACGATGACCTCCTTTTTGTTGGAGATAATGTGCCTGTGGAATACCAACTTTCTCCTCCTGCGTGGAACCCTACATTTTGGATGAAAGCTTAAACAGTCACAATTTATCCTGTGTGTGGAGTGCATGTAGATTTGCACATGGACGGACAACTAAAGTGAACCTTTGACAATGCATTTTCTTCCCAATACCATCAGATGAGTGCAAGAAGATGGATTACCATTGATCAGCACCTTTCACTGGAAAAACTGGAATGTACTGAATTGGACTGATGTGTCTCCTTTCATGGAATTTGCAGGATCTTACACACAAAATGACAAGTCTCGAACGGGAAATCAGTCGTGATATAGTTAAAGATGGACTCTTGGATATTATGTAGTCATGAAAGACCATCACACGTGCCTGGGTGGATATATGGACTCAAGGTGACTCATTGAAGCATTTGGTATTCTGAGTGTGGATCCCGTTTTGTCCTCCTTCTCCTCGAAGGTCTCCTTCCCTGAAGATGAGGATTACGTTTTTTCATATTCACCATGTTGCTTCATTTTTGTCCCTCCGCCACTTTCCACTCATCATTTTTGCCCACAAAAAGTCCTATCTACCTTTATTGTATTTGGAATTATAGGTCAAGTTACCACTTTCTCAAAAGGTTGGTATGTCCTGCCCTGCCTGTGTATTTTAGCTGTCCTCTCTAACCCCCATAGTTTGCACCGCTGACTCTTTGATCTTCACTCTAATAGCACTAGCTGCTGCACTCTATACTTTACCTTCTATCGTTTCCCCTTCTCGTCAACTTTTCTTACCTGACCACCAGCTCTCATGACGGTAATACAGTGGTATTGCAGGAGTAATGATCCCAGTGAATTCCTGGGTAGATCAGCCTCACGTTTCCATGCTGAAAAAGTATAAAATCAGTGCTGTACTGCTATAGAAAATAATTGCATTCCAGGGTCAAACCATTTTGCTTGAACCTGACATTCAAGTAAAAACAAAAAACAAAATCAGCTAGCCTTAACTTTAAAGTGAAGGTGATGTCTCTTGCCATTTTTTTCCATTATTTCTTTGATGTCTTCTAAATGTGTGTGTGTGTGTGTGTGTGTGTGTGTGTGTGTGTGTGTGTGTGTGTGTGTGTGAGAGAGAGAGAGAGCTGTGCTCTATGCGAAATAAGTCAGCTTTTATTGTCAAATATGCTCTTATGTAGAACATACAGCACAGATTAAATTACTTTCCTCTCTCAACCACAGTACAAACATGGAGTGCATTGAACACACACAGCTAAAATGTACGTTAAAAATCCATAAGACATAAATATATAAATTAGAGCTGTCAAACTATTAAAATATTTAATTAAAAACTCAACTGTCATAATTAACTCAAATTAACTAAAAATTAATCATGATTACTCACGTATTTTTTATCGTTTCTGAATTTCCTTTTATATTTTTTGTCCTATTTTCCCCCATTTTAATGCTCTCATCAACATGGAATCATGAATCAGTTTTCTATGTGCAAAATGCAAATAGTTACTGAATTTCGATTTTCAATTTTACATGAACATTTTTCACTTGGAGCAGTTATTCACACATTATCTCTCACACAATATTACTGTCCATCAACAACAGTGAAAAAAATATTTTGTCACACAACAGCTGCTTGAACAGCTCTTTTTATGGAATCAAAATAGCGCAATATAAAGTGCACATCTAAGGTAAACTAGTACTTAGCCTATAATTTTTCACGGCCCCCTGAATAGGGATTGTCGGTCAGCATGGGAGGATCTCTCGTTCTGTACTTTTTTGATCATTTATTGGAGCACTTTGCAGCAGAAGTAGTAGTAGTAGTAGTTGTAACAGAAGTATCAGAAGCAGGTAATAACCTAAACTACACATAAATGCAGTAAAAAATTAATATATCTATCTTTCTGCATCACAATGTAAATATGTATATAAATGACATTAATTAATACCTTTATTTAACAATACGTTTAATAAATAATGTAATCAACCCTGATTTGACTATGTATCATTATCGTCATCATTATTCATTGTTTTAAACGTAAGAAACCATACAACACAAACATAAAGTCGAATCGAACAAAAGAACTACAAGTCCCAATACTCAATCCCGAAGTGGAGCGCCGCTTGATTATCCCAAGCTGAAGCGCAATTTACTTCGTTTAAACGTCAGATTGCAGACGGACAAACATGACAACTATGCAAAAATGAGCTAAATAAAGACACCCCTGTTCTAGCAACATTTTAGCCCACGCTGTTTGCTTTGAAATGATCCATAGCTGTCGGTCTGAGAGAGGGGGCGGAGTACGGACGTCAGCTGTGTGCTTGGCCATTAAGTGGTATTTCAGACTCGACGTGCTATGATGATAGCTCAGTTTACGACTGCAAAACATACAGGTAACTTTGGTCTTGTCATTGGAACAATCTGGCAACTTTTTAAAAGTAAACTTTCCATTCCTAAACTATTTAAGTCTCCGTTTTCGGTGTCTCGCGCTGCCGTGGCTGGCAAAACAAACGTGCGTGGACCTGTGCAGAGCGATTGATGTTTTGATTCTGGTTTATTTATAAAGCAACGTAACATCCGCTGGGACGTCTGCCGCGTTAATCTCGCGAGAAAATTTTTGATCCCGATAAAATTCATTTAAATTAATGCCAATAAAAATGCGCTAAACTGACAGTTCTAATATAAATATGTTAAATATGTGGTGGTGGGAATGTGACTCGAAATTGCACTGGATAGCCACGGATGGAATAAAAGCACTCAGTACAGTAATCCCTCGTTTATCGCAAGGGTTACTTTCCAAAAGGAACCAGTGATAAGTGAAATCCATGAAGTAGGATTTATTTTTTAAAAAGCAAAACAAATGTGAAAGGGACGAAATTTCAAATGTGCTGAGCACATTTGACAATAAAGTCGTACTTGGTACTTGATAGTCAGCTTTATTTTTTACAGTTATTATACAATACTGAACTATGTATACAATGCAGAGGCGATTGCTCTAAGACTGCAATGGAAGCTCAGCTTCCCCAAAAATGTCAAAAAGTAAGTGATCAAATATATGTGTGTACGTACAATTGCGTGGACATGTCATTGACTAAATATGCGCTACACCACGCTCAACTTTTGTTCCGAATCAGCTTCTTATTAGTGGTTACGACGCGACTCTCTTCTCATTCATTCCCGCAGCTTACAGGGTCTTTAATGACTTGTGTCACACACATTTTTCTAAACAAATCTAAACTTATCAAAACAGACTTTATCAAAATATTTCAGCACACAAAAGAAAAAAAATGTCTAGAAAATAGTCTACTTATTTTAGGATCTGTGTACATGCATGTTCATTTTAAGAAGTGTGGCCTGGAGGGTTGGTGTGTGTGTGTGTGCGTGCTGCACGCACTAATATTGTATTAGAATTGAGTTTGGCACCTGCTCTGCCTCTTCGTCTTGCTCTTCTTTTATGCTGCATGTCTTCTAGTAGTGCTGCATAGCATGTTGCGGCACAACGTGATACAACACTGAAGGTGTGCAACTGTAAATTCAAATGAGTTTGTATACTTTAAAAACCCATGAGTGATCACTGAAACACTCCACAATATAGTGAGGGTGCGAAAGGTGCCCCACTGTGTAGCAGGATTGGCTGTACTTTAGAGCAAAAATTAATGTAATGTGCTAGCCATCAGATTACCGTAGTACGTTTTCAGTGAGGGTCCTTATCACAAACTGATGTTATGAGGGAGATAAATAGATTCTCCAAATCAATGTTTGTAACAGAAAAGTAAGAAAAAAAGGCTAGTTATTAGTGCAAGCATAACAGTGGAAAGAACACATCACATAAAAGTCTCCCATTCAGAAACATCCTCATCATTTTAGGTTTGGACAGAACTGAAATTTGTTCAATGGTCCTTCAGGCATTTCTTCGAAAGGTACAGTTGGAATTGGAGTACAGATTAGCAATAATTATACTTAATCTCCATTGTCTTTGTATTTTCATGGTGACTGACCTCAGATCGTGCAACACAACAAACAGGTGATCTCGGAAAGCCTTGTGCCAGGTTTCTCAGACAAATGATTTTAAAAAAGGTTGGTCCTCTTTGACAAAGATATTACATTTTGCTGATTTCTCTTCCCCTCTTGTTTTTGTCTTTGTTAGGACTGCCGAAAGTCGTGAGCGGCAGTACGACCACAGTGCTTATGGCCACCACGAGCGTCAAGGAAGCAGCTTTGAACGCCAACGGCACTATGACACAGATTATTATTCGAGAGAGAGAACTCTCAGCGCATCTGGGAATGGTTCCGGTACATCCATTGGAAGCAATACAACTCTGTCCTCTGGAATCGGCGGTATTGGTAATGCTGTTGCTGGAAATACTGGAACAAGTGGAGCGGCAGGGGCTGCCACAGGGGCAAGTGGGGGCTCTGCTTCCAGCGGGGTTAGCTTCTACCGCTCCCACAGCAGGAGTCCATGTCGCTTTGGGACACCAGAGCCTCGTTATGAATCTCGGACCAGGGAGGCCTTTACTTTGGCCAGTGTGGTTCACAGAGACCTTTACAGAGAAGACAGGGCACGGCGTAGCGAGCGGTCATTTCAACACAGTCGCAGCCGCTCTCCTCACTTGGCGCATTCGCGAAATCCTTCTCCCCAGAGGCTGGCAAGCCAGGCTAGTCGGCCTCCACGCTCCCACAGTGTCTCGGGCTCTCGCAGCCGCTCCTCAAGTTCAGACTCGGTCAGCAGCACCAGCAGCAGCACAAGTGGCAGGTGAGAGGTTTTTATGTTTCTTTTCAGTTTTTTAGCGTTACACTAAGTTGTGCTTTTTCAATGGCCAATGGTGCGTGTTTTCAACGACAAGATGGTTTACTAAATAAATTTGGGGGCCTTGATTGTCCTTGTTGGAAGCTCAGGTGCGCTTTGATGAGAAAAATGGCTGAAATGAAACTCTTGATTTGGCAACTAAAGAGTTGAGACTATGATTCCCACTGAAGTTGAGAGCTGCCCTGAAGTCTCCACCTTGCTTGACTTGCTTGTGTGTTCACTGCAACGCACTTGAAAGACGCAAGTATAAAAATTGACAACTAGCCGATAAGAAAATAAAGAACCCTTTTGCTTTGTTCCTAGTCTTCTTTTGTTTCACAACTTGTTTATTTATTATGGTGAGCAACCAGCCGATGTTTGTGTTGGGACCGGTACCTGGCAATAAATTCTGGCTGATGTGTATATGCTAACAACATACACATCCATTTCTGGTTATCGGTCTAGTTATGTGTTTACTGTGTAGCTGTTGTAATATTTCCCATGTAGACACTTAATAATGTATTTGCTTTTTTTCTGTTCACAATTCATTACTCTGTGCTGTTAAGTAGTTCCAGTCAGACTACTGTTCCATCTAAGCACTTAATTCTGGTGTTCACGACTACATTTCAGGATATCTTAGCGGAGCGCGTGGCTTCACCATCTTCTTGTTTGGTGTGTCGCATGCTCAGTGATAGCAATACGTGCTGTTTATTTGCCACCATTGGGGCAAGGGTTAGTATCTTCAATGAGCGGCTCTGCACCATGGAAGGATAGTGCTTATCCGTGCAAGCTATTCAGCCGCAGCTCGCAGCGCCGAGTATTCTCACGGTTGCTCCAGACAAGCCGGGAAAGCAAGAAAGGATTAGTTACTGCTGGATGTGGATTCATAGTAATGATGGGGCAGCTACTCCAGTTCTATGGTGAAACATACTTAAAGCCATTTTAACACTAATAACGATAATTTCATAAAGTCCTAACGCAGTTGGTCCTGAGAGTCCAAATCCATACACGAGGCCAAATTTGGACTGTCTTACCTACTTTGACGTACGATTGCCCCAACTTTTGTTTTTTTACAAAATGTTATTTATTTTTCCATCTATTTATTTATTTTTCTTAGGACTTGATTGGAATTTTTAGTTATGAGCTGGGTAGGGGGGAGGGGGGGTATGCTGCAGCTGTAATGAAGTGAAGTAGTAAAACAATACGAGCCTCATTCACCGGTGCAATTTCAGCCATTTATTGAACAGAACCGTCAAAACAGTTGAACACACAAATACACAGTGACAACACCTGCAAGGAGCTGCCATAGGCCAAAACACATGCCTAGTTGTTCAGATGCAGGCACGTTTTCTGGTGTGAACTGCACGGTCCTCTATGGACATTGTAAATGGGTTAGAGCGACACCTTTGGTCAGATGAAGTAGTGCTATTTGGGTATGGTTCAGGAGATGGCTGTTCTATCCTTTTCTCACTGCGTACCTCTGTGGTAATGAGAACCCCCCCACCCTCCCAACTCCCTTGCGTGTGATCCAGTTGAAACTGGAAATTTCTAGCCAGTGCTGGCTGCCTGCCCACTCCCACCGGCCAGGCTCCGTCAGTCAGTAGCACTTCCGGGAGTGTCTCAGCACAGAAGGAGAAAGGGAGGGAAGGGAAAAAGAGCAGTGAAAGAGGCTGGCATGGGGATGGTTTGAGCAAAATGAGGCAGCCATGATTTTTAACACACACGCTCGTCCATCTAGAATTTCACGTTGGGAGGCAGCGGTGGCCAAATCAGAAAGAGCATCGCTTTATTGTCATGTATACAACAAAATTTAAGGTTGCTGCACCTTGGTGCCAATATAGAAAACATATTTTCTGCTAATGTAATAAAATGAAATAACATCAGAAAAAACTAAAAATGTGATATGCAGAATGCATAAATGTACATCTGCATAAGAACAATAAACTAATGATGAGAGTCGTCAGCACTGAGCAGTTATTGCATGTTATGTGAAAGGATGAAATTCACAGAGGTACAGTACAAACATTTTTGCACGTGTATAGCAGCATTATTGCACAGAGCTTGAGCATTTATTGGAAAGAAGATCAGGAAGTCTGGTTGACGATTAAGACGGTTCTTATGGCTTTGATTTTGAGTTGTTTATTATTGCTCTGGGAAAGAAGCTATCTCAGTCTGTTTGAGCTTTGTGTGATCCGTAAATGTGAGACGCTTTGTATTTGTGTTTTTACTCACCCCTATTTAGATGTGAAATATTAATTATGTATAGCATTTTTCAGTAGTTAGAATGCAACTAGTTAATTTGAACGTTTATTCTAGCTAGACCAGCCATAAAGGTGCATTGTATATTAAAAAAGTATCTTGAATGTGAATTGAAAAATGAGCTTTGAAGGAAGTATGACATGAGGGAAATCATTCTTGTTTTTCATTTGAAATACTTGGAAACATGCATCTTTGAAAAGCATTATTACCTAATTTCACTTCACTGATTGGCTGGGAGAAATAGTTCAGATTTACTGTCCTGCAGTGCAGCAGACCGGGTCCATTCCAGATGCCCACTTGCATACATTGTACAATCACTGTACAGTACTTAAAGCAAGAAATATCCCACACTATAAATAGGCACTTTTGAGTTACATAAAAAGACGTTTGAGGGTGGAAGTACAGTGGCCATGACATATGAACAAATTAACATCGTGAAGGAATGGATGAAACGAAAGAAAATTTGCGTCATTCGCAGAGTTAAAAAAAAAAAGTTTATTAAGAACACGTCATGGTTTTTGTCAGACAATAAGTATTCATTGTTTGATGGACAAAGCGGTTTTGCTCCAGGACAAATAAAACCAACGCGCTCATTTCAAATAATTACTAAAGAAAAAATACGTTGGGAAAAATAATGAAGGAATTGAATTGAACTTTTACATTTCTTAACTCCAAGCAATGTAAAAGCAGCCTCTGTAATGTTAGTAAGAGAATTGCATGTCCATATGCCTGTATATCTTTGTTTTCCTTGTTTTGTTGGGGGTGGGGGGTTCGCATTTGCAGTCCTGGACACAGTGGAAATGCCCTCTTCTTGGTTTGTTTTGATAGTTTGGCAACATTTTGATGGCATGATGTTAGACAACTACAGCAGACCCAAGTGCATCAGCAACAACTGTTTAAGTTAATGTATTTGTCGAGCCGTCCTCTAAAATGCATTTGAATTGACACAATGTCACTAGTTCAGTGGGAAAACAAAGTACGCAGTTACTGTTAGTAATTTAGCTGTTAGATTTTGCATTAAAACAGGATGTGACAATTCAGCAAGGCTACATTCCCATGATGTTGTATTGTTTTTGCCTCAGTGATTCTAGCAGTAGTTCAAGTGATGAGTCGCCGGCCCGCTCCGTGCAGTCAGCTGCTGTTCCAGCACCATCAGCACTTCCTTTATCATCCCGTGACAAGGAGGAACCACGTAAAAGCTTCGGCATCAAGGTCCAAAATCTTCCTGTACGCTCTACGGGTAAGTTGCTTGTCAGCCCAAGTGGAAAAAAAGGCCTTTTTTTTCTTCTTCAGTGCACATGCTGTAAGATACACTTTGTGTTCACTACAGATACAAGTCTAAAAGACGGTTTGTTTCATGAGTTTAAAAAACACGGAAAAGTCACGTCTGTACAAATTCATGGAGCATCAGAGGAGCGCTATGGACTTGTCTTTTTCCGGCAGCAAGAAGACCAAGAGAAAGCGCTCGGAGCGTCAAAGGGGAAGCTTTTTTTTGGAATGCAAATTGATGTCACTGCTTGGAATGGTCCTGGTATGTTGTGAAGTCTTGTTTGCGATTTATTGACTAAATGCCTCAACTAACAAGAAATAAACCTTCCCAGAGACTGAAAGTGAGAATGAGTTCCGGCCCTTGGATGAAAGGATAGATGAGTTTCATCCGAAGGCTACTCGGACATTGTTCATTGGGAACTTGGAGAAGACCACCACATATCATGATCTTCTCAGCATCTTCCAACGCTTTGGAGAAATTGTGGTATGTTTTTTTTTAAACAACTCGAACCTTGGACGACATTTGACAATATATTGCTTACTAACAGGTTCTTTTTATTTCGTAACGCCCATGAAGGATATTGACATCAAGAAAGTGAACGGAGCCCCGCAATATGCCTTTCTGCAATACTGTGACATTGCAAGTGTCTGCAAAGCCATCAAGAAGATGGATGGGGAATACCTGGGAAACAATAGACTTAAAGTAAGAATAAAATACCGTCAGAAAATCAATCAACAAGTCTAGGATGTGGATATTTTTTTAAAAGATTTTCTTTCTCAGCTGGGCTTTGGAAAGAGTATGCCCACAACTTGTGTTTGGCTGGATGGATTAGCATCAAACACAACTGAACAGTTTCTGACCCGACACTTCTGCCGCTACGGACATGTTGTCAAGGTGGGTGGACTAATAATTATACTTTGCCATTGGGCATGTGATAAGTTTGTCTTCTTTGTCTTCTGCAGGTTGTATTTGACAGGATGAAAGGAATGGCCCTTATCTTGTACAACAATATTGAATATGCTCAGGCCGCGGTCAAAGACACAAAAGGATGGAAGATAGGGGGCAGTAAAATCAAGGTAGCTCCAGTATGTTGCATTAACCATAAAATAGTCATTAAAACTGTCTACTTTTTTCTTTTAGGTGGATTTTGCCAATCAGGAGAGTCAGATGGCTTTCTATCGTTCGATGCAAGCATCTGGGCAGGATATTAGAGATTTTTATGACATTCTTTCTGAAAGAAGGTTTGTTTACTTAATAATTAGAATTGATACTGCAACTTAAATGAGGGCAATCCTTACTCCACCCACCCACACTTTGTATTGTCATTTGAAATATTTCTGCCCTATCTTTGCAGGGATGAGCGACGCTCTCAATATGAGTTTCAAGTGGAGAGACCGTATTATGAAAACGTACGCACACCAGGAACATATGCGGAAGATCCGCGCCGTAAATACACAAGCAGAAGTCGCGAGTTCTACGCTGACTGGGATCCCTATCAAGGAGATTACTACGAAACACCGTACTATGAAGACACCCGGGAATATCGAGAATACCGAGCCGATCCTTATGAACAGGATATTCGGAAATACAGCTATTTGCAACGAGAACGTGAGAGGGAGAGGGAGCGCTTCGAGACTGATCGCGGGCGTGACCACGGGAGGAGAACCATTGAGCGGAGCCAAAGCCCAGCTCTTGTTGCCTCGCGTCGCGCTCCAACCCCCATAGCCTCCCCTTCAATCTCTGAAAGGATAGCAAGTGACTCAGACCGCCGAATATGTTGCCCATCTTCTGAAAGAAGTGGTAGTTGCAGTTCAGTCTCCCCTCCCAGATTTGAAAAAGTTGAGAAGACTCGCACAGAACGGTATAATAAAATAAACAAAATTGAGAAGGGTGTTTGTGAGGGTGAAAAGGTCTATTTGGTTGAAAAGGAGAAGCGGGCTGGACGTAATGACCGCTGTGATAAGGATAAAAATGAGAGACAGCGACTTAAGAAGCTCAAAATATCCTCACCAATCAATCAAACATGTGATGTCGAGCCTGAACCCGATAGAGACATGAGCCCAGAGTCTGCCCTTCAAAGTAAAAATGGTAAAATCCTGAAAGATAGCTCAAGTCGAGGCAAGTTAGATCTTCTGCCTTGTGTGGTGCAGTTAACACGTGTGAAAGAAGAAGAAGGAAAACTGATTACTCATGAAAAACAAATATCGAGGACCGAGAATGACAGTCCCAGACTGGTATCACCTCCTGCTGACCAAAGAAGTCCTCTGTTCCGCACAGAGTCATCAAAAGGAAATGTAAAGGGACCCAGAGATAAAAACATGCACCGTTTAGTGGAACATATTGACATAGAGATCAAAATGAAGCCCAAAAAACTGGGAAAATGTGAAATTGGTTTTGAAAGTGGTGTTTCAATAGATTTTGATCGCTTGGCTGCAAGAAAACGGCGTTTTGAAGACTCTGGCCACAATGACCATCAGAAGAGAATTAGTGAAGATGACCATGGTAGATCTGTCCTTCCTAAACCTTGGAATAATAATGACTCTGATTTTCATAAGAATGTTTTCATAAAAAAGATGCAAAAAAGGGAACAAAACAGGAACAAATCTGCGCAGATATTTCCACTTCATAGTCCGAATGAGGGACAAGACTGTGAAAACGGCTCCACAAGCCTTGCGCTTCAGCTGCCGTCCCAGCAAGCACTGCCAGCCGAATCTTCAGAACCATTTGACTTGCCCTTCCTGAAAATGAAATTAGTGCACTCAAAAAGTGAAAATAGCTCCAGTCTCACAAAGACATCCAGTGATGGCGGCCTTGATTTTGATGAAATAAAAGAAAAGAGAGTTTTGGGTGACAAGGACCGAAGTGGAAGGAATTGTAGAGACTCTGAAGATGAGGAACAGTTTTGTGCTTGGACCAGACAAACACCTTTACAAAACACACAACTGAACAGAGCCGATGGTTGCGAGCCAAACTATGTGATGTTGAGAAGAGTGACAAGTGTGATAACACACCTCGTGATGAAACTCAAGACTTTGGAATTGAGTATGCCTTGCATGATATTAGAAAACCAAACCAGGACATAAAAACTGATGACTTCTCTTTATGTAAAAGAAACAAAGTGGATAATATTGACTCAAAAACAGAGCAAAACTTTGTAACTTGTCGCAAGTTGAATGAGGGTATTTTTCACCATGCAACACCCTCAACAGTCCCCATTTCTCCAAGAAGGGAAGAGGAAACCACCCTGATTTCTATCTCAGACTTAAACACGGAAACAAAATCATCTCTGACAAAAGAACACTTTCTACACGCACAGTCATTGAAAAGTAATATGGTCCTGAAATCTATACATTTTCAAACACCCGAAAGTGAGCCGGAAAAGCTAAAGGCATCATTTCTTGGAGGCAATGAGGACTTCATGTGCAGTTGGCTCGGAAGGGTTTCCTCTGATCCGCCAAAAATGGAACCGACTTCCCAAAGTGAAAGTGTTAGTAAATGCCAACAGCAGGATTTGGAACCAGGAGAAGTACAGTCCGATTCTGATGATGATGGAGAAAGAAAACCTATCTCTCACAAGTCCAGTAGTTCCTTATCTTATATCCTCAGGGAACATGATGAGAGGATGACCGATCTAAAACTTTGTGGTTCATTG
Source organism: Hippocampus mohnikei (assembly GCA_026261675.1). Classification (NCBI taxonomy): domain Eukaryota; kingdom Metazoa; phylum Chordata; class Actinopteri; order Syngnathiformes; family Syngnathidae; genus Hippocampus; species Hippocampus mohnikei. Next base: position 19,086,743 of record JAKGUB010000284.1, read on the forward strand.
GAAAAGAATAAATTTTACTCATTCGCACTAGACAAAACTATTACCCCTGATACAAAAGCACTTCTCGAAAGAGCCAAGACACTTTACTCTTCCCGAGAAGACAATTGGTCCTTTCTTCCCTCTCGCTTCCCATCCACACACAGCCGCACAGATAAAAACAAGGTGGAACTAGCACCCCGACCAATCCCTTCTTGGTACATGAAGAAGAAGAAGAGTCGTACAAGCGCTGCTGAAAATCTGCACAGCAAAAAAGAGGAACTTAAGGCTCAGGACCAAGAACGCCGGGAACTGTTTGCCTCCCGCTTCCTTCATAGCTCAATCTTTGAACAGGATTCTCGCCGTTTGCAGCACCTTGAACGCAAAGAACAGCATTGTGAAACAGGAGTTGATAAAAATCTTGCTCTGCCAGGTCATCCTGAAGTTCAGACAGAATGTGAAGATGGTGATATCCCACCACAGCCCATTGTGCTATTCCACAGTCGTTTTTTGGAGCTACAACAACAAAAAGACAAGGACATTTGTCCAATTGATGCAGAGATGCATTCAGTTGTGGTGGAGATTAAACATAATTATGTGCCAGGTTGTGATGATGTGCTGTCTGATAAAATGGCAACCACACGTTTGAAGGTTGATGAAAAATCAGTCTGCCCCCATTCGACCATGTCTACTGCTCCAACAGCTCCATGCCTGAAAGAAATGCCATCTCCTGAAAGGAAAGACATGTTACCACTTCCCATAGAGACACATGTGTCATCTAATCAAGAAGATAGTGTGGAGACAGTTCTTGAGATCGCTGCCTCGCCGCCTTTTTTGAAAGACTTGAAACCTATAAGCCCTAAATCAAATATGAGCCCTCCACCCATACTTTCAGAGGCAGAAAATGAAATAGAAGCAAAAACAGAGGTAATTGAGCCCGAACCAGAGATTGGTGACGATTTGCCAATGGAGCACAATCATCCTGTGGAAGATGAGCCTCCAAAACAGGAGAGTTCTGGGATTAGTTTTGAACAGAAGAATACAGAGTTTACATGCTCTGAGTATACAAAGATAAAAGATGAATGTGACCAGAAGGCACAAATTCAGAAAACGCACCATTCTGAAGAATCAAAGAGACCAGAGATAGTCCATGAAATATGTATACCAGAGCTACAGGTTGAAAGTAAACAAATACCCAACCGAAGAAAACCTAAAAATAAGAGAGGAAAACCACACAACATATTACGCGCATCACCGGCGACCAAAAATGCTAAAGATAAAACTGCGACACGAAAGAGTGAACGTATTGATAGAGAGAAACTCAAAAGGGGCTCATCTCCGCAAGCAGAAGCTCAGAAAGGATCATTAGAGTGCAAAATTCCATCAAAGTCCCCTATTCCCGCATCAAATTCTGAACAAAACCTTGAGTCTGGGTTGGTTCATGGCAGAACACGTCGAAGAAACGTCCGATCGGTTTATGCCACCATACATGAGGGAGAGCAGTCTGGCAAAGAGGCAGCGGAGCCATTACGAACAATGCGCAAACGTGCTACAGATAAAGAACTCTTACAGCAAGATGTTCAAATTCCATCTACTAATCCTAGACGAGGGCGCCCACCAAAAAGAGGTATCAAACAAGTTCACCATATTTTAACAGGAAAAGTGGAAATACAGAAAACAACGGATGGCAACACAGAGATCGGAGATACTCCAATCATACCAGAAGTTGTGAAATCATCTGAGGGATGGCGCTCTCCTAGAAAGGTTCAGCAAATGCCACTGACCGTATCAACACTGGTTAACAAAAAAGGAAGACGTGTCGACAAACAGTCTGAAGGTGCTACAGTTCGAGTTGAATTAACAGGTACGGAAGGTTGTGATGAATTAGAGCTAAAACCCAAAGAGGATTCGGACCTAACTGCACATTTATCAGGCACAAACTCACAAATGCAGAAAAAGGAACAAGACACACCACTTATCACATCGGCTGATTTTGAGAACCCAGATGTAACCCTCCCAAAGAGCAAAATGGCCGAAAAGAGTGTCAAAATGAAAAAACAAAGGTTCAAACGAAATGCCAAACAGTTCACCGAAGATAAATCCCACACCTTGAGAAATCTTGAAATCCGTGTCAGTGTTGATGATGTAAAAGGTTTGCTCCGTTCTGAAAATAATGACCCTGAGCCATTTCCAGTCAGCATTAAGAAAACCAACACTCTAATTAAGTCTGAGGAATCAATATCAATATGCCTTCCCAAAGAATCAAAGGCACTTGATGTGAAAGACACTGAAGATGCTGTATCTGAGCCAGACCTTCCTGTGCATCCGGCTGCTGTTCTTCTCGCACATCAAATGGAACTAGAGCAGGCAGTTGAAAATATAGCCAAACTTACAGACCAACCTCCTCGGCTGTATAAGGAGCCACCTTCGGGGCAAGTGCCCACAGTACCTGCCGTAGTGCCACAGTCACAAACTGAGGTTGAAGAGGAAAAGCGAGCCAACCCATCAAGTGAAACAGAACTTGCAGCCGCTATTGATTCCATCACAGCTGAAGAGTTGTGTGCAGATGCGGAAGGATTCACTGCTGCTCCAGCTTTCAGTGCCCTTATTCCCACTCCGAATTCATTGCTGTCTGGTAACACCAGCGAAGGCATAGAAACTGAAACCGTGAACACCGTGGTGAATACTATTCGTGCTGCAGACTCAGATGATGGTCTTTTGATCTTGAGTCCAAAGGGTCTAAGAGCAGAATCTAGGATTACCGAGGACTCCTCACTTGCCAATACACCCAAGAAAGCAGGTCAAGTTCGACCCAAAACACAGAAAAAGTCAAGAGGTCGTAAATGTGCCATAAATAAGAAGAATGAAGATGAAGTGCGGCCAGAGCCCTCCCGTTTCAAGCTGCCCGAGTCAATCCCAGAGGATCCTGAAATCATAAATTCCAAAGCACCAGTTATTACAACTGGGACCACTTTAGTGGGATCAGTGGTAACTGCTGTCGCGACCTGTAGGCGTGATGTTCCAAGCTCTACGACTTTGGGCACACCCAAAGAAGCAGAACAACCTGAAGTTGAACAGCCCGTACCCAAAGAATCAGCCTTTCATTCAGATTCAAGAGTCATCTCCAATGGCAAACGAGAAGCAGTGGAGTCATCTCCCTCTAGTTTTACTCCTTCACCTGCCCGTCCACCACTTGTATCGCAGTCAGGTCTACCGTTATTACGACCTGCTCAACTTTTGCCGAACTGGCCTCGGAGAACTGAAGAAAGTAGAATTTTTGTTAGCCCTCCATGTCATGTAACAGTGGTTACTTCTACTGTACCAGCATCAACTTCGCTTGGCTCCTCTTCAATCAATCCCCCAATGCCTCCCGATACTAAGGCTTCTGATCTGCATCCAAGTTCCAGTACTTTAAGAAAAATCCTAATGGAACCTAAATATGTGTCTGCATCAAACAGCAATTCTATTCCCAGCACTACAGTGACAACTACTACATCAGATCATTTCCAGATGTCAGAAAATGAAAATACCTCTGTTGCCACCGGTCCAAGGCATGTAGAAGATAAATTGTCTTCACTCCCTCAGTCTATACATTATAAATGTAAACCACTGGTAGAATCCCCAAAATAGTGCTGAGAACAACCAACATACTGTAATTTCCCCTGCGACCTCTGTGATAAGTCGCATTCCGATCCCATACGATACAGATGAAACACCACGGATTTCCCTTAGCAACAGAAGCATGTGTCCTTTGGCAAAACCAAAATTCAAAGCAAATTCTAGTGAAAGTCATCGATACCATGGGCTTGACTTCGTTGAAGATGAAATTAGAGAACGCTCTGTTGTTGAGAGCACTTCACATTCAATTCCTGGTCTTCGAGTAAATACATCAGAGGGTGTTGTCGTTTTGAGTTATTCCGGTCAAAAAACAGAAGGGCCCCACAGAATGAGAGCCAAAATAAGTCAAATTCCGCCAGCCAGTACTGGGGACATAGAGTTTCAGCAAGTTATGCCTAAATCTCAGATAAAGCAAGACCCGATAATTCCTTTGTCACAGTTTCCCAGCACTAAAGTGCCCTCAACTCCATCTGCTTATGGACGGACAGGGGTTCTCTTGACCAACAAATCTTATAACGCTCAACCTGTCATTTCTAGTACCAAGCCGGATAGCCATGGACATGACAAGCCTGAAGTTGTATATCATACAGCATCACAGGCAAGTGTGGTGAAGATGTTTCAAGAGCCAGTTTCTGCTCCTCAAGTCTTAATGTACAACCAAGCTGTCATAAAGCAGCACGGTAAGAGACCAGGAGCGGAGGTTCCACCCCAAAATTCAATTCAACATGCTAACCTCAGCCCTATCAAGAGCCCTCCCCACCCCTCACTATCTGGATCACGCATAAGCTCCAGTCCTGGCATGCCGACTGATCACTCAGTTCTGCAACCAAAACAAGACCCCCAGTCCGCACAAACGGCTGTTCTCTCCCCTTCACGTCTTGTCAAAGTGTGTGCCCCGAGCAATTCCCCTGTAGGAACCTCAGTTGTCATGCCTCATGGTGTGTCTTCCAGAGCAAATTTCAATGTCCCTGTGCACCATCCACACTCAGAGCAATCTTCTGTTATCATCCAACCTCACAGTGTCACCCAGTCAGTGACACGTGAACCAAGGATCAATGCTTCACCAATGCCTGCAATCAGCTACGGAAGGCGAAGTAACTCTCTGTCCTCTCCTCTGCCAGGGCCAGTACAACACTCAGGCATGTCTCAATCCATTGTCATCAGGCAGTCTCATTCAACTCCCCAGGGGTCATTGTCTACCGGTGGCGGTGTCAGCAGTCTAACCGATGAGGAACACAGACCTTTTAACCAAGCCCTGAGCAGAGGCTCAATACCGCAGGTGCAATCGGATATCATGTTGCTTCAGAAAGATCGTGGAGGGCTCCATGCAAGCCCAAGTCTGGACCAGTACAGAGGCGTGCATCCGAGCATGCTCACAAATCAACAGCTAGGAGAGCACGCCACTGTGGAAACAAGATTGTCACTCAACTCGGCGAACAGAACCAGTAACATCTTGGTGAGAAAGAACGCTGAACTTTCGGAAAAAGAATCCTTCAAAGCACGGGAAAGACAGCTGATTCATTCACCGAGCGGTGAAACTCGAATCAGGGCAGTTCACACATCTAGCCCTGTCATGGTGTCTCCTCACTCTCACGGCCTGCAGCTGTCTCACACCGGAGGTGTGGCTTCCTTTCCAGTCTATCGTGACCCAAGGGGCTTCCCTCCCCAGATAACTGGACATCCTTCATCGGGAAGCAGCACATCTTCACAGGTAAATATAATGCTTTTACTGCTGACAACTTTTCATCATGTGAAATTGCATCATCTACCACCTCAACAATCCATTAATACTCAACATAATGATTTATGTCCTACTCCTCAGATTCTCCCAGAACCTGAATTGGGTCACCTATGTAAAATGCCTCAGTCTCTCAAGCCTGAGAGTCCTCACCTTCACCATTCTACCTCTTCAAACATGTCTCGAATACCAAGGGAGGGAGTCTCACCCTCGTACCAGTCTCCTATGACCACTCCAATGGGCCTGAATCAAAAACCAGATCAGTCACAACAGAAAAGCCCTGCAGCATTCTTGACACTCTCATCTAGTTCATTTCAGCCACGGCCTGATGCCAAGTCAGCTCATTCAGGACACCGCTCGATTGACACGGTGCAGCTTTTGACGGTGGGAATTATAAACACTCAACAGTTTTTGACCTCTAATTTATTAATATCTCAATTAGAAAGTGTAAAGAAAGAGACATGGGCACACACATAGATACAACTCCCTTCATAGCTTTAAACATCAACGTGAGACAGGTGCATGCACACCCATCTCCCTTCATAATAACGTTAAATATCAAAGAAATCCCGTGGTAACTTGAGTCCAGGATACAGGATCGTTATTTTTTTTTTCATCTTTTCAGTATGTTGCTGAGGCAAGCTAGCCCTGCTCAAACTAGAGCGTTAACATTTACTCCAGTGTCTTTGCTCGCTGCGACACATTTATTGCATGAAGTTGGGAGTATAGCCTTGGAGAATCCGTTCATTTGGAAGTCAAAAGCCCCCCAAAAAGTGACAGATTCCTCTGGGTTTTTTGTTGTTGTTGTTTTTTTTTAACAGAAAAAAAACGGATGTCTTTATAATCCCAGTAATTCATTTAGAGGCTCAAAATTAAAAGAAAGTGCAAAATTGTCCAGACTGTGGCTAACAAGCTATTATGAATGCTCATTACCAAACTTCCAGGTCACATAAACCGTACCAAAGAAATATTTAAATCCAATTCAGTTCTGTATTTTTCATCTTAGTCTAAAATTGAAATGTGAAAAATTAGATATTTTTTCTGCTGGATTAAATTCAAATAACAAAATAATTGGTAATGTTAAAAAAAAAAGTGTTAGTTTGTGATTGCCAAATTACCAGATTTTTAAGTACTCTCTCTGCTCGTCTTTGTCGTTTGTTCTGTTCCCTGCAGCTACGCCCCCTCCACTGTCTTTCACACACTTGCCGCTTCGGGGTGGGGGGTGCACACAACACTTGAATTAGGGCCTGGAGAAATGTTCCTTGTGTGATAAAATGCATTTTTGTATCTGTAATTAATTCATTTTAATTAACATTTTCAATTACCGGCCTCATGGGAAAATCAAATAAAATCTTGCTTTCGTACAGAAATATCCCATCATGTGGCAAGGTCTCTTGGCACTGAAGAATGAGCAAGCCGCCGTGCAGCTGCACCTTGTTTCTGGCAACACTTTATTGGCTCAGCGCTCACTGCCACCGCTCGAGGGAGGTCCACTTCTTCGCATCGTTCAGAGGATGCGGCTGGAAGCATCCCAGCTAGACAGTGTGGCACGACGGATGACTGTAAGTACTTCTGCCCTCAAATGTGGAGGAATAGAAAATGATACTGATACAACTTATGTCATCAATGGCAGGTGGAGAATGATTACTGTTTGTTGCTGGCGTTGCCCTGTGGTCGAGACCAGGATGACGTCCTAAGTCAAACGCAAGCCTTGAAAAGTGGCTTCATCACCTACCTGCAGGCTAAGCAGGCAGCTGGCATCATCAATGTGCCCAATCCTGGTTCCAATCAGGTGTGTTCTACCTTTTTTAGTCAAATGGTGTAATTCCCACCCGCCGTTCCTTGGCACTTTGGAGAGATCCTCAAGTGTGTCGTGGGAAATTACCCTGTTGTTCAAATGCTACAAGGAGAATATGATAAGCTGGTACAGGTTAAGCTTTTGGTGACATGGACTTTCCCTGGCTTTATGCGAGCTCGTGTTGTGTGACATTAATAGCCTGTGACGTAAATACAGTGTTTGGCTACACTCTGGCCTTGTTATTTTGCCTCCCGACACCACATACTTAACCCAGTCAGGGACGATTACAGGGACGGACGAAAACCCACTTCCGCCCTTGCTTAGTCCTTTAAAAAAAAAAAAAAATTCTCGTCTTCCATCCCATGGACGGAATGCCCATCTCTGCTATAAAGGTTGGGAAACACTGGTCTCATCCCATGACTTGTGTGAGTTCTTCCCTCTTAATATGTTCATGTTTGTATTTCCAGCCCGCCTACGTGGTGCAGATTTTCCCACCGTGTGACTTCTCCGAGAGCCACCTCTCCCGCCTGGCCCCAGACCTTCTAAACAGCATCTCCAGTATTTCACCTCACCTCATGATCGTCATTGCCTCTGTTTGATTTTATTTATTTTTTCTAAAGCAAAGCCAACACCAGCTGATTTTTCTAAACTGGAATTGCCTCATATTTTGTATGAAAATCTCAATTAAGCATTTAAGCAATTTGTTTTCACTATTTTGGTTCACTTCACCAAGTCCTTAATTCACTCAATGGTGTTGAAGTGCAAAAATGTTACTTTTGAAGTACAGAATGTTTCTAAGAGCATTTCTGCTTGAATCTTTAAATGTTGCCATGTTTTGGAGGCATTGGTATGGCTGTGGACTCACTCTTTTGGAGATTGTTGATGGGGTTTTTTTTTCTCTTCATCAAAGTGATTGTATTTTTTTTTAAAGAAAGACATGAGGAGTCATTGCACTACGTACAAGGAAAAAAATGTGAAGTCTGTACAGATTTGAGTGTAAAATCATCCATATTATGGTATAACGCAGAGATTGAGACTTCTTTTAGTCTGCTGCTTTTGCTCCATGGCCAAGTTGAGAGTTGTACAGTTTACAGTCAAAAGTTAGTTAGCAGCATCTTTTGCGGACCATTGTGCAACTGTAAATATGATACACAGTTCAAGACTGATGCAATGTGGAGAGACCAAGTGAATTTATTATTATTTTACAGCTGGATCCTCAAATGTTTTCAATGTGTTCTTCCAACTACAAAACCTTTTTTTCTTTTCAATTCTGTGCCAAAATGTACGTGCTTTACGTAAAACAAAAGAAAAAAAGTAATCACGATCTATTTTAATATAACTTTATATTTCCATTCCTTTTTGTGGATGACTGTTGGGAATTTTCTTTCACCTTTTTCACCTACTGCCCCAAGCCGTCTAATGACAGATGTGCAACGAATGTGACTTGAACTTGCCATCATGCCGCTATTGGATGTGTTTGTTATTGTCTGTCCAATGTGGATTTGTCTTTCTAAAGCAAAGCTGTAAATACTTCCATGTGTCCTCCATGCTGATATTTCTCTGTGTAATTATTGTCTGAGGAAAGGGACTCTTGTGTGAAACCGATGCTGAAAGTAAATCACGCCTGTCAGTCATGTTTGATGACTGCAAGCTCAATACTATCATTGTTCTGTTGAAGGCACTTATCATGTTTTGATAAATTAGAAGAAGAAAAAAAAACAGTGATTGATACGAAAACTGTCTTAATTTGGTTGTACTTCGATGCTCCTCCATGAGGACATTTTTAACTGTAAAATAATTTTGTTGTTTAACTTCTTAAGATCATTAAATGGTCCATGACTCTGAATCATTTCTTCCCGTGTCTGCATAACCATCAGGAAGTTCAGGGTTCCAATCTTGGCACAAGCCGATGTGGAGTTTGCATGATGTTCTCCCCCATCTCCCCATTAATGCATGTTAATTGAGACTTATGTTGTGAATAGTTGTTCACATGTGCAATGTTATTGGCTTGCGACCAGGTCATGTGTACCCTGCCCCTCGCCGACACCCTGAGAATGACGCTCAAGAAGATAGATTGATTCAACAAGTGCCTGCAGTCCACGTAGTGGTCAAAAGAGGTCAGTAGCTCCCCATATGACACATCTCATGAATGTCGGGATCAATTGGACTGTGAACAACGTGCATTGTGCAGCGGGCCATTCTGCGTCGGAGTTTATTCAAATGTTCTGATGAGCATTTATGTCGGTAAAATGATTGGGATTAGGATGATTTCCTCTCCGGGAACGCAAAGTACTCTCGTTTTTATTTTGTATAGTTTGTAATTTCATTTTAGTTTTAGTTCTTGTGTTAGTTTGTGCTAACTCTAATAACTTTCACATGTACTACATATATACCTTTGTACTGGACCATATTTTATAAATGCATCGCTAATGTGTGTGCGTGTTTGCGGTGCAGATCAGTCCCCCAACCACCGGTCCGCGGGCTGGTCTCGTTTCTCGGCCCCACCGCGCCGCACATCGACAGACTGCGAGCTGTGAGCAAATGTATTGATGTGTTGGAAATATGCGCGACTCTACCAAATCGGAGTCCCCCTTCTAACATTGGTTGACACGTTGAAATAAACAGAATCAGGCAATATGTGAAAGAATCAGTCAGCAGAAAATAATTGTAACAAATTGATCAATCGTACAGTTATTCACTGCAGCCATCACTTCCAAAGATGAAGCTGTATTGACGAGAGAAGTTTCTCCTCTAGCAAAATCTCCAGAGCGATGTGGAGGAGGAATCTGTTGTGCATGGTATGTCATCAAAAATAAGGCAATCCAAGAAACCTGTTGAATCATTTGAACAAGTTGCACCCAAGTGATCAAGTGGAAGGCATGAAAAAGCGAGCAGTTTGCACAGCCTCCCGACGTAAAGCTTAGCAGTTTAGTCACTGATAATTAGCCGGCAGCCACCAGATGAAAGCAACAATCAGTTGTGTCATTTTTTTTGCTCAGTCATATTTGCAAGTAACAATTTTGATGCTAACGCCATATGTAAAATCCTAACTTAAAAATTCCGTTTATATTATATGGTTTAATTATTATTCCCGATTGGTCTATGTCTTAGTAGTTCATTGTGTTATTCTACATTTGTTGTACAGTAGAATAACACTTTTTGAAATGAATGAGAAATAAATAAGAATATGTTTAATTCCTCTATAATTATCAGTACTAGTGCTTTAAAACTGGCAATTTAAAAGCTATGAGAAAAAAATGGTTATGTACTTGTCTCAACTGGTCCGTGACACAAAAAAGATTGTCCAAATGTGTTGTATCGAAGCAGCATAAACATTTATTTGCGGTGCTCCTGTCTCTGTCAATTCAATCTGCTGTCATTGTTTCTGGATAACTTTGGTCTTCTTTCTACCGCCATTTACTACATGTGGACACAAATGCGCCACAAGAACATATGAGTTTCTGTACATGGGCAGCCATTCGTGACTTTTCTCATGTATTCTCTCCTGCAGCCTGGCGTCTTGAGATAGAAGAGAGGAATATGACTGCTTATGTGATTTAGTGCCTTCCCAGGCCACCGCTGGGAATGTTAATTGATGACCATTTTAGCAGTCTTGACAAGAAGCAGAGCAGACCGGGACAAGACAGAGACAGGGATACAGAGCGTAGTCTTGAGAGGCCCCTTGTGATACTTTTATTTTCACATTTGAAAAACATCTTCTTTGAGCAAGGGATAAAAAAGATGGGGGGTTCAGAGACTATTAAGTGCTTGTTTTCTTGTTTGTATCCTCCCAACATTCTATGCTGCCCCATACACAGGAGCACAGAAGCAAACAAATACAACGGGGTTATTTTGGCAGAGTGCTTAAATGTAATGCTTCTCCGCAGACCAGATGCTGAGTCATAGGTACGAGAATCACTGAAGACAATTATGCAAGTTTGGACTGACACTTCACATTGCGGCTCTACACTTCTGCAAAAAAGAAAAGAAAAAAGAAAATCACACGACTTTGTGCTAGTGCTCATAGTGCAACGGCAATTCGGTTTTTAACTCATTCCGTGGTAGCCATTTTCAGACATTTTTTTTCTTTTTTTTAACCTTTCACACTAAAAACATTTTTTGAAAAAATCCAAATAATTACCTGGGATTGAATGTGTGGACTCTGAAAGGACAACTATGTCTTTGGGAGTGAATGAGTTACGCAGGACGCAAGCAAATCAAAGGCTTTGATGTACAGAGACACTTCACAATCTGGATGTAGGCCATCCTCCTGTCTTCCACTGCCTCTGCTCTCAGGTGTACAGTGTAAAGGAATTGGGAACTTTTTGTCGACCAGCAGATGCGGGAAAGGAAGAGCCTCTATTACAGGAACACAAAGACATATCATTTTGGTTGATACACACATGATAGGCTGCACACCTTTTGACAAAAGAAAACACAAAAATAGTGAACAGCGACAAAGAGAACATTAATCCTTGATGGAAATGCACATTTGTTCTTTCTGAAGCTAACCGAAAGGTAAGATGTCACAACATACATAGCATACGCATAGTGTATAAATATACACATAAATGCACAGTTAAAGAGGCTGCTGAGAGAACAATAGTTGAAGGGGTTTCATGGTTAACCTCAGCACACTGGATGGTTAACACATTTCTTTTTTTCTTAATGTCCTGGTTTGGGAACAAAACAACAGCCAACTCCTTTTTGTTCTTGTTATTCCCAAAGTTGTGAGCTTGAATGTCTAAGCCTCATTTGCGGTTCAAACTGAAGAGTTGTTGATGATCTGGCAAACGTGGCTTGAGGGCAATGTTGTGATTTAATGCTGTGCTTTTCACTTCCTGAATTGCATTTGGGAGCTCATGGGAACACAAGCATCCCATCACCAATAATGAATATTTAGTCAAAACTATTTTTGTGATAAAGCCCTTGATGACAGCACTCCAGAACTATGAATACATTGGGATTATTTTTTTCCAAATACTGCATACCTCATGGCAATGCCATTTAATGTCATCGTCCACATTAAAATGCCATGAAATGAAAGCCAATCAGAAGCCCGAAGAAAGTCATTTCCAGAAAAGGCACAAATACAAACGACCTTCAAGTGACACTGTTTTTGTAATTGAAAAAAAAAAGGGGGGGGGGGGTGAATGTAAATTGCACTGTAATGCTTGATTCTGGCAGTATTGTGATTTGAACAGTGTCACGGAAATGTTTTTAAAATGCCACGGAGCTGCTTTAAAATGTGGAGAATGTGTGCTCTTTTTCTACTGCAAGTAGAGTTTCCATTTGGATGAAAGGTAAACAATATCTTATTGTGAGTGTGTGTGTGTGTGTGTGTGTGTGTGTGTGTGTGTGTGTGTGTGTGTGTGTGTGTGTGGCCATTTCTGCTTATTACAGTGATTTCTTTTCACAATTAAGGCAATCAGGACAACAGATGAATTATTCTCACTAAGGGATGGTCCTTAAACAGGACGCTGTCATGTAAAGCATGTTAACCCAAGCTATCAAAAATACTGAATGTGGCAGGTAAATAAACGTACACACAATCAAAGATCGTGCAGATAAATAGAGTATAACATTTACAAAGGCTGAACATTACTTTGTACTCACAAATCTATTATTGCTATTGTTATTTTAAAGTCATGTGCGCTTGTTGCTGTTATCATTGTAGCAGGAAGCTCTGGGTCATGATGTGGTTTCACAAAGCTATTTCGCACGCATGTTCACTTTTCAGGGCAGAACACGAGACACGCTTGTGTGTTTACATCTTTCTTACCGTCCAGCTATTTTAGATTTGACCACTTCCCCGCCTCCACAAGCCAGCCTGTGGGCGAACGTGAATGACTGAGACTTAGGATGGAGCCCTTGGGTGGCTGATGTACGTTTGAAAACAGTCCCTATGTCTGTGTCTTATTCACGAGTAGGCAGCGCTGGTGGTGTACAAAGAGCCATTATGTCTTTGTGCTATGCCTGCTCAGCGCCCGGCCCTCGCTCCCACACAGGAAATGATAGGTTGGAATTTTTCTGGGAGGTTGGAAAATCCAAAAGCGGAATCAAAGAAATGCGAGAAAACAAAGATTGGCAAGGACGATTGGGGTTGATCAGCACTTACCTGGAGGGTTTGTGTTTTATGCCTTACTTTTTGGATGCAAGACACCAATATGGCATCTACATTGACTGGAAGCAGCAATGCTGTGCTAATAGAGGACAGGGGCATCAAACATATGGAGCAAGCACAGAAAGTGCTGTCTGTAGGGTATTCATAATAATCGTGTCCCCCCTCCCCCGAACGTCTGAGGTCTGGGGACGGATCTCGTGCTTGAGGACATTAAATGTGATGCGTGGGTCAGTGCGTAGAACTGACTCGGTTAAAGGTACACGGCTGCAAATGACAAGCAGATGCTGGCTTGTCGAAATGTCTCCCTTGAAACTGACAGTCAAGTTAAACTTGTGAAAAGTTTTTGTCTTGACTGGCATCTCAATCAGTCCCAGACCTGACTGAAGGGAAGTACACAAAGGCAAAACCACGAAAGCACTTCCAAAACTTTTGATATTATTCAAAACTCAATATTGACACCGTGAAGAGTTATCAGCTTTCATGCAATGTGTTGAATCATTTGTTGTCATCTTTTTATTGTTGCATTTTAGGTGGTAAGGAATACAGGAATATACTGGTGTTTCCGTGACAAAATAGCTAATAGGACAAATTTCATCAAGGAACATGTGGATTCGTGTTAAATGAGGACCCCAAAAACTGCTTGTCAAATATTGCCAGGAAGAGCACCTTAGTTTCGCTCATCAGCCATACAGCCGGGGAAAAATGCTCACTTTTGATGAAGGACTTGAACAGCAGCATGTCAGCACTAATTGGGGATCCATTTGGGGGGCTGTCAAGGGTAGAATTCAGCATCACCTCTCGCACACTCAACTGCAAAAAAAAAGCTGTCACATTACGACTGAGATGCTTGCATATACAGTACCCGTACTTGTACCATGAAAACACTCACACGCATGATTGTTTTGGGGGCGGGGTTTGGGATTAAATGCACAACTGAAAAACTCTCACACACACACACTGCTTGAAATACTCTCACAAGTGTAATTGAATTTGGGTGCTCATATACATTCTGAAAATGCTCTCACAGTCACGAATGAAATTTCTTTTGCTCAGGCAAATGACAAAAATTCTCTCACATTCACGACTGAAACGTTTTTGCTCATATACACAACTGAAATAATCCCACACCAACTCTAAAAATTGTTTTACTCACACGCACATTTTTTTCCACTCACAGTCATTTACTGAATCGCTCTTGTACACGCGACCAAATTGCTCTCACAGCCACCAGTGAAACGCTCTCACAAACATGCTCATGTGTATGTGTATAAACACTCTCATACACACTACTGAAGCAATCTTCCATACACTCCTGAATCAGTCTCATGCGCACTACTGAAATGCTCTTGCTGTCACAAGCAAAAATTTTTTTACACATTAGTGGGGCACTCTCGCACGGCACTGAAATACTATCACACATGATATATAATGAACAACTTTGCGGTCATGTATGAGAGGATTCTAGTCATGTTAATGACTGTGTTTTAGTAGCGTATTCAAGCAAAAAGAAGAGCCGGTTGTGTGTTTGTTTGAGAGTGTTTCAGCAGTGTGTGAGTAAAAAAACAACAACAAACAAAACAAAAAAAAGATGAAGCTGGTGTTCCCACACCTCCACTTATCCAAACAGACTTCTCTCTTTCTTCCTCTTGGTTGTCCTATCTGATCCCACCCCTGTGGGGTCACGTGGAACTGAATCAACAGGTGGTTGTCGAAAAGGGGCTCTTAGCGGTTCAGTAGCACCCCCACCTAACCTCCCCTTCCTCCTCCGTGTTGACTTTATCCTGAGCGTCACCTCTTCTGGCTCCTTCCTCCGCGCTTCCTTAAACGTCCACAAAAGCCTTTGGAGCGGCGGTCACTTGATACGGAAGGAGGAGAGCACGGATGTGCCTTGAGGAGAAGCTCATTCTACTCGGCTGAGCAAATGAGAACATCTGCCACTCCCCTGTTTGACCTGCATCTCCACACACACACACACGCACACACACACACACACACTCTCATGCAGCGGAGGCGTCGTCTGAGAATATGAGCATGTTCCAGTTCAGGGCATCGGAATGCTGAGATAATGTTGTGATAAGCGGGGGGAAGTCAAAAGGCTTGATTTTGGATGAAGATGCACACGAGCAGGGTGGCTTTGAATGTCTAAATACAGCATTTCAAGGCCTCAAATACTTTTAAGTGTCTTTCAAGAGTTCTGAAAAAGTTCCCCTATAAAAGATGTGGAGTTCAGGCTATGCTAACATTAGCTGCGAGCTCCATAACTGGCTAGCTACTGTTGCTACTTCTTTACAAATGTTCTGTATTTTATTGAATTCTTGTTTTTTCAGCAATCCGTTCCTGTTTTTTTTATTGTGCTTTGGTGAGCTGGAATCAATCCCAGCTGACTTTGGAGAGAATTGGGGTCTACTTCGATTTGCCTCTCTGGCACGCATGTTCTTTAAAGGGGACCAAAAAGTATAGGCAAATGACGAATGACTCACACATATATTCCTCCTCTGCAAAAGCCAACAGAGGCTGTGGGTTAACCATTCTTGAGTCAAAACAGACATCTCTTGCCTCGTGTGGTGGGTGGATATTTGTCAAGTGTCAGAAAACAATGCTTTCAAGGAACACACTTGTGCATTGTGGATTGGATTAAGGGTGTGACACTGAAACTATGGAAATGCCTGGAGATTGAATTCTGTTTGATTTTAAAAATATGCAAACAGTAGAGAAAAAATTCAAATCAAAATGAGTGCAGAGGAATACTTTCTCATGACTCATTCGCTTGTCACTTATGAGCCTACACACAGCGGGGCCACTTTACCACCTGCGTTTACTCACGACTACTTACATGCTGTAATAATTCATATGATCGCAATTGACCTTCTTGACATTCTTAACTTTCATTCTGCTGTTAAATAGAAAGCAGAATGTATTTTATGATTTAATGGGACCAGTTTGCCTACCAGGTGCAAACAAGCCCCAAAATACGTAGCTCCTATGGCTCAATGAGGCTAATATGGGCAACTTAAATACTGGAAGGGGCACAATTTTCTCTTGTGCATAAAAATGTCAATTCAAGAACGGCATAAAACTCCAATGTGAAGTACAAGAACTCATTTTGTAATATTTTTCACAAAAACTCAAATCATATTTTTGTATTGATTACACGAGCCTTTTCCTGCATATCATTCCAAATCCACCAAAAAACTACGTGAAGGCTAATCATGCTAGCAGATGAGTATGCGTGTGCGCGTGTGTGTGTGTGTGTGTGTGTGTGTGTGTGTGTGTGTGTGTGTGTGTGTGTGTGTGTGTGTGTGTGTGTGTGGAACAACAATTGGCTGGCTGTTTGCACTGTGTTGCCGCAGTTGCCTTACACCTGTGCTTTAAAGCCCCCTCTTGCACACACACACACACACACACACACACACACACACACACACACACACACACACACAGCCAGCAACCCCAACCCACTTTAGTTCTCATTTTACATCCTGCATTAGCACTTAGTGCTGCACTACAAAGAACAATATATACTCAACAGGCGTACCAGGTGGGATCACGCACATACGAGCCCCCCACCACCCCACTCACGGGCACGACACCATATCGTTTCATTCAAACGGAGTCTAGCAAAGACACCTTTTCTCCGGAGACATGAGCGGGGCAAAGTGCAGGAGAAAATGTGAAAATGAGCTTCTGAGCATTTCTGAGGTGCCCTTCAGCAAGACACTGGATACTGTTTGCACTGCCTGCCTCACACTGCCTTTATGCCTGCTCGGGGATATTTATGAATATGCATGAACGAAATGAACAATGAATGTGACATTGAATTCAACCCGGCAGGACTAATAAAAGAGGCCTGCTTCTTTTCCTTTGCTTTAAATAGCGCACCCTGAAAATCTTGCAAGTTTTTAGAATGTATTATTGTGTGATAACCGTGTGCGCATTTCGACCGATCTCTAAGATCACACACACTTGACGATGCAACTTTGGATTCAATGTTACTCAATTCCAAACTGCTGTCATCATAGAACCTTTATTAACAACCCAAAGCTTTTACAAATATACTCAAGTATCAAACGTGTGTAAAAATGGATCGAAAAAAAAACCCCTGCATGCGTCATGATCTCTTTTTGGCCACTTTATTTTGCTTGGATTGAGGTTAGTTTCATGTTTGATCATGTTTTCCCTTTGCCCATTTTTTCCTTAATTCTTACTTTCCACCTGTTCTCATCAGGGCTGTTCTTTGTTTCACCCAATCAGCTCCCTCCGGCCACCTGTGTGTTGCCCAGGTGTGCCTTGTTGTCTCGTCAGGTTGCTTTGATTTAGTTCTATTTTTCATTCAGTTTTTGGTAGTTCAGAGTCAATGTTGTGTGTTGCTGTTGTTAGTCATGTTAATCTTGTCATTTCATGTTTCTTGTTTGTGTTTCTTCACTGAGTTTCTTTGAACCTTGCTTATTTTATGGACACAATTAGTGGTTTGGTCATTCCATATGTCTTGTTTGTATTTTTGGTGAATTAATACTTCAGTTCATTTATTTTGGAGTACTCCTGGTTCCCTGCACTTTTACCTCCACATCACAAAAGCCTTGAAAGCATGCCTCCAAAAAGCCAAAGAAAATGAGCAGAGTTGACAAGTAAGTCAATTTCCTTCATATCCAGCTCAGGGTCTATGTCCTAGTACACTATGTCTTTACCAGTAAGACAATTCAGTGCACTAGAAGAATGACAATGGCACATGAAAGAACCAAGTCTTATAAATAACATTTTGACGCTTCTGCTCTTACTATTGTGCAGTGTTTCTGACGACTGGTTGGACAACTATGAGGACAACTACAACTGGTGAGACAAAATTAGAAGTGTGTATTTTTTCATGGTACTAGTAGCGCCCTAGTGGCTACTCAGCAGCAGCGGCTGGTCAATAGTGCTTTAGTTCTATTTGCCTCTCTGCCATGCACGTTCATCACCATACTATTTGACTTCCAGGCTAAAAAAATAATAATAATAATAAAAACCCCACACACAACAAAAAAGTAAATATGTTCATTATAAAAGAAAAAATATACTGTATACATAAATTTTGTACACCTATTTTTAGACGAACAGGATATGTGATGATGTAATTAGAGTAAAGATGTTTCGCTCATGCATGCTGTTTGAAATATCCAGTCTGGGTGCAGAAATTTTTCTAACTGACTCTCAAAAGTTATAGTCGCTCCTATGCAATACGAGGTGGGGCACGACATCCCAACTAACTCTGGGGTGTGATGTCTGACTAGCAGCTTGGTTTCCATAGTTTATGCATACACTGTAGGAACAGTATATTGATGTCGGCATATATCTGTGCATTTCCATGACCTCTATTGACATTGGATAGACTTTCCAGCGGAAAGTTAAATTTACTCACTGTCTACTAGAATTGCTATTTACTCAAAGTTTTACATCTCATCATACCTCTGCAATTTTAAGGGTAAGTTTGTGAACATTGGTTGTGAGAGTGTGTGTGTCACTACTTCTCTAGTTTAAATCAGAAAACATTTGAACCCTTTCATGTAACATGATAACAAGATAAACTGTCCACTGGTAACCGCTGTCCCTGAAAGAGTTAAATCTGATGAAAATGTTCACATCTTTATCTAGTGAGGTCTTTGTCAGGGTGACTGGCTAGTTTGACAAAAGATATAATTAATTCCGCCGGGTGTGCAAGAGACGGCTGCAAGTGGACCTTCAGATCACAGTTGCCGGTGTGATAAGAGCATGGCAGGTTAGCTCAGCGCATTTGTCTCCCAATTGATGACATTTTTAACCCCAAGGAGAAAACTCAGCCAGCCACCGCTACTACTAGTGTTTGCATGCCTACTACTTGTTTCACATTCTCCTTTAAAATTTTGTCTGTGCTCATCAGAAACCCGAATAACAGGAATATTCTAGCAGGGTCTAATTGTGTACAAGTCGGACAAAACGGCACATGTCGTAGTCCTTTCAGTGCACTTGTAGAACAACTATTTCTTGCTAGTGACATTTTTCCATCACTGCTACTGTATTACCTTTCTGCACATTAGTCGGAAACGTATGTACACGAGTAGGACAAGGATATGGTAAGAGTGTGGTAAAAGTGTTGAGTGGAGGTGACGAGAGCGTGAGACGTGGGTAATCTGGGGGTTTCTGGGGAATTTGGGGGAGTTCTATGCTTTGGGGTGAGGGGCTTTGTGAAACTGGAGCCTTAAGAGGGGCACATGTGGAGGGGCAGCAAGAAGCGGGGGGGTAAATGCTCCTATAAAATGTAGCCCCTGCCTGAAGAGGTTCACCTTCTTTCCCGCAGTCATTGTGTGTGTGTGTGTGTGTGTGTGTGTGTTTTATCTATGCCACACTGTATTGTAATCATGGTGCTGTTCCAATGAGTAAATACAACGAAAGAGGTTCATGTGTTCCCTCTTACAAGAAAACTAAGTCAGGAAACACATTTTTTACACCAGGAGTACCAAAACGTCCCCTCCCCTACCCCCAAGAGCTGCAAACAGAAAAAAATAAGGCTATAAAAGTCCCTTTGACAATGTTTACCTGGAATTGAATAAAAATGCTCAAACCAAACCAACAGGTGTACGTAAAGATAAGACAAGCAATTATGTATTGTTTTCATCTACAGTGTCTCAAAAGGGACAAGACGCACCCTTTTTTTCTATTTCATTTGAGATATCACTCAGGACGGACGTCAGGCTATTCGCATTTGACAACATTGGCTTAGCAGTTTTTGAAAGCATGCCAATTCGCTTGTCCACGGCGCGCCGATTGACATTGCAAAGTTGTTTGCAAGTTGCTATGCATCACAATCTTCCTCTTGAAGCTCATAAACGACCAGATGTCAGTACACTATGAGTAAAGCTTTAGCACTGTTGACCGCATCTTTTGTTGATGGCTATAAAGCTTATCAAAAGTGGTTTGAACTTTATTCAGCCACAGAGACTTTTTGCCAGGCGAGATTTTGGCAACGTTGTTCCAATGTCAATTGATGAGCGATGGGCAAAAACCGCAAAGCCTCAAACTATCAAACGGCGATGGTTTTGCTGTCGTATTTTCTGAAAAAGATGTGTAGAGCGACTTTTGGGATACCCTGTACCTTGAACTTTTCATTTATTTATTTTTTATAACTGCTGCACTTCACAAAATAAAATCCACCCACCGCACTGAGCATATCTCCACATTCAACCAAAACAAGAGCAATCTGTACTGGGCTGACAATCTTGAAGAATGTTCACTTCATGAGGATCATTAGTGTGTTTTGTGTCACCAATTGGACCTTGACATGGAACAACAATCGTGATTCACACTATTTTCTTCTGAAACTTAATTATCTTGAATAATCAAGGTGTTATTAATAGAGATTTTGTTGCTATTTTACTATTTTTCTAATTTTGAACACTTGGAGGACGTATGTGTCACACGCAACCCCCACACTTTTGACACACTTTTCACACACACATCCTCTGCATTCTCTCGCTTTGTTTTGTTTTTTTTAAAAACAGTGCAGTCGATGTAAAATTAGTATTTTTATTTCATAAAACAGTATGTTCTGACCAAGCAATTTAATTGGACAAGAGTCATTCCATCCTGTTATCACTCTGCCTCACAGATATTGCAAACAGTTAATGTGGCCTACATCAACAGTCAGTGTGTGGGTTAGGCTAGGACACACAATTAAAAAATAAAAAAACAACAGCTTTAATGTATGGGTGTGGCCAGGTGGTCCAGTAGTTAACGCGTCGACATCACAGTGCAGAGGTGCAGGGTTCAATTCCGCCTCCGGCCTCCCTGTGTGAAGTTTGTATGTTCTCCCCAAGCCTGCGTGGGTTTTCTCCAGGTACTCCGGTTTCCTCCCACATTTGTTTTCTGTCGTTTTGCTACGCAGCAGAAACTGCCGTGTGAACGCAAGTGGAGCTGTGCCGACGCTGCGCCGGTGCTGCCACGCTCAGCGGCTTTGTACGTGTGAACGCTCCACAAAATTTGTTCCGGTGTAAAATATATCTCAACAAAATACACCGGTGCAGCGCCGGAGCAAATGTGTGCCGTGTGAACACCCCTAATGTTGCAACTGGTATGTGAAAAGCGACATGAGCCTCATTGTAAGGTTCACTGGATGGCAACTATCAAGTTGAAACCTGATAAATAATCCTTATCCCTGTTAAGTGATTCGTTTCCACTGGCTCTATCTCAAGCTAATCTTTGTTGGGCGAGGATTAAACTCGTACAACACAATGCACAGCGACAGTAAGAACATAGCCTACAAACTGTCAAAAAAAAAAAAACGATTAAAACATAGTGTCAATGAAATTAACACATGGGAAATGTTTTCCTCCAATCACAATAGTTAGCTAGCTACCCACAGCTAGCTGGCACATGGGCCCCAAAGCAAGTTTTTGAAAGACCCGTATATCACATGTTGCACTATAATGGAAACAGTAACAAAACTATTTACGTTGGCGGAGCCACATAACTGATTGCACGAACGAATCATAATTTGTTGTCCCTTATTATCGTTAACGAATAATTGGCACTTGTAGAATTGGTGTAATTATCTTAAATATTGCTTAAATCTGCTGCGGGCCGCTGAGGAAACAGATGACAGGCCTCACTCAAATGTCCCCTGGGTGATAATGACAGCAGTTGCTCATCGCTCCCACGTTCCCTCCTGCGACCGGGTCAGGATGAGGCCTTTGCGCTCCACGAACTGTCTACACGCCTTTTGCAGATAATTCCCGTAAGTTATGACAGGCTATTAACGGGCCAGCTGCTATTGAGAGTGTCCATTATGCTCTTATGAATCCATTTCTCTGCGCCTGTCACTCCGATTGTGCCTCTGTATGTCGAGATGGGCACAACAAAGCTCCATCTCCCTTCACTGGATCCTTTCACGGTGGTACACAGTTGTACATGCATAAGTACAACTATTGTCCCTTCCTCTCCTCGCTTTTGGATTTTTGAGGAATACTGTAGACACCATGCAGGGGATTAAATATTTCAATCCTCTCTGTATTTCTGAATATTAAATCATAGTAGCCAAATTTCAAGGTAATCTTTTTTTTCCGCTTTATCTACAATTCACATTTGTTCCTACATTGTCTCTTTATGACATGAACTCACCAGTATCGGGTCCAATGAAAAGCTGCATGTAGATTCAGATGTTACGTTATTTAAAGACACATACTTATTGATAGTACAGTTCATTAAAAGTCAACACACCCTGTTCAAATGTTAAGTCTTTGTGATGTAAAAAGAAATGAGAGCAAGACAAATATCATTTCTATACTTTTCTCACCAATAATTTGGCCAAAAAACAGTACCAATCAGGTGAAATACTTTATTTTATGTGAGTGGGGGTAAGATACAGACAACTCAATAATGTGGTTGTAAAAGTGTGCAGACCTTATAACCGGCCTCTGGCTGTGTTCAGAATTAACAATTCACATTCAAACTCATGTTAAACAGGATGCAGCGCGCACACACACACACACCTGTCACCATTTACAGGGCCTCTGGCTAACCCCAATTAAAATTCAGCTGTTTTCGTAGGGTTTTCCTCATCTTTCACTTGTACAGCGCTTTTCCACCTCCAAGGCACTCAAAGCGCCTCAAGACGACGCAGTATTGGGAGCAAATGTTTCAGTATCTTGCTCAAGGACACTGACGCATGGTCACAAGGTCAGGGGATCAAACCCACAACCTCTGGGTCAGGAGAAGACCACTCTGTCAGTGAGCCATAACGCCCCCTGCAATGCATGCATGGCATTGTCTATATTGTGAAGATCATGCCGCTGGTGTATCCTAACCATGTTTCCCCACCTTTATTTAACCAAGGCACACATTTTACAAAATCTCCCAACACGCCTCCAAATGAAAATATCACAAAAAGTATTACAACTGAAACCATGATGATCTTGTCTGAATTTAGTCACAGATTGCTATCACCTGCTCGACTACAAAGCGTATTGAGACAATTCTGTTGGACGAATGGCAACCGTTCATTATACAGGTTAACTGTACTTTCTGACATGTAGTGGGAGGGCATTTGATGGTTCTGCGCATCACTATATGTCACTGCAAAGAATGTACCCTCATACATTCTTTGCAGTGCCATTTCAGTGATTTAGGCCAACAAGCACAGGCAGGTTTTTGAGTGGGAGTGGAAAATCACTTTCAGTGGCTGCAAGCAACAAGAATCAGAACTCACATCTGATAATCCAAAAAACAAAAACAAAACTCTTTTTACCCCAAACAATCCGCTTTGACCACTTCTACAGCTAAGCACAATATTGATAGCATCAGCTCATAGCAGCAGTAGCGTTGATAACCTCTGTTTACGCTCAGATAAGAGATTTCACCAAAAATTGTTGCTGGATGTGAACAACCTTGTGATGTTATTGGCTATGTTACCCACTTCAGTGGCAGGAAGGAAGGGTGGGCAACTGAGTCATAATATACACTACAAGGTATCTTTGGAATGCTGTGTTTTTCATTCCATTACCATTTGTCATTCAGGGCCTTCTTGGTGATTTAATTTCATACACAAGTTAAATGCGTCACAGTTTTTAACCTTTTAACTGATTGTCTGTCTGTTGTAACGCCAAGACTGACCTGTAGAGGCAGCAAATGTCTGTTGTAATACCACGCCTGACCTGTAGAGGCAGCAAAATGACACAGGGTATCCAGAATGCCGGAAAATACAGTAATAGTAGTACTAGGAGGAGCAGTAGTAGTTATAGTCGTAGTAGAAGATATCCAGGCAAAACATACCTTTCCTCATCTTCTTCATGTCATTTCTATTGTGGTGTATGACATGTGAGGCTACAGAACAGGGAAGAAAAAAAAACAACGCTACAGGATAATCGCTGAGGATAATCTATCTGAGACATCAAAGAAGCAAGATTTTCATCCTTTGGTCGCAAGGGAGGGAAAATACTCCATTTGGACCATTTGTCATGTTGTGTGTAATCCATTTTGCCTTACAATCCTTTTATTCAGATGCTCAGTTCTTTGGCATGAGTGTCCTATGGAACCTCCAGTGACCCATAAGAGAGAGTTTGAGAGCG
Source organism: Hippocampus mohnikei (assembly GCA_026261675.1). Classification (NCBI taxonomy): domain Eukaryota; kingdom Metazoa; phylum Chordata; class Actinopteri; order Syngnathiformes; family Syngnathidae; genus Hippocampus; species Hippocampus mohnikei. The sequence continues at coordinate 19,111,069 of JAKGUB010000284.1, forward strand.
CAGTTTAACACACCTTGCTCTCGATTCACACCTTGGTCTTGGTCACACTAACGAGTCACATGAAACCGACGGGGGAAACTGGACAATTGTGTTCGGTTTCACTTGGGGGTATACTCATTTCTGCTGCTAGCAGTTTAGACTTTAATGTCAGTGTGTTGAGTTATTTTTATGTTGAGGGGACAGTAAACGTTCACTGTAATACAAGCTGTAGCTCCATATGATTACTTTACATCGTAGCAAAGTGTAATTTTTTTCAGTGCTGTCTCATGGAAATATAAGATATTTACAACAATGTGAGAGGTACTCACTTTTGTAAAATACTGTCTACTCAGCGGACTCTCTAATGTTGAACACGATCTGTAACAGGGTGCTAATCGACCTCTGTTGGAAATAATGTAAATACATGTACATCAGGAAAAATTAATTATCTGTGTAGACATTGTTAAAAGTTTTTTTTTTTTTTTAAGTGAATGTGACACCGGCGTCTATGCAGCTTAAGATACAAACAGTAAGATACATACAGTATTTAGCACATCCATCTCACCATTCTCAGGCTGGGAGTTGGAATCCAGGCTTTGAAATTAGAAATTATTAGAATGATTGCCTCAATATTTTAGATTTTATAGAAGGTAAGTGTTTATCAAGCAACATTAAACTGCATTCGGCGCTCGTAGGGAGGAAGACATTATGATCATAAAATAAAAAATATTGGGGTGATCGTTCTAGTATTTGCAGCAGTTGAAGTTGACATAAGTAGAGATGTGCACATACATTTTGGTGATGTTACCTCAAGTGACGGGAACATTTTTCTACGGAGAGGAAAAAGCGTAACGCTCAGAAAATGCAAGGGTGATCATTTGAATATAAGTAGAGATGTGCATATGAATTTTGATGATGATCGATTATGTTTTCTGACATTAAGCGTTGTTGAGCTTTTTTGCATTCAGCGTTAGACTGTCTTGGTCAAGTGGTTATTATGCAGTGGGAAGTATTGGTTGTGGCTGGGTCCTTTGTCTGCTTTTAGGTAAGTATGACTGTGTCCAAACGCTTCTGATAAAACGCGACCAATTTTATTCCTATGCGAATACTGTTACGCCTCAGAACTTTTTGAGATCGCTCATTGCCTCATCGACACAGTTCAGAAAGGAGCTAAACATGCAACTGGAAATTGTCACTCGGAACTTTTTATGCCATCCTCGTAATGTGCTACATTAGTAATCTTGAAATGTTTTTCTCTTACAAGCTGCAACAACTTGTGTTCCTACATTCTTTAAATCTGTAACTGACATAGAAAGTGGACTCGTGCAACCAGTTACCATGTAAACAAAACGCTGGTTCCATTTCATAATAGAGGTTGCACCCATAATTCACGCAAATGCTCCTGGGGCCAATAAATAAGGTTGATACCAGCTGACGACAGGCAGCATTACACTAGACTGGTCACCAGCCAATGGCAGCACACATATTGAATTGAATGTTTTCAATGAACCTAAAGATGCATGATTTTAGATAGCGGGAGGAAGACGGAGCACACTGAAAGACAGTAGCCCGTTTTCAAACCCATGACCTTTGAACTGTAGAAGCAGATGTGCTAACCAGTCATCCACTCTGTCCTTTTATATTAGCTGGGTTAGGCATACACTGACCCCGCTGCCCCTATTGAAGAGAAGTGTTATTGAAAATGGATGGATGATGATTGTTTGGAAATACACACACACACAAAAAAAGGGGTGGGGGGTTAATTCATGATGTATATACATTGAAATTATCATTGAACATAATATTTTAAAATAATGAATTACCATTAAAAGTTTTACATAACCATCGACAACTGACCCGGTCCACCTATTGGGTTTTGAAAAGCAAACTTTTTACCCTTCAGCACAAAAGGTTAGCCCACTTCTGGTCGAAGTAGTTTTCGATAAAGTTCGTGGTTAATCCACTTCTTTACGCTGGGTAGAATTTCCGACGGTTCATGAATGCAACAGCAGCAAAGGTCTCTCAGAAGGAGTCTTGCTTCTTCTCCTCTTCCTCCTCCCCTCCTCTTCCTCCCACGCACACACACACGTACACACGCGCACATTCCAGCGAGCAGGCGTTTCTGCTTTGTGAATGAGTGTGCGCGCGTGCCCGCGTGTGTGCGCGTGTGCTTGTGTATGCAGAGCGGCGCTCAGAGTCGGTCAGTCACAGCCCGGAGAGCGTCAAACGAACGAGCGTGCGAGAGAGGAAGCAAGTGGAGCAAATGGAATTTTTCACAGGGGTCCGACCGTTCTCAATATTCACCTATGTGCTCATTAACGGCATCCTTGTCACCCTGCAAAGCAAAGAAGGTGAGTGTCACGTCCTCTTTCAAAGTTCAAACTTGCCTGGTGTCAATGGGGCGCACCACGCCGAGTCAGTTGAAGAAACTTTAAAAAGTTCAACAGCAAGCACGCCGTTTAGTGCTCTCTAGCGTCCCTCGAATACTTGAAATCTGTACTTAACGCGTCTTTTTTTTACATACGCTCTTCGTTTTGTACCGTATCGCTCTTGATATGACTTACAATTTTTAAAAAACGTTCACAGTGGAAGGACTGCATAATTAAACAGATTAATAGATGGATAGATATCACATCTGACCTGTCACATCATTCTGTGACCCACTGAAGCAAATAAAGTGAATCTAATTGACTTCACGTTACTTGCTAAATTAATTTCTTCTTTTCATTTTGGCAAAAGTGGAAATCCTGTCCTCAAATTACCCATGTTATTTTCTTTTTATTGCCATTACAACCAGTGTTTGCCTTCTTAATATAAGTTGACCAATAGTATTCATATTTAGGTATCTCAATTATTTTCCATGACTTCTAAATTAAAATTCTGAGTTTCACAATCAGAAACCCCCCCTGAAGGAAACAATAACTGCGGTGTGGCCCGCACCGAAGAAGACTTTGACACTTGTCGATATGTCCACCTTAACAACTCATGATGTCATTGTGTTGATGTCTCCGCACACAGAGGTGCTTTTGGACATGAAGGCCACAGGAGGTGAGCTGGGCTGGTTGACTTGGCCTTTCGAGCAGGGAGACAAGCCCGGGGTGAGTAGCGTTCTCGCACACACACGTTTTACACCCTTGGAATTTGCCCGCACTGAGACTGCACAGGAAGGGCCAAGCCTCGGTTTGTGTGAAATATTTGACCATTTGACTTGTGTGGTGTGCTTGTGAAAGGTCTCGGCCGTTTGTGTCAAATGTGCCACTTGTTGGCTTCGCGTATGACAAGGAAGGGGTTGAAGTTGCCTGCCGAGCACGTCTGGGCTCCGCCAAAGCGGAGGCAGACAGAATAGCAGCTTGCCCTGATCTGGGAATACTTGTGGCTTCTTGCGGTTTGGAGGTTCGGGCTGCACAATTATATGTTAGCAAGCAATTAACTTTTTGGTCTGCCTCCTTTTTAGAGAGGTGGGGGCTTTTTAATGTTCACAGATACCGCTACAAAAGTGTCTTGAAGACAAATGAAAATGACTCAATTGTTCCGCACAAATGCTGTGATTAGACAACAGGCATGTTTGTCCTTGTCCACAATGCGGTTTCAGAGTAATTGGGCCGTCTAATGCATTGTAAATCGGCTCGTTTTATGTGCCGATGACTCAAATGTATGGTCCTGCTGCTCATCTCCTTTGCTTTAGATGCTACTTTTATTTCAGGTGGTATACCAGGGTTGGTCACGCACATCTTGTACAGCTACAGTACTTTACGTGTACAAAAAGTGCATAACCAGGCCTGCCTTAAAAAGGCCCCGTGGGGCTAGTTGTTCCTCGAGCCAAGGCTGTGTTCAAACATGTTGTGGCTTTTCCAGAAATATGTGTGGCAACATTTAGTGTACAATATAAGCAGCGTCGGAAAACTGACTGGAAATAATGTGGGAGCGCGCGGCGCTTTCTCACGCTGTGTTGGTTCAGCACAGGATTCGTGTTGGGAAAAAAATGAATGAACGCTATATTCACTTTTCCGTGTTGCCGTGACTTTAATTACTGCTGTGAAGGAAATGAAATCCAGGTTTAGACTGCAGTGATTGAACCATTGTATGTGGTATGCTTTCAGCCAGACTACATTCAAGTAGGAATTGAATCTGAACCTCAAATTTAGTGTTTGTAATGGAGATGGGTGCAATTATGATTAAGGTGCTGACATGACAGCAACTGTGGAAACAAAGTTGACCTTTGCAATGGAAACACGTCCGGGCAGCAGCACTCTGCCAAAAGGCGACATTAGGCATTTTTCACCATTTAAAACCATCCCCGGGTCTCTTTGTAACATGTCTGTGACATGATTTCGACATTGCAACCGATCGCTGATTTTGCATAAAATGCAAGAGAACGTGCCCATCCCCGTCCAGCCAATCAGATTAAGTGTGCGTCCAACAAAACTCAACGCAGCTCTGTTTACCTCCTGGCAAGCGGGAGTACGGCACCTGTCATAGCATGCGTGATAATCTTTGAGACTACGGCCATAGCTTGAAAGTGGCTCTGGTTCTTCCAGTCAATTTTCCTTTGTGTGTCTCCTTGAATAAAAAATATTGTTGATTTTAAAAAAACAGATTTGTCTCTAAAGTCTTTGTGTTGTTTTACAGTGGGAGGTCGTCCAACGGACCCTGAACGGCTCTCAGTTTTACACCTATTCCGTTTGTAACGTCGGCGAACGCGAACAAGACAACTGGCTGCGCACCACTTTTATCCAGCGGCGTCCGTCAGCCTCGCGCGTCTTCGTGGAGCTCCAGTTCATTGTACGCGACTGCAACTCCTTCGACGGCGCGTCCATGACCTGTAAGGAAACCTTCAACCTCTTCACTTCTGAGTCCGACGTGGACGTGGGCACCACCTTCCGCAAGGGTCAGTTCAAGAAAGTGGCCACCATCGCTCCCGACGAGATCACCAGCAAGAACGAGCTGCGGATCAACACGGAGACTCGGGTGGTGGAGAACCTCTCTCGGAAAGGCTTCTACTTGGCTTTTCAAGACATCGGCGCCTGTGTGGCGCTTCTGTCGGTCAGGGTTTATTACAAAACATGCCCCGCCACAGTGATGAGCCTGGCGTCCTTCCCCGAAACGGTGGCGGGCGGCGAGAACCAGGCTCTGAGGGAGGTGAACGGGATATGCGTGGATAACGCCGTCAGCGAGGAGCTGCCTCGCGTGTACTGCACCGTGGATGGAGAATGGGTGGTGCCGGTGGGCCAGTGCCAGTGCAAAGCGGGCCATGAAAAAGTCCAAGACGCGTGTCAAGGTAAGCACTCGATCGGACCCTCTGGATACTGTCCTTCTCATGCTCGTGTCTCTTGGCACGGACCATTTGGCTTGACTGTTTGTTTGGGTTGCTAAACTGTCATTTGCTGCGCGTTTGTCATGGGCGTTATCATCATCGCTCGGTGGAATTCCCCCCTTGGCTAATGTGGCTCCTTCGCAATGGAAGGAATGCTACATGTTCCAACATTATCCCTGACCTGGAAGCATAACCTCGACATTGCGCATGTGCGTGCCTTCGATCCTCCACGGTCATTCGAAGAAGCTCAGATCTTAGAAAGTACTTTGACAAGTCCACGTTCTTGTACTCTGTTTTAGGTTTTCAGGTGAAAGTACAAATCTCAGGAAGAGTTCACTTACATTTTCTTTCTGCCCTGAACTGATTTTGTCCATCTAAAACCTGCGGAAATGATTGCAAAATTCCTCAAATTGAAAGTCTTTCACAAATTGGTTCAAAACCAAACGCGGAATAAACAACGTACCAGCGAATTGATCCTTGTTTACTTTTATCAAATACCATTTTTCCAAACTGACAAACATTTGTCTCACAATGTATGTCAATGATCATGCACAGAGCTGTAACTGTATGAAATGAACTTACAGCCATTCCTTTATGTAGGCTTAAAAAGTAGGATGATAGAGGAGTGAGCCATTTGACCATCTTTCTGACCTATTCAGCAAAAAGGAGGCTGATGTTGAAACACTTGCTGTTTTCCCTTCTTCTTTCAAATTTACAGCGTTAGACATGATTATGGACCTCCAACTAGTGACGTAGAATTATACCCCAACTAAATGACATTTGAATTATAAGAAGACAAAAACGAAATATGAGTAATAGCAGGACCACGAACCCGGAACCTGCAATTTAGAGGGGTTTACTGTATACCACTTTATTTACATCGGTGGTGCTTTTTAGGGACTGGAATGGATTTGTGGAATTTCATTTAAATTCAATGGGGAAAATTGATTCTGGTCCACCTACAAATGCAAAATGTAAGTCCAGGTACCACTGCGCTGATAACTGTTGCCCCTCATATAGTAGTAAAATTCGAGCAACCACAGCTGCCGGTTTCGACTGTAAAAACTGAGCGTTGTATTTTTCAGTGTGCAGTGGAAAGGCGATTCATTTTCATTCACGTCGGAGGCCACAGTTTCGGGGTGTGTTGAGTGACTGCATGCACCGGCAGGCATTTTTAAATGACTGAACACGTCATGACTTCCTCATCAGTCCAAATTGCTCCTTTTCTAAGAACTCTGTGCTGTGAACACACACACACACTCAATCACACATGCAGGTATGCGTACACAGCCAAATGCACACACAATTACGGTCATAAATCCTGCATACCTGTAATATATTTGCACTTAGTTTCCCCTCCCGATGGCATTAAAGTGCTGAAGTTTTCTGTCAGTGCATCAGTCTTAGCTACGGGGAAAAGTGCCAGGTGAGACGAGGAGCGAGGAGGAGGCGTGTAGGAATGAGAGAACTTTACAAAAGCCACTGAGGATTTGTATTTAGGGGAGGGCTGTGATTTTAAAACAGAGACTGGAATGTAAAGGTAGAAGAACAATGAGGCGCTGTGTTTCCCGCTGACCTCCCCAGTGCATTCCTGGTCCGTTTGCCGAAGAGCAGTCTCCTTCCCAGGTATGCTCGTAGTGCTTGGTGGTGGTGCTAGTGGGGGCGGGGGTGTCGATGTTGGGTCAAGACCTGCCATAAAAATGAGTAAACGCCACAAATCCAAGATGAAGTCAAATGGGAGCTGAGAGACGCATAAAGGAAGTTGGAGATGAGGGTGGAAATGTCTGCTTTTGCTCTCCAACTGCTCTTCAAACGTTTGAAGATGGCTCCGGCGCACATTTGCTCAACAGGAAATCTTTCTTGGTGGGATGACGAACTCCCTTGATCGACTGCGGAGAATTTTATCACATTTCTAAACTGTAACTCATGTCTGTCAGCCAAATTGTTTGGAATGAAAACACACGGTTTATTTTGACTCTTACAATCCGTGACCGTCAACGTTTAAGATAAAGAAGACATTGGTTCAATGTTTATGATCACTCTTCATAAATATTTATCCGTTTAACTTGGTAGCGCATTCTTATTGTCACAATAAGCATGAGTAACAAATTGATTTTGAACATGTATATAGAGTATTGAAATAACAACACAGTAAAATAAAAATTCTAAAATTGTTGCCGAACATGGCGGAACCTGCTCCGTTCAGCAAAATTCTCTGACTTCAGTTTTCAGCCTTTAAATTTGCACAAAAACCTTTCATTGCCGAATACGAGCACAACACATAACAGGATTAAAATGTGTTTTTCTTTTTCATTGGCTTTTTGTGGGGTTTACTCCTAAAGAAAGAGCACAGGGAGCTAAGAGATTTGCCATGATGTGTGTTTTTGTTGTTTAGATTGCTTTTGTTTCATGTTGTGCGGTCTTGCTCGTTAAGGTTTGGTTTACGCCTTTTTTTGGCAACTCCTTTTGTCAACCAATCAGCTGCTTCCAGCCACCCACATCTTATCCAGGTTGACCTCATTGTCGTGTCAATCTGGGACGCCATACCGCCGCCTTCCTTGCTTTGCGTGACGAACAGGCTCGGTCACACAACCCAAGCAAAAGCACCTTGCAGATCTTTCCGCTCATCAATTACAAGCATTTCCTACCACTCCATTTGAGCAATTTCTTCTTTGTCAGGAGTCATTCTGACTGTTGGGCACTTTGTAGTTTTATTTTTGACCAACATTTTGTGGGTAACCTGAAAAAAAACACACGCTCCAAAAATGTTGGTTACTTGGGGGAGGCTGCAATGGATAGTTGCATTTCCATTCGTTTCAATTGGAAAACATCATTTGAGATATGGGTCTTTAGTTAGGAGTGTGGTCACCGAACTAATTAAACTTGTCAACTCAAGGCACCACTGGCATCCATTTGCACTCCCTGTCTCTTGATTTCCTGTCATGTCCTTCCCAACCCATAAACTTTCCTACTACACTCGAGGCTCTTATCATTTTTGAGATGGCCTTGGCTGCTGGACTTTGGGATTGTGTTTAGCCCTCCGGGTCCTCAACTCATCAGACTCATCACACTTAATCTCAGGTCAAGGTTTTTATTCTGGAACACACAATGAGAGGTATTTGGACCGCAGAGTGCAGAATTAGCATCGTGGACAAGCTGGAGCCGTAGTAGGTTTCCAGTAAAGTGATTATTGCTCTCACAGAGAATTCCAGTAAACTATTTTCTGTGTCTCCTAATTTTCCACTCTGTCTCAGTGTCCACACTCATCCTCAAATGACGCAACGGCCAAGGTTGACTTGAAAGTGTGGTGAGTGATGTGAATGGCTAGTAATTGACTTGGGTGTGTTTAAGTAACTACTGGTTTTGTGTTAATTTTCCTCCTTTGGTACAACAACTACAGTACCTCTTCTCACAGACTGCCTATTGCTCTTTTCCCTCTGGTAGTATATTTATTTAAAGAGTCCCATCTCTGCATATTCCCATCTGTATTTTCCGGTGTTTAACGCAAAGACATACACTGGCGCCTAAGGCTAACAAGTTGCCAAACAAAGTTTGCTGGTTATTTTGGGGCCAGGGCGCAGGAGTCGTGAATATGACGCCAACGGAGTTTGAACATCCTTCACGCGGCCCTGATGAGAACATTGAGAGGACATCTGCTCACTTTTCCCCACCACATTCAAGCAGTAGACATGAGGGCTGCAGAGGAGTTGGAAAGTTAGGCCAAATCTCCGGAAATTAGGATATATTCTAAATTGGACCCTTTCCATGGCAGTTAAGTGAATTAACTAGGAATTGAGGGTAATCTAATGGAACGGTATCCTATTCAAATACAAATAATCATTTTATTTTGTAACAAGGAGACATTTATACAAAATGAGCGGTGGTGTGTCTAAATCTCACTTGCATCTCAAATTTTGGCTCCCAACATGAAGCATAAAATGGCTTGACATGACGACCCGTAATCCAGTTCCTGACCTTGAAAACTACTGGAATCATGTAACTCTAGTGGACATGTAATTTTCAAAGCACAGAAGAGGAGACAACAGTCAACTATAGTGGTACTTTTCGACATATCTACACCCCAAATTGTGTACAATTTTGGGAGTCCCACCAAAACTGGTGAAAAATACTGTATGCCCCTGAACACCTCAGTCGACAAATAGTTTGGGACAAAGTGTTTGAGTGTTATGAAAGGACTGAAGTCACACGGATGACTAAGCACAAATGTTACTTTTGTTTAGTTTTATTTTGGTTGGCTGCTACTTTTTTGTTCCATTGCTGTTGGCTTGATATGAGACAGCCTTCACCAACTTTTTGTGAACAAAGGTTTTTGCTCATAATCTTGTGTGACTGGTTTTTCAGTCAATTTAGCAAGAAAAAGCACTGAATCAGCGTATGAAAGCAAATTGCTTAGTTAGCTTCTTGTGCTAGCTGCAAGCTAGCTTTGTGTACATGTATGTTGCTTCCGAAGTGCTACTTTTCTCTGTGCTATGTTTTAACTTTTTATAAATTCCTTTTATACTTGGGTGACAGTTCACGTTTTAAAAAAACCCAAACATTTGTGATGAGGGACTATTTAAATAGTGTTTGATTGCTTTTTAGGGATGAATACTGACTGCAATTTTGTAAGGATGCAACATGAACTTCCTCTTGAATTATTATTTTTTTTGTCCTCAAGGGATGTGATAGCTGTGGAATATAAGCAAGAAGGCTCTTTTGAAACATTCTGACAGAAGCAAGTTATTCGCGGCCTTTTTTGCCACCTGTGTTTTTATAATCTCTTTAACCCTCTAAGACCAAGGTCTGACACCATTTCACTTTATCTGCTCGGGCGTGAACATGGCCAATTGGATTCACTTGACCTGTGGTGGATGTCATGTGTCAAATAATAGATTGAGATGTTCATGGCGCTGATCATTTCGATGCACATGTGCTCTTCCTTCTTTTTTTTAAGCATGGTTTCTTCAGATGTGGTGCCAAGGGAGAATCTGCCCGATCGGTGAGGGAGTCGCTTTTGAAATAATTGGCGGATGATAAAGTTGCTTTCAAGTCATGTCATGTTTCCTTCCGTATTAAAGTTGAGACAAGGCTGTGATTGCTGCCCATAAACCAAGAGGAAATGCACACCAATAAGCTGATCGCTTTTATGGTGCTTTCTCTTTCAGTTACGTAACAACTTGAGCGCTTGCGTGACAAAAAGTAGGTGTACTGTACCTGCGTGACTAAGACAGGCAAAAATGTATTTAATGATATGCCATGAATCCACAACAACGGAATGTTAACCACAATTTGGAAACATCCTTCTGTTCCTCAGTTAGACTGTCACGAACACTTGATGAAACATGCTAGGTGTTCCAATTAGTCCATATTTGGCTACAAACAGTTGCCATATGTTCCGCTGTTACAGATAAGTAAAAGATACAATACAATACTTTGAATACTTTAATCTTTAAAAAAGATGCAGAGAGGAGTAAGCAAGTACGTAGGAATCACATAATTTACATAATGTATGTACTGTAGCTTGTGATTGGCTAACATGATATCGACTTTTACCTACGCGCAGTAAATTCATAAGTGTCTATCCATCCATCCATCCATCTTCTACCGCTTATCCGGGGCCGGGTCGCGGGGGCAGCAGCTTTAGCAGGGAAACCCAGACTTCCCTCTCCCTAGCTACTTCTTCCAGCTCTCCCCGGGGGATCCCGAGGCGTTCCCAGGCCAGCTGCGTGACATAGTCTCTCCAGCGTGTCCTGGGTCGTCCTCGGGGTCTCCGCCCGGTGGGACATGCCCGGAACACCTCACTAGGGAGGCGCTCAGGAGGCATCCGGATCAGATGCCCAAGCCACCTCATCTGGCTCTTCTCGATGTGGAGGAGAAGCGGCTCTACTCTGAGCCCCTCCCGATGACCGAGCTTCTCCCTATCTCTAAGGAGAGCCCGGACACCCTGCGGAGAAAACTCATTTCGGCCGCTTGTATCCGGGATCTCGTTCTTTCGGTCACGACCCATAGCTCATGACCATAGATGAGGGTTGGAACGTAGATCGACCGGTAAATTGAGAGCTTCGCCCTTTGGCTCAGCTCCTTCTTCACCACGACAGACCGATACAACGTCTGCATCACAGCAGACGCTGCACCGATCCGCCTGTCGATCTCTCGCTCCCTTCTGCCCTCACTCGTGAACAAGACCCCAAGATACTTAAACTCCTCCACTTGGGGCAAGATCTCCTCCCCAACCCGGAGAGGGCACTCCACCCTTTTCCGACTGAGGACCATGGTTTCAGATTTGGAGGTGCTAATCCCCATCCCAACCGCTTCACACTCGGCTGTGAAACGCTCCAGTGAGAGTTGGAGAGCCCTGCTTGAAGGAGCCAACAGTACCACATCATCTGCAAAAGCAGAGATGCAATACTGAGGCCACCAAACGGACCCCTCAACGCTGCTGCGCCTAGAAATTCTGTCCATAAAAGTTATAAACAGAATCGGTGACAAAGGGCAGCCTTGGCGTAGTCCCACCCCACTGGAAACGATTCCGACTTACTGCCGGCAATGCGAACCAAACTCTGACATCGGTGGTATAGTGACCGAACAGCCCGTATCAGGGGCTCGGCACCCCATACCACGAAGCACCCCCACAGAACTCCCGAGGACACGGTCAAACGCCTCTCCAGGTCCACAAAACACATGTAGACTGGTTGGGCGAATTCCACATACCCTCGAGGACCCTGCTAAGGGTGTAGAGCTGGTCCACTGTTCCACGGCCGGGACGAAACCACACTGCTCCTCTTCAATCTGAGGCTCGACTTCCTGACGGACCCTCCTCTCCAGCACCCTGAATAGACCTTACCAGGGAGGCTGAGGAGTGTGATCCTCTGTAGTTGGAACACACCCTCCGGTCCCCTTTTAAAAAGAGGGACCACCACCCCGGTCTGCCAATCCAGAGGCACTGTCCCCGATGACCACGCGATGTTGCAGAGGCGTGTCAGCCAGACAGCCCCACAACATCCAGAGCCTTGAGGAACTCCGGGCGGATCTCATCCACCCTGGGGCCTTGCCACCGAGGAGCTTTTTAACCACATCGGTGACTTCAACCACAGAGATAGGAGAGCCCACATCAGAGTCCCCAGACTCCGCTCTCCAAGGAAGGCGTGCTGGTGGAGTTGAGGAGGTCTTCGAAGTACTCCGCCCACCGGCTCACAACGCCTCGAAGTCGAGGTCAACAGCGCCCCACTTCCACTGTACACAGTGTTAGTGGTGCACTGTTTCCTCCTGAGACGCCGGATGGTGGACCAGAATTTCCTCGGCCGCCGAAGTCGGCTTCCATGGCCTCACCGAACTCCTCCCACGCCCGAAGTTTTTGCCTCGGCGACCACCAAAGCTGCATTCCGCTTGGCCAGTCGATACCCGTCAGCTGCCTCTGGGGTCCCACAGGCCATGAAGGCCCGATAGGACTCCTTCTTCAGCTTGACGGCATCCCTTACTGCTGGTGTCCACCAGCGAGTACGGGGTTGCCGCCACGACAGGCACCAACTACCTTACGGCCACAACTCAGATTGGCCGCCTCAACAATAGAGGCGTGGAACACGGTCCACTCGGACTCAATGTCCCCGCCTCCCTCGACATGGGAAAAGCTCTGTCGGAGGTGGGAGTTGAAACTCCTTCTGACAGGGATTCCGCCAGACGCCTCCCAACAAACCCTCACAATACGTTTGGGTCTGCCAGGACGGACCGGCATCTTCCCCACCATCGAGCCTACTCACCACCAGGTGGTGATCAGTTGACAGCTCCGCCTCTCTTCACCCGAGTGTCCAAAACATGCGGCCGCAAACCGATGATACAACCACAAAGTCAATCATCGAACTGCGCCAAGGGCGCCCTGGTGCCAAGTGCACATATGGACACCCTTATGTCTGAACAAGGTGTTCGTTATGGACAATCCGTGACGAGCACAGAAGTCCAATAACGAAACACCACTCGAAGTTCTGATTAGGGGGCCGTTCCCCCAATCACGCCCTCCAGGTCTCACTGTCGTTGCCCACATGAGCATTGAAGTCCCCAGCAGAACGAGGGAGTCCCCAGCAGGAGTACTCTCCAGCACACCTCCAAGGACTCCAGAAAGGGTGGGTACGCTGAACTGCTGTTGGGTGCGTATGCACAAACAACAGTCAGAACCCGCCCCCACCCGAAGGCGGAGGGAGGCTACCTCTCGCCTACCGGTGTGAACCCCAATGTACAGGCACTGAGCCGGGGGCAATGAGTATGCCCACACCTGCTCTGCGCTCTCACCGTGGCAACTCCAGAGTGGAAGAGAGTCCAACCCTCTCGAGAGAACTGGTACCAGAACCCAGGCTGTGTGCGGAGGTAAGTCCGACGATATCCAGTCGGAACTTTCTACCTCGCACACCAGCTCGGGTTCCTTCCTGCAAGAGAGGTGACATTCCACGTCCCTAGAGCTAGCTTCTGCAGCCGAGGATCAGACCGCCAGGGTCCCCGCCTTGGCTGCTGCCCAGCTCACATTGCACCCGACCCCTTTGGCCCCTCCCATGGGTGGTGAGCCCATGAGAAGGGGGACCCACGTTGCCTCTTCGGGCTGAGCCCGGCCGGGCCCCATGGGTGTAGGCCCGGCCACCAGGCGCTCGCCATCGAGCCCCACCTCCAGGCCTGGCTCCAGAGGGAGGCCCCGGTGACCCGCGTCCGGGCAAGGGAAACTTAAGTCCATTTATTTTGGTCATCATAAGGGGTCTTTTTGAGCCGTGCTTTGTCTGGTCCCTCACCTAGGACCTGTTTGCCATGGGTGACCCTGCCAGGGGCATAAAGCCCCAGACAACTTAGCTCCTAGGATCATTGGGACACACAAACCCCTCCACCACGATAAGGTGACGGCTCATGGAGGAGTATAAGTGTCTAGAGACAAAATATAATACCTGTACACAGCTACACACACAGGACAGTCCAAAAAAAAACTGGAAATTAATGAATACGTTAATGTATACGTCAGCCAAGAGGAGGGGCCTCGAAGGTAAAAGGCATATTGACATATAGTGTATTAGGTATTTATAATATCAGCAATGTTATTTGTTTGTTTGTACAATATAGTGCTGAGGTTGAAATTAGATGTTTGAGGGTCACATAAAAAATGGTAAATGTGATGAAAATATTAACAAAACATTTTTTTTGGAGTCTTTTTGGAGGTGTGTGTCTGTTTTCGCTGAGAGGAAAATGTTCCTGACAAAATATCCGTAATACTGTATTCTTGAGAGGTGATGTTTTAGGGTAGCACAGTGGCATGCAAAGGGGCCAACACAAAAATATTCCATCCACACGCAGCATAGAACTGTGCCACGTATATTATCGAAAGACGTTCAGACAAATCTAATGACATGACAAAACAAACCATTTCAATGAAACACATCCAAAGCTGTTCCTGTGAGGACGAAATCTGATTGGAACAAGAAACAGAGCCATTGCTAGTATAGATTAAGTTACATCAGCCAGCACCACTGGTTGTGAAGGCCCTCGACAAATTGTATTGACATGACAACACGCAGCGGCTGTAATCTGATTGGGGGGGATAATCAAACACACATAACTGCTAGCTGTGCAACCAAGTGGACAAATTCACAAAATTACGAAAGAAAATTTCCCTCAAATGCCTCTGATGTTGTCTCTTGTCTGAAGTGAGGTTTCCAAGCATTGCCGGGTGTGCGCTTGTTTTTCGTATAAAGTCTGTTTTGTGAGCTATATTGATGCGGTTGCTCCCATACAAATTGGTTTTGGCTGTGTTTTTCTGTTAGAAGGAAAGTCGGGAATGTTTTGTGTATGGATGTGTTCTAGTTGTGGCGGTGTGGAGACGAGGGGGCGGGGGGCGTCCGTTCAGTGCGAAGCGCATTGTGTTGTTCTTCTGCTGTGCGAGGTGAGCTCAGCACTTTCCTTCCCAGTGTGTCATTCATCTCATCCGACGACAGCCAGCCACCCATCACTGCCAACAGGACGACCGGAAACCGGAGGCCACCTAATCCCTGGCTGACTCCCCGACCCGTTTGGCTCAGGGCTTTCTATTGTGGCCGGCCACACTCAGCCACTTTCATTGGTTTTTATTGGTGCATTTCATCAGGAAGTCAAGGAATCTGCTGCTGTGTCTGCCACCTGACTTTTATGCCTGTTCACAAAATTTAAGCCACCAACAAGCTTCAGATTCATACAGAGCGAATGGTGAAATAAAAGCCAAGCTACATTAGTTGATGGAATTTTCACTGTTTATTGAATAGGACAGTAAGCAGTAGACATTCACACAACACGACAGTTGGGACTTTTCGACTCATCTTAATGTCCAGTAATTACACTTCACACAACCAGTTTGTTTATTTCGATTCTCTTTTTATACGTTTAGACTACTCAGTGCAATTTTCCTTTATTTAAAACGTGTAACAAAAAATGTGGGGTCAGGGTGGGGGTTGTAGTGTATTAATGCAATTTTAATTTATTTTAATTGAGAATATTGATTTTTGTTACTAGTTTGGTCATGGAAGGAACCACTGTATTGATCTATCAAGCTGACCTGTATTGTTGCAAACTTTAAACAAGTTCATGGCAAAGTGTTACCATAGCTTGGCATGGGCCAGTATCACTGTTTCAGAGTATCACAGCCCAATATTGCAATTATAGCCCTGAAGTGTATGATTGAGTAAACAATCCCCCTTTTTTCCCTAAATGCGCTTTGTACATAGTAAATGTAGAAATATTTTTTTTAATCCATCCATCCATAACTACAATCAAAATGTAAACAACAGTAAAACAACTTTTTCTTATTTCTTAAAAAAATGAATAACTAATTATTTGCTCTTTTCCAAACGTATAAATGGAAATGAGCTAATGTTACTCATGCTAGTTAGCTGCCTTGGTTGCGAGTCTGTAGTATTTATTTGACCAGTTATACACAAGCTAACTCGGGTAGCTGGGTCATCTCCAGACAGGGATGTTGTACTATATTAATGTTAGCCTGCACATTTTGTATATCCTTCCTCTCCCAAGCCGTGGTACCCAAAAACTCCCATAAGAGCCTTACTGGAGGCCTCTCATGTCTTCGTATGGAGCATACTCTGTATTTGTTTTCAAACTGTCTAGTCTGATTTACCGTAGACAATAGCTCGAACTCTTATCAACCCTGGTTGCTCGGTTCTCATTGACTGTTTTGGGGCCATTTTAGTCAAATTTCCATGCATCTTAAAAAGTCAGCTTTCGGTCGCACCAAGCCAATCCTCCTGTTCTTTCGTCCCCTTCAAATGCGGCTTTACATTAGAACATGTTTTTTCATTGGGTGGATCCAGCCACCTCCTGTTGCCGATGCTCCGAGAGGAGAAAGGGGATAAGATAATGCGAGTTTGTTTGTTAACAGCCACATGAAAGACCGAGTGCAATTGTGAAACAGATGTAATGCTCTTACAGCTGCTAATCCTTTTGGCTAATGGCCGACCCCCGTTCACGCACACGCTTCCACCGTGCTCTACCTACCACCTCATGGAACCTCCCCCAACAGAGCCCCCATTGTTCCACTGCCGCAGCAGCCGAAATGCTAATGACGTGTTGTCACCCTGCATTCAAGCAGAATGACATGACATATTGCCGCGATAGTCAAGTAGCTCAGGAACGAAGGAGTCGAGCATAATGATTTACACGTTTATTTGTACTTATTCATTCACTGCGTTTTTGTGTTCCTTGGCCATGTTTCTCCCCTCCTTGCTGCGAACATGAGTTTGTTTTACTTGGCCAGCGGATCTCGGGAAGCCATGCACACTCACCGCTGCCCTCAGGCACACATGACCTTACTGCCAAACTCCATTGTGGGGGCTCCCCTGTAACACTTACGCCTCAAGTCTCAGGGGCGATTTCCCTTGTCAAGTCTCCATGTTAGCCATTCATCCATCAATCCAAGCATGAATTCATCACTGTCACCATCTCATCCATCTTAACTTGTGCAGACGCACCGGGAGGGGCACATCGTGGCTCCAGCTCCTGGACCAGGAGGCTCCCAGAATATAACCGGCCCCTTGCACTCAGCTTCAATAAACAAACAGATCGGCTGGAGGCTGGTGGGGCCTCTCAAATGACAAACAGCACTTCACTTTAGAACACGATGGGGGTAGGAAAATGGGTGCCTGTAGTTCATCAGATGTTTGGACTCTTAAGTCTTTTTGTTCGTGTTCATATCAGAAGTCTTCCTTGGTGTTTAGGGCCTGTGTCGTTGTCAGGTCAACACAGTTAAATTTCCCCCATCTGCACACTTGACTCAATGCTGCTTCTTCTCTCGGTCATGCTTGCTGTGTTTTCTTACGTTCATTGAAACCTTGAGGAAGGAAGGAAGCGCTGCGTCAGCCTCACGCTTCCTGCTTCCTGTCGTGTCCCGAAACAATCCGCTTCCTTGCGCTGTTGTCGAAGAATCCTCTTTGGTGAATACCTCAAGCGTCATCTACTGAAAGTTCCTCCCATTCATGCAGGGGTGGACAATTCCGGCCATTGAGGGCTTGGTTAAACCTACTAGAAGAGCCAGGAAGAACGGAGGTATTTAAGACAAAAACATGGAATTCAAAAACTGATTGCTGGAGTTAAGTGTTTAGATTGGGGTACCTGAGAAACTCCATTTAGATTCAGGGTTTAGGGGAGCGAGTGATCCAACTCTGAGATCCTTTGTGCTCCAAGGCCAAGACAAGACACCGAATGTAACTTCAGCCCTGGGTGGAATTACCAAAAATGTAAGATTCACAGCGTGCAATGTGTTCACAATATTTGACAGTAGATTGACTTGGGATGTGGTCGTTGCAATCTCGATCCACAGTTTGCTTTTGCTCTCGCAGGGATGTCCTCTAGCAAACGTGTTGAAGTGACATATGGCTCAATTTTTCGTTTGCTCGACTCATAGATTCTTGATAATCCAAAACAAGCTCGTGGTTAAGGTGGAGGAACACATTTCTCACGTTGCTGTCTCCACTGACAACTTTAGTCCTCATTTGGTCTGTCAGATTTTTTTTCCAAGTCAGGAAAGCTCTGTGTCATCCATCACCTTCATCAAATTCTGCAGCTTGGATTTTGGAACTTCAGTCTCCATCTTATCGTAATTTAACACCAGAGAAGTCATGTTTATCTTCCCCGCGACTCGCAGTCGCACCTTGCATCTTTAGATGCGTAACACTGAAAAGGATACGGTGTGAACCAGTATTACTAGCAATTATTCAGCAGTACCTTATCATTTTGAGGATTCCAAATTATTTTAGCAGAGGAACGGGCTTCAGACCTTAGTGTGTCCAGAGCGTTGTCAGCAGATTGCTACAGAAATAGCGATATTGAAAGAGTCACAGAAAGGCATAGAAATGGACGTTCTCGGAAATGTATTGGTGAATTTATGGATGAAATACCTCTTGTGAATTTTGCCACTTAGCTCCTTGTTAGACAACAGTAAGTCGTGCAAAAAGGACTGAAGCAAAGCGGTTGCACAAGTGCATTCAGCCGTTCAGATTAAGTTCATCTATTTAAAGTTTAAAGTGCATTTTAGGTCCATCCTGAAGTTTCACACTTTTATGTACGCTCCTGCTGAGGTCGTCGACATATACGTTGTGACTAAAATGCATTGTTGAAATGTGGTTTCATACACGAACAATTCTCATCGCTGTAGAAAAGGTTGTTTATCTTCCACTTGGTTTTTCGTTTAGTATGCACGTCAGTAGCAAAACCCATTGTTTGGTTTAATTTTGACAGTTTATTCCTAAAAACGTTACATGAACAAAGACTGAATTCCTTCTCATAAATTGACATCATGGAGACAACAAACTCAGTAGCTTTTTTTGTTCCTCATTGGAGAAAGAGTAGCAGTGGGGCTTGTTTTGGTTGGGACCTCCTGTTGCGTGGCATTCACCGGAATGCATCTTGATGTGACTGTAAGGTCGAGCAAGACGGTAGTGCAGACGGGAGTCCAGCTTGCCTTTTTTTTTCACTTGCCATGTGGCATTTGGGCAACTCCCATCCGCAGGGCTTTCTCTCTGTTCGCACTTGAATGGTGTGGCATTCTCCTTGCCTGCTGCTTGCCAGTGAATAGCAATGTTAATGGCTTAGCTGGGGAGAGGGGAGGAAGGAATTTGGGGATTACGGGTGTGGAGAGGTAGAGCGATGAATGTGAGTTGCGGGCGGCAGCTGCTTCCCCTTCTCAACGCTGGAGTCAGGTCTGCCCTGTGTCTTTTCGCCCTTTCTATCAGTCCCCCGCAGGATGCTCTGCTCCTCGCCGCGGCCTATCTCGCTTGGAATGGTTAATAAGTAGCGAAGCAGCTGGCCCAGGCAGAGAGGAGCTTCTGTCTTAATGGCAGGCTTGAATGACGTGCCAGCGCATTCTTTTCATGCAAACTAGTTGTCTTTGTTCTTCCGCCCAACCTTTGAGTTAACGCGCACCTCTTTGCAGGAGCTCGCATTGATATGATACGGCAGGGCTCGACCATGAAATAAATTCAAGTCATCGTGGTAACGTAGCACGAGGCTGGAAAATAACGATTTTTCGATTGAAAAGCCATTTTGTGAATCAATGACAACGAATGAGGAGTAATGTAGTGATTTTAAGGAGATTTCTTTTGGCAGGGATAATGGGGAGTTTCAATGCATTTCAGGTTTCTAGTGTCATACTGAGAATGTTGTACTGTAATTGTGTATTTGTAGAAACTTAATTTTTCATCAATACATTTACTCATGAATAACCAATTAGCTTTATACAGTATAATAAACAGTCAGGGGTATCTTAAATTCACTTTGAGCAGAGCAGCAAACTATTTTATTGTCTTGAAACATTTTCAGTGGGGCAATTTAAAACAAAGAAATTGGAATTTTAACTTGCCGTGTCTTTATTTAAAAAAAAAAATCTTAAATGATTACAGCTCAAGAGTAAACAGTTGGCATTGTAAACTGCATTCACTGTTGATTGTTTTCATCAATTACAGTAAAAAAAGGTAAACGGTTCAGTTGTTTGATAATAATCCTCAATAGGATTTTTAAAGACTTAATCTAGTTTAGGGAATTAGTTTATGATACACCGTGGTGGTGAATATTAGTAGGCAAGATTGGTTAAGATGTCAGATAATTGTACTTGATTTCGTAACAGGACAAATTGGCCCAAATTACCTCACTCACCCTTTCTCAAAATTGAACTAAAGTACAGGCCGCATAGGTTGTGTTTACGTTGGGCCTCAAATGACTAGCTGCGGCCCTGCGCTGAGCCACTGGCTTTTAGCAAGCCGGCTGACATACGCAAAAAGTGTGATTAGCGTCTCATACATCGGTGCAGACGACAGCTAGTAGCCGAGATGACTTATGTGACCATCAACAAGTTTGGAAGAGAGGCAGACTCGCAACGAGCGGGTCTCACTTCCCCCGGGCCTGCTGCGATACTCTCCTCCCGCGTCCGGCACAAATGAAGCAGAGGCATCTCAAGTGGCCACTCTGATGATTTTCTTTTTCATGTTCGAAACGATGACGACGTGGATCTGGCCTCAGCAGTTAGTGTTCAAGGATTCCATAACATTTGACAGCTCTGCATATTCTCAAATAAATTCCCATTTGCAGTTTTGTGTTTCATTAATGTGTGCGAGTGAGTCGCAAAATGCTCATTTTGAATCACCAACTGTGATGAATAGCTGCTTATTTGAAGCCTTGTAGGAGGACACAATATTCAAATCGCAAAGGCTGCAATGTATAAAATCTTCATTTTTTTATGGTTGAGATACGGTTTGTGTTCGGTAGATGAAGTGTCTGAATTCAGGGATTAACTAGCCTTTATTTGAGCATAAACCTAACCTATAAAACCAAAACATTTTTGACTAACAACATTGGTTTTGTTTTGTTATAATATATTTCATTTCTTGCTTGTGTTTGTTACAAAGCAGAACTGCATATGCAACTGCAATTGCAAAACTGATTGGGAAAAGCCGTACCTGTAGATGAAGTTTACTCAACTGAAAATCGGCCTATTGGGTGTCTTCTTTTTACCAAACTTTGAGTTACCAAACTTTTCACCGTGCCATGTTTTGGTCTCTGCTGTTGCTTGGGTATACTCGCAGTTCAGCGACTAGATGAAAGACGAGTTGAAGTGGATGATTATTTATTTTCCAGCACAGTACCTCCGTCCCCAACCTTTCTTTTTTTGGTTGTATCACTGTCTAAGGTTGAAGGATATTTTGACAAATGCGAACAAATGTTTTAAAATATAACTCACCTTTACGCTGATTATAGTTTGTGGGAGTCCTGCGTATGTTTCTCTCCAGCAAACCAGATCTCCTCCTCATGTGTTTTATATAGAATACTTTGAACTCCCTCATGTCTGCTGCCGTCGCCAGACTGTCACGCCAGCAGCAGACAGGCGACACTAAAGTCTTTTGTAAATTGGCCTATTGGAAGACGACATGCCAAAAGTGCACGAGGAGTCGATTTGAATGGATAAACATTGCAGCGGACAAGTAAAGTCGACTGGCGGTCTCATCAGTTCACCTCATAACATGTTCATTTCCAGTTTTATGCCACCTGTCAGAGGCTATTTCAACCCTGTGGTATTCCGAGTGGGATAAGAGGCAACCCGCGTTAAGAGTAACATACATGTACATAGAAATGCAGCCAAATTGACGTGAACAGGTGACCGGCAACAGGCACAAGCCGCCCATGCGAACGTGTAAACGTGCCATGGTGAGAGGACACGAACAGCAGCCGCTGTCGCTAACCGCTGGCGGAATGTTCAGGGGCAAAAGAGTGCTCTCTCATTTTCACTCTTTTATACCGCGCTCTCTGGAACATTTCACGCCGTATTAAGTTCATATTTCAGCATGCCGACGCACGGCGGGGCGGGCGCGCTACCTACGGTTCTGGCCACTTCATGCTGGACGTGTGAAAGCAAGTGTCACCTTATCTGAGCCGCATGCTTTCAAAAGCATGCATGTGTGTGTGTGTGTGGGGGGGGTGGTAGAATGTTGAGTGCTCTTCATTCAGCACTGCTCGCCTCTGTTGCTTTTAGTTGTATTTCTTTTTTAAACGTGTCAGGTATCTCATTTTCTTTCTTGTGTCAGATAGGAAAGATGACTCCATTGAAGAAGTGAGAATCAACACACATAGTGAGCACGTTAACACACTTGGTAAATCCAGCTTTCTTTACTGGCTTGCAAATTCTAGCCTTAGCAGCACTTTGAAACGGTAATCCATGCCTTGATGACATGTCAGATGGGTTATTGGAAGGGGAGTTTACTTTGGAGTCAGCCAGGCCAGACTCATATGTCTTGGTTGAATTTGCTGCTATTCATCTCTTGACTGGAACACAAAAGAGGGAGCGCCTGACTCTTATTTTGACCTCCCTCAACTGTCTGACTGTGCACTTTAAATTTCGTTTTATGATTTTGCTATTTCTTTTCAATCTTGAACCGGTTATTCCTTAGCTTTCAACAGAGTATGAGACTTTGAACCGTGATTTTAGTGTTTGTTACTATGACTTGTTACCATTTTGTTTCAAAACTATGTTAAATTGTCTTCTGTTTTATGATTTTATTTTTCCTCCATAGCAGGAGAAACCCGCATTGAAAATGTCACAAGCAAAATCGTAATTTGGTTTTTAAATTCCCAAACTGATGCCATTAAAAAAGGGTGAAACAATCACGTTATCGTGCCATGTCCAGCCGTGATTTACAACCTACAATGAGCACAGGGGTGGCATTCTGACTCTACACAGGCTCAATGTTTCCTGTGGATCAGATCTAGATTGCAAAATCTAAAAATAACACGCACATCTTTGGCTATGCCAAATGGAAATGAATTGAACCATGATGTTGAAGTTTCAAAGGGATGCCAATGTTTTAAGTATGAGTGCAACTTGTAGCCTCCCACTGTACGCGTCTTCCTGCTGTGGAATGTGGGACGACTGGTTGCGTTTGCTTAGAGAGGCCGCAATTTGCTGTGTTACAAGAAGCAAAGAGGAGAAGTATCGGTGGCAGTGTTGCAGCGATGGAGAGTTGTAATGACTTGAGTCAACACTGCACAGTCCCCCGTTTTCCTTCTCATATCTCTGTCACCTTTGACCGGTGTCTAATGAAACGTTCCACTGAAGCTTGCTCTTACACACAAGAGGTAAAAAGTTCACGGCACTGGCGCAATCTTCAAGGAGGTTGGACCGACTGCTTCCGTGTCACATGTAATGTTTGCCTCAAGTCACACTTGCAAATGTCTTTTTTTTTTTCTCTCTTCTGTGCAGAATGTCAGCCCGGCTTCTTCAAAGCGGAAGCTTCTGGTGAGAAGTGTCAGCCATGTCCTGCCAACTCCCAAGGGCCGGGCTCCGGGACTTTGTTCTGTTCCTGCATGGATGGCTTTTTTCGGGCCCCCAACGACCCCCCCACTGGACCGTGCTCAGGTGATGACACGCCCTCATCTCCTTTTTCACACCAACAAGTGTGACCTTTGACTCATATGGACAGAAGTATCGTGAACGGAAATGCGTCTCACCAAAGTGTCAGACAAGAATTTGTCTTTGGCTCCCTCACCAAACTCTTCCACGCATGCCTTAATGGACCTTACGATGTGCAAACATTTAAAATGAGAAGGAAAGAAAATTGCTCGTATTTTGACAAGCTCATACGAGAGAATTTTGAAGTCTCTGAAGCGGGTGTCCTAGACAGATGGGCTAGGTGAAATTGTGAGTTTTCGCCCGGGTCAGTCTCCAGCACGATACGAGTTTAACAAGGTGTACGTTGGCTCCCATTCCAATAAAATCGAGCATTTTCCTCCAGAGGAGAAAAAATCTTTGCCTGTGAGTACTATTATACTGTCTGTTTAAAAACGCATCGCTTAAAGGGTTGTAGCAAATTGACACCGATGCTTTACATTAGTCTTCTATCGGGTTGTGCAGTGTTTAATGTGAAATGGACTTTGTAAGAAAAAAAATGTCCAATTGACTTGGCTCGTATTTCATGGCACCATTTTAGTACAATGAAGGTAAATCACATGTACATTGTTAAGGTTAAACTGCGTGCAGCTAGGAAATGGACGTCAGTCAGCTTCTTGACCACATTTTGAACACCCCGCGTTCTATATTTTAATATCCTTATTCTTATTTATCCTATGCTCAGGCCTCCCCTCTGCTCCCAAAGACCTCGTGGCCACCACCATACAACTATCTGCTGGAAAAATCCTCCTCTCCTGGAGTCCACCAGATGACAGTGGAGGCCGGACGGACCTGACGTACAGCGTGGAATGTCAACGCTGTGAGGGCTCCTCCTGTCAGCCGTGCGGGGACAAGATCCACTATGACCCATCCAGTAACGGCCTGACCGACACTAAAGTGTCAGTAAGCGAGTTGGACGCTCACCTAAACTATACCTTCACCGTGGAGGCTCACAGCGGAGTGTCCATATTTGGCAGTCAGGCAGCGCCTTCCACCAGTGCTCTCACTACCTCGCTGCGCTACACAGGTGACGACGGATGCTGGCATTCTGTAGAGCATAACATGTCCATTTTCCTTGAGCTGAAAAAACAAGTCCCTCTGTGTCCTCAGATCCCCCAAAGATCACCTCCATTCGAATGGTGGAGAGAACAGCCACCAAGTTGTCCATTTCCTGGGATGTGTCCCCCCGACCGCGCTTCCAACTTCGGCCCTTCCGCTATGAACTCAGCTATCGTAAGAAGGTACGTTTCTTCTCACAATTAAAATGACGCACAAGTATTGACAGAACACTTCATCATCAGCATGGATTGAATCACTCTTTTGCATTTTGTATGATTAAAATCAAAGAGATGCAGATAAAAGGCAGATTCTTTGGGGTTTGTTGAAATCTGTGTTATTGCGCACCGCAGTGGTAGGTTAGACGTGATATGGTGAATAAAGTGCTTGACTAATACTGCACAGGTCTTGAAACAGTAGCTTTATTGTGACTGGGCTTAGAAATCCCCAAGCTTTCCATGGGAAGTTGAGCCGAGGAATTTGGTAGCTCTGCTGTGTATGTTGGACACTTTCCATGTCGGGAGATTGATGAGAATGAATGTAACCGTTAACTGGACCTTTGAAATCATTTATCCCATCGGTATCATGAATGGTGACCACCACATTCATAGAGAATACAGAGCGGGCCGGCCCACGAATAGTAAAAATCCCCATTTAATTGACATTCATTTAGCCACAACATTGCTTTAAAAAAATAAGAATAAGATAAACCATGACAAAAGGGGTTTGCCCCCTCCAAAAAAACCAAGAAATTAACAATTGAAAAAAAAAATCTGCTAATATATAATACTGAACACAGTAAATTTAAATCATCCTTGATATATATATTTGTGAATAGTACAAACATAAAAGTTCCTCCAGTGAAGACAACAAAAAATAAATAAATTACAAGGTGGTTTATCAATCTTTTCAACTACTGTGCTGCTTATACTAACACTTAACACATAAAAAAAATTGCAGATTTCATATTATGTAGATTAGTATGAATTCTTGACAATTCTCTCTTGGAAATCTTTTTTTTTTTCAGACCTGCAATTATGTGTTCAATACCTGCCAGATGAATGGACTTTTGCATTATAATTTTTTAAAAGAGATTTGTGAATCAAAATTGAGCCAAGTTAGCATTTTGTTGCCATGCTTCCATTTCATGGCCAGAGTATCCATTTGGCACACTAACTCTAGAATTATATTTTAGACATTTGATTGGAAGTGAACCTCAACTCGTTAAACCTTCTTTCATACTTGTTGTACATATGCGCAAAAAGAAAACATTTCAACTTTTTTTTAGGGGGGGATTATGTAGAGCTCCCAGCAAGATGCAATCACCTCCACAGATAAAATTATAAATAATAAAAGAAGAGGTGAATTTAAACCTAGTATGCGATTTTAAATAGGTGGGTTTTGAATGTGGGAAGAGAATCAATATTTCGAATATTGCGTGGGAGTGAGTTCCAGAGTTTGGGGGCAGAGCGGCTGAAAGCTCTTTTTAACTTGTTTCTGGTTAGTTTTTCAAAGGTTGGAATGTATTTCTATTGTCATATTGTGGTTTGTGACTAATGTACATAATTGAGTAACTTGTTGAAGAAAAGAGTGAAACTAAAAGCAATAATTTTTCAGGCAAGCTATGCCAAATGGATACATTAGCCATATTAGGGGTTAGGATGTAGCAATAATACACGCATGTCTGCCTCCGCAAGCATTCTCTGCATGACTGCTCAACTCAGTCAATGGGTCAATTTGCAAACACAAAGTAGCTTTAGCATTCATATCCTGTGTTTCAATGACTGCAACAACCCGATTCATTGACATGATTGTCCAAGCGTTCAAATGCAAGCCTTGGCGTAGGCCTTACTGTCTTGTGTAACCCAAGAATGGCATTGGGAAAATATCCACTGAAACGGACCATTTCTGCAGAAAAGCACAAGTTGAAAGAACTTGTGGAACATCCTCAACTCCCTTTTACTGTGGATGAAGTATCAGGTCATTGACATGTTCGTCCCACCATTCATTCTAATGCAAGAGTGGGAATGGTTTCGCTTGTCTAGAAATAAATAACTGCCAGATCACAGGACACCACTTCAAGAAAGGCTGTGTGCAAGACGACACCAGGTGACCCAGAAGAGTCAGACAAAGGGTCTCTCCGACGGTGACAACACAGTTATTGACCCAGACTGGAAGGCCAGGCTGGGCAGTACACGTTTTCAATACTGGCGCACAAAGAGGAGGAGAGGAAAGAATATCCTCAAACCAATTGAGAAGCTACCAACAGACGCTGATGATGGTGTGACATTACTGGCATAAGCTCATCTTCACCACCTCATCTCATCAGCGACCAGGAGGAGAGGAAATAAAGCCACAGGGAGGATAAGAGCCAGCCTAAAACCCAGCCTAGGATTTGGGCACAGGCAGATATTGAGCCGGTCCAGATTTCAGAAAAAATATATTTGCCCTCCCAAACGAAGTGAAGGCACCTTTCACTTACTTCCAAACAATCTTCACGGATGAGATAAATAGATTTATTGTGTACCGCGCCAATCTCTATTCTCCTCAAGACACGGGATTTTCAATCAACACAAGCCTTGCAGCGATGGAACACTTCCTGGCTGTGCTACTATTCATGGGAGGTTTTGAATTTCCTGTCATTGAAGACTGACTACTGAGCCATGGAATCAAGCTTTCCCGTGACTGCAGAAATCATGCCATGAAATCGCATCAAGATGCTATGTCGTTTCATCTATTTCAATGACAAACACCAAGTCGTAGGGAGCTATGATCTTTTCACAATACTTGATTGTCACCTGCCACCTCGATGTTGCTCAACGTAACTAAGTGGGGAAGAAACGAAGGTTCTGCTGAGAACCAATGTGATGCAGACCCAAGAATGTCTGCTGTCTTTTGCGAACAAATTCTTCACCAGTTACACTCTGCTCAAGGAAATGGATTTGTGTCTTGGCCTGAAATGCATCGGCGCACCTCGTGAAAATGACACTGGTCGAGCTCTCCTGATGAAGGACAATGAACTGAAGAAGAAAGGGCAAGGAGCATTTGACTACAGATCATTAGAAGGCATTGCTGCCATCAGATTGAATGACAAGACAAGTGTGTGACCCTCCTTAGCAACGCAGTTGGAGTTCAATCTTCAACGAAGGCCAAGCGAAGGGACAAGGATACCAAAGCGCAGGGTGGCGTGCCATGTCCAGCCGTGATTTACAACCTACAATGAGCACAGGGGTGGCATTGATTTTTCAGACATGCTTATCACAACTCGACAAGACTCCCCCAAAATCGAAAAGGTGGGACTGTCCAATCTTTGGATACGCCCTTGACCTGTCTATCTCAAACGCGTGGCTGATGTACAAGAGAGACTGCCGAAAAAGAAGCCAATGCCTCTAAAAAAGTTCAAACTCGAAGTTACTTACCGTTTCCTAACTGTTAGGAAAACAACAACGCTTGGACGGCCTTCTTCCCTCTCACCAGCAAAACTGAAGATGTCC
The DNA here is from genome assembly GCA_026261675.1 of Hippocampus mohnikei. Classification (NCBI taxonomy): domain Eukaryota; kingdom Metazoa; phylum Chordata; class Actinopteri; order Syngnathiformes; family Syngnathidae; genus Hippocampus; species Hippocampus mohnikei. The sequence continues at coordinate 19,139,351 of JAKGUB010000284.1, forward strand.
TAACACAGTCGCTCATCCACTGCAGGATGTCCGTAATGACAAAACGGTACATTTGCCAGTCCACAGTGATGTCAGAGGTCGGTGTCTGTTCTGTGCAAAGGGTCAGAGCAGATGGAAGTATGGGAAATGTAAAATCTTCCTCTGCCTGAAGGCAAGCAATTCATGCTTTGCAGCTTACCACAACAAGGACACTTGAAGTTGTTTGAATCCTTACGCAATGTTCATACTATTTTGCTATTTTATGACACATTTCTTTGGCTGGTTATTGTTTGTCGCCAAGTGAGCATGACTGATGTGAAAATCTCTTGAAATTGTCAATAAATATTCCCAAAAACAAGATTCCGCATGACTCGACATATTTTGCATCCAAAAGGCATTTTGTCAGAGTTTGGCCAGTGATTCTGTTTGGCATGGGTTTTTATAAAATCTACAATTTGATTTAATTATATTTAAATGGACTTTTTTTTCTTCGTTATTTGTGTCCCAAATCACCAGGAAATGCTAGAGTTTTTTTACAATGAGAATTTCTTCATCCGGCCATTCAGTGGTTAAGAGGGCAAATGCTGTTGATATCTTGTGAAACCAGAGTGGGCTTACTTGAAATACTCTGTCCTCTCAGGATGACAATCTGGACGTTACCACCTACACAGTGCTGATCCTGGAGAAGAGTTTTGTGCAGATCAGCGATCTGGCCCCAGGCACGGCCTACCTGTTCAGGGTGCAGGCCCTCAGGAGCGACGGCAGTCCTGGGGACTCCAGTGTAGAGGAACAGTTTGAAACCTCTTCTGCAGGTAAACAGGAAAACTAATCAGGCCACTCTTGACACGTTTGGAACATCGCAGCTGTAATTGATGCGTCTATGCTTGCCTTTTTACAGAACCGTTGACTCAGAGCAACCCTGCGCTCATTTTCGGCGTGCCAGTCGCAGGCGCGGCCGTGTTGTTTATACTGCTCGTGGTCGTCTTCCTCCGCAGACGGTCAGTAAGCACTCCTCTTCCTCGACGGGGCCTCCAAATGGCCTTTGCATTCAATCTGTCCTCACCTCTTCCTTTCTTTTTTCCCTTCTGTCAATTTTCTGAGTCTCAATGTGTTCTAACTCTCAAGGGAACAAAACAAAAGTGTTGCACATTCATTGGTTCAATGCTTGAAATTGTCAGGGCCTTTGAAAGGTGCTGTATTGTCATGACAAAAGGGATGGGCCTCTTTTGCTACAATGTGTTTATATGTCTTGTAATGCTGAGCTGAAACGTTCCGATGGCAGCCTGTTTAATTCGTCACTCCTTTGAATCAATTGGCTCATCAAACACAGCACATCATTAGCGCGGATCAAAGAGATCCTTTGTTAAAGCCGTGACAAAGGTTGCTAAGCGCCATTGATATTAAAGCAGGCCTGTTGCATGAGGAAGTGCAAGATGCAACCTCACCCACTCACACAGCCTTCATGTCGGAATTCTGAGGCAATTAGTTGTGTGTGCGCGTGTGTGTGTGTGTGTGTGTGTGTGTGCGGGTGTGCGTGCGTGTGTGTCATGAAATACAGGTGACATACAATGGAATGATAATATTTGCACACAAAAATACACATTTTAACACCCTTTGTAGCCCCTGGTGTCACTGCCATGTTGATATATGAACAATTACATGTTATGTATTATTTGCAATTACTGTTAGGTATCCCGGGGGGTTCAGACTCTAGGTTGGTGGGAGGGATGTGCTTGTGTCGTGTATCACTTGTTTGGTGAAGCTCTTCGTGTTGCTCTGTATGAAAGTGCAATACAAATGACATTTTTAAAAATCAATCATACATTTTCTATTGAGTGACCTTGCAGTGACTGTTTCAAGAACCTTTTTTTTTTTTTTGGTAGAAATCATTCGTTTTCTAAATGAATCGCAGTTTTGAGGACCTAAACAGGCACAAAAACACCAAACTTTGCGGACACATTGGACCTGGTGAAAAATTGACATTTACATTTTATCTTTCTAAACATATGGAATTTTAAACTTCGATATGAATTAATTTGACTAGTAACTTAAGAAGGTGTAAAACAATAGCATATTTGTGATGCAAAATATTCCATTAGGGCACATTGAAGTGGTGGGATATAAAAGTGAACTTTTGTGTGTCTGTCATTCAGGAAAAGAAACTCTCATACCAGACAGGGACCGGAAGACGCCTACTTCTCCAGCCCAGGTACCTGTGGGGGGGGGGGGAAATCTCATCTTTCTTTCTCCTCATTTCATTCATCTGACTTAATCCTTGTTGTTGTCTGACCCCAAAGAGCAACTAAAGCCCCTGAAGACCTACGTGGACCCGCACACCTACGAGGACCCCAACACAGCTGTACTGAAGTTTGCAACCGAAATCCATCCCAGCCACATCAGCAAACAGAAAGTCATTGGAGCTGGTGAGTGACAGCCTGCCAAGCGTGCTGAGAGATGTTGCAATCCACAGCGAGGCTGTTTACACAGCACATTTTCCACAACATAACCTGTCGATTGACAGCAGATTAGTTCGGTAAGATGAACATCTACCTGACCTGTTGTAGCAAATCTTTCCAAGTTGTGATACTGTACATCGGCACCTTACAAATCTCTCACGCATGAGATGTTTATTCAAGTGGGAGTCCTTTTTTTCCTTCCAATACACCCCCCCCCACTCCGGTTCCCAAGACTGTACCCCCCTCCCTGTCTTTCTCCTCATGTGACAGCTGATTCCCATACTCCCATACCACAGGCCACCCGCTGCTTAAGCAACACCAAACCTTAAACACACCTCTGCAGGACAGCCTCGGGCCAAACAGCCACACACTTTTTTTTTCCCTTCGTTGTGTTTCACACAAAGAAATCCCCCGTAGGCCGAAATCCAAAACGCCGGAACACACGTCCATCTGACATGGTCGTGTTCTGACTTTGTTTATATAACCTATTGCTGTTGTGTCTTACAGGAGAGTTTGGTGAGGTATATCGTGGTAGTCTGAAGGCCCCAGGTAGGACAGAGGTGGCCGTGGCCATCAAGACACTGAAGCCAGGCTACTCAGAGAAACAGAGGCAGGACTTCCTGGGCGAGGCTTCCATAATGGGCCAATTCTCCCACCAGAACATCATCCGCCTCGAGGGGGTGGTCACCAAATGTAAGGACTTTGCAATTGAAACGTCATATCACCTGGTTCTTAACACGTTTTATGTTGATGTGCAGTCAAACACGCCATGATTGTGACGGAGTACATGGAGAATGGAGCACTGGACAGATACCTCAGGGTGAGTTCACACAAATTCAACTCTGACAAATACTGGACACATGGTACAAATCTTGATTTTGGGCTGGTCCCTGTCCTGTGGGTGCTCATTTGCATTTACAGTGTGTGTGTGTGTGTGTGTGTGTGTGTGTGTGTGTGTGTGTGTGTGTGTGTACAAAACAGTCGTCGAGAGAATCGAAGCCGCCGGAGGCCATTTTATGTTAGCATTCGAGAAACCCGCTTAACTGGAATACAATGATTTCTCATTGGCGTTTCACTTTATTTTCTGTCTTTATGGCAAAAATGTCACCCGTTGTTAACTGAGATAGCCTCCAGCACACCCCACCACCCTGTTCGGGATAAGCGATGTTGAAAATGGATGAATGGATGGAAAACGCAACAGAATAACTTTATTAAATCACAATTAGAAGAACACAAGTACCATTAAGTATAATCTCGTATGTGCTCAAATTGCTAGTCTTTAACATTTACACATTCCTGGAGTGTGTAAATGCCATCAACTCCCTAAACGGTCACTGACGTAGTCACTCTTCTTGTACAACAAATATTGTATCTCTCTAAAATGGTTCAATGATTTTCCGCACCAACTGTACAAACTGTAATTCTACCACTGATCACTTTAGCTCTGCTTGAAACTATGGTTCACTTACATTATGAAATGTCCTTCCATACCTATTTGTCATGTTCTTGTTTATGATGATACTAATGCAGCGTGTTATACCGGAGACAAATTCCTTGCGTGTTCTACATACTTGGCCAATAAAGATGATTCTGATTCTGATTCTTATTAGCTTCAACTGTGCTATGGAGCTGATAATATTTTTTTTTCTCACCGCCAGGACCGTGACGGCGAGATTTCCTCCTTCCAGCTGGTGGGCATGCTGCGTGGCATCGCCGCGGGCATGAAGTACCTCTCTGATATGAGCTACGTCCACCGCGACCTGGCTGCTCGCAACATCCTCGTCAACAACACTCTAGAGTGTAAAGTGTCCGACTTCGGCTTATCGCGAGTGCTGGAAGATGATCCTGAGGGGACCTACACCACAAGCGTGAGTAGACGCACGATGGATAGTTTGGACCCTTAACTTTAAGGGCATGTCTAGAATCATTTGGTGCCTTTTTATTTAACAGGGAGGAAAGATCCCCATTCGCTGGACAGCTCCGGAAGCAATTGCATACAGGAAGTTCACATCAGCGAGTGACGTGTGGAGTTTTGGCATTGTTATGTGGGAAGTGATGGCGTTTGGCGAAAGGCCCTACTGGGACATGAGTAATCACGAGGTGAGATTTTTGGTTTAGCTGGCACATTGCTTCAATGTTTCCTGGCAGCTTATTAACAGGGCTCCTGTTATATTGTCTGCAGGTGATGAAGGCTATCAACGAGGCTTTTCGGCTGCCTGCGCCCATGGATTGTCCCTCGGCCGTTTACCAGCTCATGCTGCAATGCTGGCTCCAGGACCGCTCCAAGAGGCCGCGTTTCGGGGACATTGTCAATCTATTGGACAAACTGCTGCGGAGTCCAGACTCCCTCAAGGCCATTGCCGACTTTGACCCACGGTAACCTTTATCCAACTAGCTCATCAAAGTACAGAGGGCCAGACATGGGGATAAAAAAAGTTGTGGCCACAATATACAAGGTATGTCTAAAAAGTTTCAGGATTGGTGTCACAAAAGACAAATTTCAAAACCAACAACAAACTACAAGTTTTCCCCTTTGATGTGGGCTACTTTCCTGCTCATAATGCCGTGGGCGTCTGAAAGTTCCTGTTTGAGAGAATATCGCCATGCTGGAATAACCTCCCGACTCACCTGACCTGGCTCCATATTATTATTCCTGTTTCTCAAGCTCAAGCAAGTCATCAAGGAAATCAGTTTTGAAGACCTGGACGATATCAAGATAACCGTGACAACGGAGCCACAGTGAATACCAGAAAAATTCTTCCAGGGCTACTTTGAAGGGATAAAGCTTGTCATTTGGATTTGAAATCTATATTTTGTGATACCAGTCCTGGAACTTTTTGGACATAGCTCATATGTATTAGTTACAGTACAGTACTTTGTGGACCCAAAGTAGCAGCACTGCACATTTTGGTTAGCAAATCAAGAGCACCTTCTCTTGAAATGGTACACATTCAAAAATGCTGGGTTGTTGTGAATTTTTAGCAGATTGTGTTACTTTAACCCAAAATTGAGTTGACTATTTTGACCCACCAAATTGTTTAAAAGATTGGATGTGGGCAGGCCAAAGAGCTGAAGCTGGTTCCCATTTGTGTTCTGAAGTTGAAGTAAATTTAATGTGACATTCTGAAAAATAAAAAATAAAAACATTGGTGGTGCTCGGATGAATCCGACTTTGGACACAGGGTTCAGGATTCAAATCTCAGTCAAGGCAGACAGCTCACTCCGGAAGATCAGGAAGGGCAGCAGGAGTAAAAACTCTGCCAAACATATCTGGATGTGAGTGGTTTGCTGTGGTGAGCCCTGACAGTCGAAAGTTGCCGCTCCTTCTTAGTAAATGATGGTCGTAAAATTACCATAATTATTTATTTATTTATTTTTTAACCACAGCTGTAGTGCAACCAGGTAACCAATTTCTTACTAGCTCTAACTCCTCAGTATAGGTAGGTTTTTACCCCCCTGTTGGCTCAAAATCTCAAAACAATGCTCTGGGTGTAAATAACCCAGAACTGGCTCTGTCGCTTTTGGAACCAGTACAGAGTTACAGCTTTCATCCAGATTGGGTTAGTTTTGACCAAGTGCTTTTAAGAGTGTAAAAATCCATCCATCAATGTGATCTTGTTTGAGAAGCACTGAGAGGGTGTGTGTCTCATACACCGGTGCACTCAATCGATCAAACTTGATGTCTTACCAGCGGCGACAACACTCCTTGTAGAGAAACATAGACACTGTTAAATGTCTTTGTGTGTGTGTGTGTGTGTGTCTGTGTGTGGGTGTGTGTGTGAGAGAGAGAGTGTGTGTGTGTGTGTGTGCGAATGCAAGTCGTTTTTTTCTTTTTGTGACAGTAGCAGGGGCATAAGGCCAGTTTTGTTGTATCTCACTCGTCACTTTTTCCCTGGCTGCGCCAACTGGTTTTCATCACACAGTGTCTTCCCGCACTGTTATTAAATTCATCACTCATCTGCTTTATTATTCTTATTCTTATTTTAATAATGGGTGTGATTTACTCATTCTCCTCCTGCAGCGTATCGATCCGCCTGCCCAGTGTGAGCGGGTCAGACGGCTCGCCCTTCAGGTCCGTGTCCGAGTGGCTGGAATCCATAAAGATGAGCCAATACAGCGACAACTTCAGCTGCGCCGGCATCATCAGCATGGACCAAGTCCTGCAGATGAAGAACGAGTAAGTTTGGCCCGTGCTCACATTTGCTGACGCCACGTATTCCTTTTAGATGATTGTGTTTTTTGGTTTTGCTCGATACATTTGATTCCAAGAGTGTATTTTTACTCCCAACGGGACATCTGTTCTTGACTTTGTCCAAGCAGCTTCTAGAATCTGCAAAATCGCTGGCGTCATTATTATCTCCAGTCTCAGTCAGAACTTGTCAAAGGCTTGTTATGGAAAAAGTACGAAAAAAGATGTGGCTTTCTTCCACGCCACTTCTTCTTTCTCTCATCCCTTCATCCCTCCCTTTGCCCACACACTTTGCCCGGAGCGGTGCTTTTGCAAACCCTCAAAAAGTCACTTTTGGCTGATGAGGACCAAATACTTCTTGTGGCTTTATTTTATTACATTTTTTTAAGTGAAGAGAATATTCTCGAAGAAATTGAAGGTGTAAGAGGAGTTGAGTCTTATCTTCTCACATGTATGGCAACACTTAGAAGAGGGCAATTGAATGAAATTGCCCAAACGTTTGGAGAAAAGACTTAGTCAAGCACATCATATCTGCTTGTTTGGGACAATCATGTGGCCCAGAGCTTTTTCCGAGCGGGCGAGCAGCCAAAAGGAAGCCGCAAAAGGCGGCATGCATCTTCCCTGCCTGCCGTGTGTCGTTCACATCTTAACCGGCTGTGATTTGGGAAGATTGGGAAGCAGATGACAAAATCCTTTCAAGTGTTTGTCGCGGAGTATGCTGTGATTGCGTGGTTCCATCTGCAAGCACTCTGAAGGCCACCGGCAGCCAAGTGAATCATTGTTAAATCATTAAAGCCGCTAATGAAGGCTTTGACTTAAGTGCCGTCCTTTCATGTAGTTACGTTTCACCCGCTCCACATGAATGGAGTGCAAGCGGATATTTAATGACTTCAAGGCACTGGAGCGTGAAGTGTTGGAAAGGGGCCCAGAGTGCAAATGCTCAAGAAATGCCATGTCTCTCTCTTGTCTCTCTGTCACAGGGACATTAAGAAGATCGGGGTGAGGCTGCCTGGCCATTTGAAAAGAATCGCCTACAGCATTTTGGGCTTAAAAGACCAGACCAGCACCCTGAGTGTGTTCGCAGTGTGAAGGCCATCACAAAGGGATTTGAAATCAAGCACTGAAGCAGAGAGCCCTTTGGACTCCCAAATGAGCTGGAGCGATACCGCAGGGACGGACTACGCAAGCAAAAACAAACATCCTGTACGCTTTTTGACGCTCGTATCAACAAAGAGAGCACAGCAAACACCAGTGAGCAATGGCGGAAATACACAAGTAGACTCCAGTACGCAGTCCTGTTTAAAAAGAAAAAAAAAAAGAAAGAAACAGCACTCGTGGGAATGGTTTCACATATGTAGAGCAAACGCACAAGGTGTGGCAGTGTGGGCGGAGAGAGCGATAAAGGAGTCCAGCTTCCACTTCCTGTTCAACCGGCGAGGACGCTCGAAATGAGCTCCTGGTGGCCCCGAACCAAACTAAGCTATAATGTTGTAAGCAAAAAGTGAGGCTTATGTATGAGGTACTCTGTAAATAATCCATTTTTTTTCTTTTGATTTGGGAGTTCACCCAAACCACTGGGATTAAAACATTTCTAATGTAGCACTTCCTTTGAAAATATTGTGGTTTTGGTTTGTGTAGAAGGAACGGGAAATGGCTCGTTTTGCTTTTAGAAATGAAAAGCAATTGTGCCAATGAGAAGGCACTCTATCTGATCTGCCGGTAATGAAGATGGAGTGGGTTGCCAGAATGCAAAAAAAAAAAAGAAGAAAAGTTGTCTGGAGGAAATGTCAGGCTTGTCGTGGCTGAGATGATTTCTGACTAAATAATAGTTGCAACGTCTCGACTATTTTTGTAAACTACACTCAATTGCGTGCTATTCTGGAGGACAGGGGGAAGAAATGCTTTGACAATGAAGTGCGAGATTTTTAAGTGCCTGTATTGACTTTCTTTTTTAATTGATGACTGCAAATTGTTGTGTTACTGATGTACACCTTTTTGACTTGAATTCTTCAAATGATCTTTTTGTAGATGACAGATGTAGCTTTGGAAAAAGGAATTCTTTTTGTGTCACATTTTATATGGTGTCACTTAAGAGATCATTTTGTACAATTTCCACTATTTCTATCCAAAGCCATTTTAGCTGCCTTTCCCAAAATGATCTTTCATCAAAGACATAATGCCTTCATTTCTGACTTTTTCAAAATGTATTTAATAGTCTATTTATTTTGTACTTTTATTTATTCGTCCTGATAAAACACTGAGCTTGGATTAGAATTGAAGGTGGCTCCGTCATAAAAAAAAAAAAAAAGCTGCGTCCCTTTTATTACTGAAATATTCAAAGTTCAGTTTGCTTTCATGCATTTGTGGAGCAATAAAGTTTTGAATGCAGATTTTTGACACACAATGCTGTCCCTGTGCTTGTGAAACATAATCAGCATTTGCATGGTACAGTATATGCAGTACATAGAATTACAAGCCTGCACAATGAGAATCATGATACTTGGGTCATGACATAAAAAATAATGGTTTATTTGGACAAGAAAAATATAGAAACCCATTTCTGCCAGTAAATAACATAAGACAGGGAAAAAAACATGTTATAATCACAATTTCTGATACAGTGTCTTAATCAAAAACAAAGTCATAATGATGACCTAGTACTGTTTCTCATTATGAAATAGTATCTAATCATTATGACTTGCGTTAGTACAGTATTTATTTTTTCATTAAGAACTAGTATTTCATTGATATGACTTTATGTCATAACCGTGAATGAAACCCTTTCAAAAAAAGTTTTCATTTACACTAGTCAGCGAGTCGACAGCGCGATGCAGTTTCGGCTTGCGAATCAATACAACTCAATCAACTTTACTGACGAAATAGACAAATAAAGGTGCCCAAAAAAACATTTTGAAAAGAAAGCGAGTGCCTGTCTCCCAAATGTTGACTTATCACAAGTAGGCCGACAGTGTATGCCAACTGCATTTAACTATGTATGGAGAGCTCTTTTTAAACCAGGGAACGTGCACTGGTCTTCCTGCAATATCAAAAAAATTGCCAAAACATGCAATACATTATGATTATTGTCAAGTTTAATGATATAGTGGTCCGCCACAAATAATAGACCCCCTGCTCCCTTTGACTTAGTCTCACTTTTTATATATTATTGCCTCTATTAAAACCTAGATACCGCAAATTATGATCCCAAACTCTTGAACATGATTTAAAACTCATGCCCATATTTGGCACTGGTTGCAAAACAACAACATTTTCCCAACGGTTTATACAGAAAAGAGGCAACGGGTCAGCAATATATTTTTGTTTCACTGGAAATCCCTGGTTTTGCTCATCCGATTCTAATGGCGTGGTGGGATCTGGGGGAATTTCGGCTGGTCTGTGATCTATGAAGACCGCTACCAGCTGTACTGCACTTCAGGCAGAGCAGGGAGCAGTCTCTTTATTACCATGACACTATCAAGTCCTCCGTTTAGTCGTTCAGGCTGTTTTTACTGGAGAACTCCGCCCAAATCCTTGCTGTTTACCCTGAAATCACTTGGCCAACATCTATCTCTCCTACTGGGTGTGCTGAGAAGCCACCAGAGCGTGCTGCGCCCATTATTGAACATTTTTTCAAGCACCCAACTACCAGCCTGCTCTGTCTGCGCCCTTGCACCGCAGCGCCACATAGGCAATGAATTTGTTGGGTGAACGCGTGTTCACGTGCCTTTACGGATGATTTGATTTTGAAACGGTGTTCTTTCTAATTCGGAATCTAGAGTAAGGGTTTTACACGCAACCACTCCAAGTGTACATTTTTTGCAGAGCTTCTTATATCTATCATATTCTAAAAGCACACACACACAAAAAAAATTCGACCTGTTAGGAAAAAGCATTTGCATAGTGTTAGACTCCACTAACTACAAACTGTTAGTAGCTCCTTTTTGCAGAGGACACACACGTTGCCAACATTGTCATGTTTAGGCGGAACATTTGACTTTTTTTTTTTCCACAAGGTCGTTCAGTGTTATCACGCTTGCCGTCACCTTCAAAATGATTGATGCAAGTGACATAGCCTTTAAATACATTCTTCAGATAAGAAAAGAGGAATGTCAATGTTTAAGTATTCAATTCATCTGTAAAAAAGGAGCCTGGGAACTGGGATTTGTCACTAAGTCTGTGGCAAGTCATTGTCCTTGACTTCCAGCTGGCTGTGTGTTCTCGCCCCCCTCCGACCAATAGAAGGCCTCAAAATAGTCGCGGCTTTGTGTGGCCGGCTCTAAACGAAGAAAGACATTTTCCATCCATTCTCTCACAGCGGTGGATATTTTTTTTCCAGTGCGAGATGGAAAAAGAGAGGCAAAGAGACTGCTGATTGTACTCATTGGTTTTATGCAAATCCACACGTGAGCGTGTCCAAACCAAGCGTCGGCCGGCGGAGTTGGGCTTGATGTCCCTGTCGTCAGTCGTAATGTGATTATCCAGCCTCTGCGGGGGCTGAATGTGAGCAAGTTTGCATCTTGTCATTAAGGACTGTAAATAACAGGCATGCCTGGGGCGCAAGAGAGGAGGCAGGCCCGGTGGCGTTGGTGACGCTGGCAACGGGGTTTAGTTGGAGATTGGAGCCATGCTAAAGGTTTACACGAGGTCACATTAGCATGTTTAGCCATTGTGCCCACAGCGTGGGGACTCAGTTCTTCTCGCTGCTTCTTCCACGTCTTTTCACCGTGCGCAGACCAGAATGACGGACAGCTAATATTTTTTTACGTCCTGCTTCTTCCCCTTTGTCATGCAATGAAAAAGCTGGAGGAAAAAAAAAAGAAAAAAGAAAAACGCAAGCACTGTGGAATTTACATCCTGCCTAACTTTAGCTTTGGGTTCCTGACCAGAAAACACATCCTCCAATTTTTGTCTATATTGGTCTTCCTGCGTCTCTCCTTATGGGATTTTGCACATAATTCCCCCTCCGAGCTCCACAGTGTGACTCAATTGGAAGATTTTATGCCCGGGACTAAGATGACACGCATTTCCAAAACTACCATTTGAAACAAGTTGCTGGACTTAAACTAGATTCAACTTTGGCCACGTGGTGTCCAAAAGGAATGAATCGTTTCCCTTGAATTTCCCCAAACTTAGCTGCTGTATGCCACGTGAGATAAGGACATCACATTCAGAGTGAACCAGAGATTACTTTAAATGCCATACTTTTACTTCTAGCTTCTACAATTCAAGAGTTTAAATCCAAATGCAGACATCTTGATTTTTTTATTTTATTTTTTGTGACATGAGTAAATTTTTGTGGTTCCAAGTTCAAGTTAATACTTTTTATTTGAGATATTCTGAGTTAATATAAAATGACCAACTAAGAGGCTTCTTTTGGAAAAATAAATAAAATCAAATAAAAATCCACTATGCTTATGCTACCAAACTGAAGATCATTAATTTCAAAACCAAAAATCAAATCATCCAAATGATATTTCACGGATCATTTTTCAGCAGACTATGAGGTCATCAAAGGTCAAATGTGTATGATCTAAAATGTTTTTAAAATACATAGTGAATTATTATGTTTTAATTCATTACATATAGATTTAGGACATAATTGTGAAACTCCACATTTGAGTGGGTTTTACTTGCGTGGGTCCGACATCCTTTGCACATCTGCAAACTTCCAAGAAGCAAAAGTTCGTAGAACATTTTTGCTATTCTCGTCAAAACAAAGAATGCCAGTACTGTGTTATGATTCTATTTATTGTAGTCAGCAGGATGTCCCTCTCCGAAGTGGGTGGATTTTCTTTCCTTACTTTTCAGTGCCCCCCCCCCTTCATTTCCGCTTGTCTGCATATGTTGTGGAGGCCATTAATCGTCCCGTGCACAACATGCACCCCAGCAGATAATTACCATCATTAAAGCAATTAGAGAGCACATGGAGGGCAGGTTTTAGTTAGACCCCGAGGCGTCGCTCTCCTCCATCAGGAGAGCTAAGGTGGTCCACACACGAAAAAATAAGAGAAGGGAGTGAATTGGAAAAAGGCACTTCCTGTTGGTGTCGCCTTCACAGACCTCGCCAGTTTTGTGACCAGAAGCATTAGCCAGCAAAAGTCCTTCCCGCTCTCACGTCCTCTGAAGACTATTTTGGTGCTTCAGCAGATGGGAGGGAAGCAGACGGTGGTTTTGCAGCATTTATACACTTATGTACACACACACACACACACATACACACACACATGCATCACCACGCCTGTCATGTCATGTGAGCCTTAGCCTAATATTAAGCTCTCATTGTGTCTGCCACTGTGGGAGTCCTCGCAGATGCAAACGATTGAAAAAGCGAAACAAGCTTCACATGTGCGCGCAAGCCGCAGAAACCCCCGGCGCTTTTCCTCGCCAGGCTGGAGGATAAAACTGTCGTCCGTTGTTCGGCCTTTTCTGGACTTTTCCCATCATTCCGCCTGTTGCCCTTGGCGCACGTGCACAAAGAAAATAAGAAGGAAGGCCAAGGAGCCTCTGTTACAGGTTGTCTCGGAAAGGATGTTCAAAATGAAACTGGTGGTTTGAAGATGAGATCATGTTTACGTTCAGATCCAAGATAACGTTTTTAGGTAAATGTTAATACGGTCAACAATTGTCAGGACATAAAGGTCAGTCAGTGTCAAACCATAAAAGTCATCTAAACAACAGGCGATGTGCGCTTTTCTTTCTTTTTCTCTTTTTTTTTCTTTAGTGGTTTCAATTTTCATTGAGATCCGATACAAGCACTTCATGAAAGTGTTTCTGCATGGCTGTTTTAGAGTGCCCTGTCATTCTACGACCCGCATGTTTATTTTCGCAGCTCAGACGTCGTAGGCCAATGGCTTGACTTTTTAGATTTTTGTTTTATTTTCATTTCATGTCCTCTGCAATTATTTTAATCAATCAAATTTGGCAGGCTTGTTAACAACCCTCTTCTCTTTGGTAAGTCAAGTTTAGAAGACATTTATCATCACTTTATATATCAGGCTTACTACATATATACCGGTACTTCTCATATATTTGTATTCATTTACCTGTATGAATTTACCTGCAAATTCACATATACAAATTCATGCTTTTTTTCATAGAGCCATAATTTACAACCTCAATAATACACACATATATATTACTGAATTAAAGAAAAACATTTGGGGGGAATAACATAATTTGTGGTTTGAGATGCACACTGATCATATTTTTTTAGTACCCAGAAAGAACAATTTAAGCACATGAACTCCACACAGGAAGGACGCAGGTGAGATTCAAACTCTTGACCTCTTAAGTGTCTGTGAGGCAGACTAGCTAACCACTAAAGTAATGTAAACTGATGTTATTCTCAACTCAAAATGTTATTATTATCTTTTTATGTTTAAGCATCATATAATTTCAGGTTAAAATTACCTACATTAAACTCTGTTGTTTAATAATTAGACATTTATTGATAGCTTATGATTGGCTGTTGAAGTAAGGAAAAGCAGGAAGTAATTCATGGCCGAGAGGAGGAGTGTTGTTTGATTTTACTGCGGTGCAGGCGTCTTGAAGTAGAGCTGCGTTCAAACGGAATCCATCTCTCTTTTATGCCGTTTCTCAAAGTGGAGCCATCCATTTATGAACAACGAACCCCTCAACCTGCAGTACTGCGCTGCTGAGCTGGCACCATAAAGGTTTTTATTTTTAATGGGACGATTAAACAAGGACCCCCTCAAGAAAAAATAGAGGGGCATGGTAATTCAAACATTGCATTTTAAAACTCAAATTAAGTCTTGTAGGTTACAGTACCAACGTCACTTTTTCTTAACTTTTTTTGGAGCTATTTTCAAACACTAGTGCCTCCCCCTGCTGGCCATGGTATAGAAGTCATGTTTTTTAGACAGTACGAAAGAGGTCCTCACGCGGTGCTTTTGGTATTGCCTTTTATTACATCATTTTGCTTGACTGTATGGTATAGATTACGGTCAACAAAGTACAGTAGTCCACATAAAATTACGTAGTTGCAAAGTAGAACTGCATTTTTTCTATCTAACCACAAGGGGTCAGTCTGGCTCCAAGTAGTTTTGCATATTAAAGGTCTTTTCACACTGCGCTTGTTGTCTTGGTGTTGACTGCCCTGGAGTATGCTTGCCCACTAATTGGAAATTGAATGGAAGCGTTGCCCACCTGTGACCTGAATGAGGTGAAATACTGCAAAAAAAAATGAATGCATGTACTACAATAGAAGCCAATGTTAATTTGAACCAAGCAACATTTAAGTAATCCAGTTAAAGGTAATTTGCGATAAAATGTTTTTCTTTTATTTCCTTTCCAGCAGTATTCAAACTGAAGCACAGTTAGAAATGATCACTTTTCTCCCTAAAAGCGTTGTTTATATTGTCTGTATTTGGGTATTTTGTATTGGTACATGTTGCATGGCTCCAAATGACAAAAACACAAAAGTGTGAGACTTTTATTCACACAATTGATAATATCATATTATAACACATGACAAGAATTAATTCCAAGTGCATTATAG
Source organism: Hippocampus mohnikei (assembly GCA_026261675.1). Classification (NCBI taxonomy): domain Eukaryota; kingdom Metazoa; phylum Chordata; class Actinopteri; order Syngnathiformes; family Syngnathidae; genus Hippocampus; species Hippocampus mohnikei. Next base: position 19,154,493 of record JAKGUB010000284.1, read on the forward strand.
AATGGTGTGTATCTCTGTGGATCCTCGCCTAAATCTTAATTTCGGTGCGGAAGGTCTCTGCGTGCTCGTGTTTGGCCGGATGTCGCCGTGCCCGGACCGTTAGCGTCCCCTCGGCTCCGAGTGATGACGTCACCGAGGTGGGGTCTACGTCCTCGGGTAGCTGACACTTATGGGTGAATGTGTTCATCACGGAACCATCCTGGGCCAACTGTCACTCAGGGAAAAGAACACCAGGGAAGTCAGATAAAGCTCAAAAGATTAAATAGATATGGGTTTTTTGTTAGTTGATGAAACTACAATTCACTCGGGAATGCATTTTTTATGGGTTGGCATTCAGAGTCAGCAGTCCATTTATTTCTCAAAAAGGTAAGTCATTACTTTGAAGCCAAAAATGTCTAAATTCTGGATAGAGAGGACCACTGGTCTGAAAGAGATGCGAAAAAAGTAATCTTTGTCAAACTGAAAAGGCCCTTCCTTGACAGAGGAGGAAGTCTTGCACATCATCTATGGCCTGTGCATGAGTGTTTGTTTGACATGTGTCCACCCCACAAAATGGTGTCATTCCACAGGAATAGTGGCCCGAATGAGTTGTTTTGTTAGCAGGTAAATGAGTGACTTGTTAAGTGCAGGAATAGGAACACAGCTAAGAATTTTGAACTGCAGAAGGTTTTTGTATAAAGGTTTCTTCAACAAACAAGAAAAGTCAATTTGGCCCAATTCAACTTTGCGGATTACCATGACCAGGATGGCTGTCAATGTGTTTGATGTTTCGGAATCAAACTGGCCTTCTTGGTGAACAGCCAAATAACACATTGCTAACCTTTTCAGCACGAACTTCAATTTGGTTGTTGGACGTGGTGACGATGACATCTTCAGGGGAGAAGTCCCGAACGTCCACTGTGAACTGGTATGTGTCCCCGAGCGCTTTGATCTTGCCACTTCCGCCTGCCCCAAAAAAATAAATTGAAAAATCAACGTTGTTAGGAGTATAATGGTGTACCGTATCTTTATAAAGTCTTTTTTTTTTTTTACGCTCACAGTCAAAATGACATGAGGTACATTAGACATGCAGGTGTGTATGTGGCATCAGCGTTCAAAAATTTAGGGGGGACTATTTTCAGACATATTACGGACAAAACCGCTTTGAACATAATTAATTTTCAGTTGTGCATTTTCTGCATTGTCAATTTGAAATCAATTCCTGTTTCTTAATTCAGTAACAGCCATTTTCAGACCCTTTTACACCCTAAGTCTTGAGGGGAAAAAACTAAAAGAAATATAAACCTGGGATTGAATGTGTGGCATCTGAAAAGACATCTAAATCTTTCTTGGGTAGCAAATGAGTTTAATATATGAAAAAATTAAAACCGACACTCACCACGGGGAGTGCAAAAGAAAAAGGGAAAACAAACCAGAACAATGCGGAACAGAACATGACAAATGTACTGTATATGTTTTCTTTGTAGTGCAGATATTCACCTCTTGTGGGTGGGCCTGGAATAGTTCTTCAAATGACGATTAATATAAGGTTAGGATATAATTTATAGCTCCTACAAAGCCGAGATTTTATCAATAAAACACAGTCAACAGGAAACTTCTTCATTGAGCCATTTTGGTGAATACAGTACAGCAAATATTTATGTTGTTGAGACTATGCAAGTAAGGATGTTGTTGTTTTAAATCTAGTCTAGGTCACAAAATATATGAATACATTTCCTGAAGCCTCACTGATATTTTTTCTGTCAGCAGAGGATCCACCCTTCCACGCTGAAGGAATGCATTGATTTCATAGAATCTCACAGAAAGCAGAAGTTCTCCTTTTTTTGATGAACCTTTATGAGCAAAGTAAAAATAACAAATTAATTTGTTGTTTTTCATATCATAAAGATTTTATTGTATTTTTTTTAGCTATAGAGTCATTGTTGGGAAATGGTTGAATTTGCACAAAAATGTTTTTCTTTTTTTTGTTGCTCTGATTAAAAAAAAAGATCAACACGCGAAGTCACTTTGTAGTTGCTCAGTGCTTGAGTAGTTTTTTTCACAGAATACTTATTTACACTTACTCAAGTGATTATTTGAAGGACTCATTTTTAATTTGACTTGAATCATGTGATTTTAAAGTAACAATACTTTTACTTCATCATCATCAGTGGGCTATTGAGACACAGGTGAGATGACTGATTGTTTTCTTGCTGATAGTTACTGATACTCTGGCATTTTGACGTTTCATCTGATAGACAGCGTACACAAGGAAGTGTATACAAGTCAGTGTTACAATGCATACAGTAGATGAGTCAAGCAGGCCTATGTCAGCCATGATGGAAGTGTGGACAGTGACAGCTGTTTAGCCTGGAATGTGATTGTGACCTCAGTCGAGAACTATACGACACACGCACGTGTATTTGTGTGCGCACCGGTAACTGAGCAACCATTTGGTTATGGCTCTTGTGCAGGCGTCATCCAGATAGTCTGTGTCTGAAGTCACTCTGCTGGCGGGCAGTCCGGCATTCTCCAACTTGTGTGTGTGTGTGTGTTGTGTGTGTGTGTGTGTGTGTGTGTGTGTGCGTGTGTGTCTGTCTGTCCATTGTTATGCACTCTGACAACTCCTGTGCTGCTTCAATATACAGGATGCCAGTCATGGTTCCCGAAACAATTGTGACATTTCGAGAGCACAAATTCCCGTAGAGTCCATTTAAAGGTGACGTGTGCACATACAGTATTATTTTTAATGGAGGATATTATTAGTAATTGTCAAAACTGAACAAAGATAGATCTATCTATCTATCTATTGTTCATAGCCCGGTGTTCCAGTGGTTATTAGCACGTTGACCTCACAGTGCCGAGGCCATGGGTTCAATCCCGGCTCCGGCCTTCCTGTGTGGAGTTTGCATGTTCTCCCCAGGCATGCGTGGGTTTTCTCCAGGTACTCCGGTTTCCTCCCACATTCCAAAACATGCAGGGCAGGCTAATTGAACACTATGTGTGCCCTGCGATTGGCTGGCAACCGGTTCAGGGTGTCCCCTGCATATTGTCCAAAGACAACTGGGATAGGCTCCGGCACCCCCCGTGACCCTTGTGAGGATAAAGCGGTTCGGAAAATGAATGAATGGAAAAAAAAACTCGGCCAAGGCAGCAATTTCATGGACTCCTAAATTGAATTCAAAGTAACCAATTCTATTTGTGTTTTCTTGTCTTTTCAACCACCTAACAATTTGGCTAAATCCCAAAATACATGCAGATTATACATTTTAGGTCTCCACCTACGCACACAAAAATCAAGCGTTTGCCAGCTGTGAAGCCAATCAGAAGCCTTCAAAAGCAATGGAAAGGAATGCTTCACAATGATTGATTAGCGCCCATTTGAGGGTGTACTTCACCACTCCAAAGATGGCCAAACATCTACATTATATCCTAAATAGATGGAAACAAATTCCAGGATTCTCTTTTTTTCTTCGCTGGTGAGGAACATTTCCACATGCTGATGGGACTTGGACTTGCATTGATCACAAAAAAAAGCAGTCAGAATGGGCCACGGGTTACAGATTTTGGCTTATTTGATCGTGTGTGCTGCGCGTGTTGTGTTGCTAGGCAACCTGGTCAACTTTCACTCGCTTTGAATCGTCTCATAAGCAAAACTGAATGAAAATGCACTTGCTCCTTCAAAGTACCATAGCCTGAAGATGAGCTGTGCACACATCACTGGAGAGGATCGTTATAACTTCTGGATCCACGAGTTGATTTCACATTAAAGTGTGACATATTTTCAAAAGAATTTACGTCTTAGGAAAACACTATGACCCGGAAATTAGGGCCACGAACAGACGGTGGCATAGGAATTTCCAGGCATTACGCATGATGGGTGTGTCAGAAGCCTCAATGGGAGAATCAACGCACTTTGAAAGTGTGGAAATAACTTGCATAAGAAAAACAAGAGAATATACTCCTACATGCCCTCATCCATCCATCCATTTTCTGACACTTGTCTTGAGTTGCATCCTGCGGTCAGCAGCTTCAGCAGGGAAGCTTTGACTTCCTTCTCCCCGACCACTTTATGCAGCTCTTCCAAGGGGATGCTGAGGCATTGCCAGGCCAGCTGGGAGACATAGTCTCTCCAGCGTGTCTTAATCAGGCTCCTTCCAATGCGGAGGAGCAGCAACTCTACCCCGATGACCAAGCTTCTCACCCGATCTCTGGTAGGTACAGAGACGAAACAGCAAGACCAAACCATACCAACCGGCCAGTCCAGAGGCATTGCCCCTGATGTCCATGCGATGTTGCCAAGGCATGTCAACCAGGACAACTTCATAACATCCAGAGCCCTTGGGAACTCCGGCCGGATCTCATCTGCCCCCTTGACACTGCCATTGAGGAGCTTTTTAATCGCCTCACTTACTTGAAACCCATCAATAGGAGAGCCTCCCTCAGAGTCCCCAGACAAAAAATATATATATAACTAACGTAGCCATGGAATGAATTGAATGGGGTTCTCAAGGCACCACTCTCTGGTCAGATAGTGCAGCTATGAGATAGCTCTGTTCATCTCACCTCTTGTCTCTGTCTGACATTGTTACCATCATGCTTTCAATTGCCTTTCACTTACTGGAAAAGCCCAAGGTGTCACCCCCAGACCTCATGAAGGGGCTAAAGTCCTCGGAAAACATCCCGTGACTCTTCTCCATGTACGGATTGCTGGAGGAAGACGAGGACGACGTCTGATGGAAACTCCGCTCCGATCGGTAGGCAGAAGAGTTGCTCGCACTCATGGATGGCAGAGGTTGCTTGAGGAGGCAGAGTGAAGGGAGAAGGTAGAGGGGCTTACTTCTTCTTACACACTTTCCAACTAAATGCGACAAGGCAAAACTTTGTCTGTGGTCTTTACTTTTATCTTCTCATAATCAATTGTAATTTGTGTTCAATGAGGTCAATGCATCCTGTTATATTCGCACTCTTTAGCGACCACTCCCCACCCCCTTACAGCCCATATACGCAGTGCCAGTCCTTTTGTGGACAGGAGGTGTGCGCGTGTGTGATAATGGGCTATTTTTATCAGCACACGGCACTGAGCGACTGGGAAGGCTCTGTGCTTGGACAAGTTAATCGAGACCGGCTGCGAGTGAAGTTGTGTGTGCGTATGTGAACAGTTGTCATTCCTGCCTCAACATCCCTGAAATAGATCTCTCTCTCTCTCTCTCTCTCTCTCTCTCTCTCTCTCTCTCTCTCTCTCTCTCTCTCTCTCTCTCTCTCTCTCTCTCTCTTGTTGTGATGTGGATTTCAATGAGCAAATACTGTATCACACTCCATAATATTGGACTTTCAGTAATGACATCTAAAAAGTTCATATCTTGTCAAGAATGAATTTGAATTTTTCATGTCCAATTAGCATTTTCAAAAACACATTTTGCCACTTCCTGTCAACTGAAAACACATGATCCGTGATTGGTTGTTACATGAGCCCTGAGAAATGGTGATGTCATTTTCAGTCGACAGCAAATGGCAAAGTACCCTTTCAAAGGTGCTTATTGTACATGAAAAATAGTTATGTCGTTATCAAATTCATTATTCACAAAATATTAGTTTGTTCCTGCTGAAAATGGCAAAACTCGTAAAGTATCCCTTTTAAATGGATATATTCCTAAATCATGAACAGGGAATAAGCACCAGTTCATGAATGACTTAACTGTAAAGCTGTGACCAATTATGCAGCTTGACATGATAAGATCATGTTGCTGTGCTCGTGTAAGCGTTGGTTTGTTGTGTGTGTCTTTGCAATGACGTGAGCTGTTCTGTTTACGCTCCTCTATTTGGCCACCCGTGCTGTATCCGATCCTATTTACTCATGAGTGTAATTTTTGTACCAGAACAATGAATCGAATAATTCCCTTAGGAAGCTACATTCCTAGGAAACTGCAGCACATTCACGAAATTCCTGAGAGCAATGACATTGTTGTTACACATGCATCTAATAGATGCAGTGACGTAGAGTTGTACATGGACAGAATTGTTTATATTTTCTTTCCAGGTCACATCAGTTGTTGCTAGGCAGAATTTGTGGTGCTCATGTTCCATAGAGGCCAATGAAAAGATGCCATCACGAACAAGGTGCTGACACCACCATACTTAATACTTATAATGATCCACCTAAGGAATACATGATTTATTTATTTATTGTTTTACTTGATTACTTTCTAATTGACACAGGAATGACCTACCAACTAAGCTCTGAGTAGGTTGGAAAATATTTCATCTCCAAAGTGAAGTTGCGAGCCAAACAAAGATGGAAAGAATGCGCTGGAAAACAAAGCTGTCCGGGTGTTGGGGACTTAGTGGTGTCACGCTTAGTGTCTATTAATACAGTATCTGCAATTCATGACGTCTGGCTGATAACATCCACAACGTTCAAATTCAACTTTGTGGCTTTGTTAATGTCTTTGATATATGTTGTTATGCCCATTAGACTTCAATGACGAGCTGTTTACATTGTTGGTACACCACAAGCCCTTGCATGTTCACAAATGTTGAGTACATTCGTTGGGAATAATTGCAGTGGGCTGTTCAATGCACATGTGAAGCAGATGTAAACTGCAGTTCAGGCAACTAGTTTAGTGACTGACAGGAGGGTTTTTTTTCCACTGACGTCTGTAAAATTAGCTGTTTTTTTTAAAAGAAAAATGCACCCTGCAACTATATTTGCTTGCAACTTTGTGTTATTTTTCCTTCACTTTCTGCAATTGAACATCATGTTATGTTTTGGAATACAACATGCAGTGTTCTCAGTAAAATTTGCAATTATGGAAATAAAAGTTATTACAGTGATGCAGTGAGATATGAGTGACCCGACTTGCAAGTATACAGTATTTGAGATAATACCCATTTTGACCATGGGAAAGTCCTCAAAGTGGCCATTTCTTTGGCCAAAGACAATGACACAACACTATTGTCTCTGCCAAAGCTTAGTTTTTAGTCCATTCAGATTTAAAATGATGTGCACGTGTACGTAACGTTATGGCCAATGACTCAATGCTACACTTGTCGATGCAAATAGGCAAAAGGAGCCAGCATCAACAGAAATAACTGTGGTCAACTGTCAGAAAGAAAGCTGAAACTGACCACATATTACAGCTACAAGAAATTGGAGTGACTAGATGGGATGTGTTAGTTGAAAGAATGAAAAGTAATGTTCTTAAAAGAATGAATGTGATCGAGTAATCCTGCCTGGCTCAGCAGTGACATTGAATCTGTACTGTGCGTTTGTTTGTGTACATTCCGAACAGACTGTGTGTTCGTTTCAGCTGCTGTGTGTTACATAAGGGCGGCAGACAGGCAAACACAGCCCATCACCATAAATGGTGGAAGCATGGAAGGTCTTATCATGTTACATGTTCATTTATTTTATTTGTATGTTCATGAGTTCCAAGTGACAGGATGTGTGTCTTTGTTCAAGCCTTGCTGACCTTCAGAGCTACGTTTAGATGTATTTATTTTTCTGGACACTTCAATCTGTTCATTTCTTGGCTGTTGTACAAATAAAGGGCTGCACATTTTTTTGAAGTCATTCATAAACATTTTTAATGATATTATTTGTATCGATCTTAATGATCATTCATTAAATACTTCAATAAAATGGAAAAATCCATCCATCCATCAATGCATCCATCCATCCATTCATTTTCTGATCCACTTATGCTCCCAAGGGTCACGGGCGTGCTTGAGCCTATCCCAGCCGTCTTCGGGCCGTCTTTCTGTCACAGAAAAACAACCATTCGCGCTTACAATCACACCTAGGGACAAAGTAGAGTGTTCCATTAACCTGCCACGCATGTTTTTGTAATGTGGGAGGAAACGGGTGTACCCGTAGAAAACCCACACAGGCATGGGGAGGGCATGCAAACTCCACACAGGAAGGCCGGAGCTGGAATTGAACCCTGCACCTCTGCACTGCGAGGGCGACATGCTAAATTCAAATTATATTAATAATTGGAATGTTTCTTTAAGAAATCAGATTCGGGAGTAGTTTCTGAGGGCCAGCATTTTTCTGTCCTCTGATTTGTTGGTCTGAGGAAAACAAGGATCAGGTGTCTCATGCACATCCTGCCCATGTTTTCAATTATTGTTAATCAAAAATCGACTCAGCTTTTACCTTTGGTGGAGTGTCTCCATAGAAACATGTTTTGTACGTTTCTACCTGTGTGTGTGTGTGTGTGTGTGTGTGTGTGTGCGTGCGCACGACTAATGCTGGCAGATCTCAGATCTCTAAAATAGCATAAGTGCTAATTGGAAGTGTGAAGGGGAGGTGGAATTGAGAAAAGTCAAACAGTGTCTGCATTCTTCCCTCAAGGCAAATGTAGGTTTGTGGGCATGTGTATGAGTAACAGCGGTCATGAAAGACATAAATATGTTGGCACACCTCTGAAAGGAAGCCTGACTTTGAGACTCAGGTCTCAAGTGGAGGTAATCATTGTGTCAGGTCAAAGGTAGGGTACTCATTAATGAACATGGACTTACCATTTCGATGCCAAAAAAATCACTTTTAGTGCATGTTTTGATAGAGAATAAAATTTTGGTCACATTTATTCGCATGCCCTGTTTGACATCAGGACTGTAATGTTCTTCCTTTTCGTAAATCATTCCCTGGTTATTTCATATGAAAGGCAAGTAGCAATCTTTCTCCAAAGAGTTAAACTTAGCAGCTCTTCCAAGTGTGACTGCTCAATTGTCTTAATGCCCACAGCAGTACCTGCACACACACGACCTTGCCAACACATCGTACAACACATCCACTGTATTCGGGTAAGTCTTTTCAGTTTGGATTTGAGCAGTTCCATCCACGGATTTTTAGCTCGTGCTTGTTTGAATTGACACAAACATTTGAAGGCACCATGAGGCTCCTGGATGAGTCTCGTCAGAGTGAAAGTGACGGAGGCAGCCGCATGCATGAGAGAAGAATTCAAAACGAACAGACGTTACAGAGATGGACCCTGCTCCCCGCTGATCCACAGAAACCATACAGACGCTCCCGGGGGTTTGTCAAAGGTTTGACATTTGACTCTGATCGTTGCAGATGCCATCAATTCATCATAGGCGTGCCCTAGTGCATTTGACATTTACAGTCTTAAGATAATTGAGGTCAAGCTTCTCTTTCACTGCTGGACGTGGTTACAGTGGAGGCTTTACCACAGTAGTATGCCTAGCATCCATCTATTATCTTGACTTGGGGCAATAGCTGTGGAATGCCTTGAGTTCTCCCCAGAAAAGTTGGGCAAAGAGCATGTGGAGGGGGAAGTCTGAGACTCGACTTAGGGTGCTGCTCCTGTGATCTGACCACAGATACGTTGAAGAATATGGATGGATGGAAAAAGACATGCATAAAAAGGAAAATGCTCCAGAAATGGTTTTCTATTGTGTAATGGCCTGACTTGTGTATAAAAGATGTATTTCTAAATACAAACAACCAGAGTCGAACATGTTCGCTGCGGTTTGCCACTGCACGATTACAGTATGGCTAGTGAGGAGGGACACTCTTGGAAGCAGATAGGGAAACAAATGGTGAATCCACAATGCCTAATGGACCCAACTCAGTTGCGGAGGCGTTGGCAGGGCTTTTCAGTTGAGCGACTCAGACCACTCACGAAACCAAAGTATTGCTTGCGCTCTCACTGGGGCGGTGTCTCGGTGAGACTAATTTGCCCAGAGGTCAGCGTGGGCTCAAGTCTCGCCTTCACATGGTCTAGTCTAGTGGGTCAGGCGTTGTTACATAGACTTGGCAGCGACATCCCCGCGATAGGTCCTTAGACTCCTTAATTTCCAACAGGTTGAAAAGGTTAGTCTCCGAGACATGCTTGAGGCTTGGAAAAAGGCTTGAAAAGGTCACTGTTCAAAATCTGACGTTTACAATTCACCGCGACTCCCGAGCAATCTGGATCGTCTCCAGGAGGTGTCGCAGCGACATGAGACTTGAGCCTCTATTAGGTCGCCAATTCGCCAGGTCGACCCAGTGAAGACCTTTACAATGCCAATGATTACCAATTCACACTCCACGATAGACTTGCCCTGTAGATTAGTCTTCAAATTGCTCTCATTTCTTCTGTCACTGTGGCTCAAGCAGAGAGAACATTTGAAAGATCAAGTTCATTAAAATCTACTTGGCCCCAGTATCATGAGCAGCAACTTCACAGTTGGGGAGCAAATATCATACAAGGCCATGATGGGTAATTTTGCTTCAAGGAAGCCTAGAGGGCAACACTTTTGAAATCCTCAACATACAAGAAAGCAAGGACATGCTTGAAAAACAAAAGGCAAATATGGCATCTTAATGTATAATTCGTATGTTGTTTCAATTAATGTGTTCTTTCTCGTATTTTATTTATAGACTTGAATTCATATTTGTTACCCATTTATTATCCCATAGGTTGTCTTTTGAAGCTAAAATATTGCCTGGAAAGAGTGTGCGGGATGGAATGGTACGTCTATGCTGCTCTTGGAATGTTAAGCGCCATACTCAGCTTTCTTATGGACCTGAGTGTAAGCAAGCTCCTGACAGGTACACAAACACACATGGAGATGACACCCTTTGCTGGAAAGTTTAATAGGATATTGTACAAAACAAGTATAAAACAAACACTGTGTTGTCCTTGTACGGCTTGCGCTATTTATTTCAAGCGACATGAGCATTCGTGCAAATGTGTAATTGGGATGACCCAAGCTCATTAAAAACTATCAAAGCGCCTTTTGGAATAAATCCTACCAAATAATGTTCAAAGGCCAACAATTTCAACCGGACGTTTTTTCACTGACATCTCCAGTAAGAGTGGAATGATTGAGATTTTGTGTGTGTATTTGTAGCTCACCAGTGGCTTTATAGCCAGCTGGAGGGTAGCAGTCTGCTCCAGTTCTTCTGTTGGACTCTTTACCCAGCATGCCTCTGTGCTATCTCAGCTTCACTCTGCCACAACATCTGTCCCTTCTCCACAGGTCTGTCTGCCACTGCACAGGTACATGGCAATGATAACGCAATCTCCTGTATGTGAGGTCACCTTTCAAAGCGCACAAGGATGCCATCCAATCAAACAGTCAAATCAAGGCGAAAACACAGGATAGACATTAAGGTCCAAAAAAAATAAAATTTCTGATCTCTATGTTAGTATTTATCAAACACTCAGTAGTCGGGACCAATAAGACATCACACAAAATACAGAGTGTAGTATGCAAGCATCGATTTCAGAAAAAACCTTGACTCATAACCTTCATAAATATTATGCTAAGGTCAGCTAATAAGTGTCTCACATATATGAATATCATATTAATAATGTATAATTAAAGGCAGTTTGGGCAGCCTGGTAGTCCAGTGGTTAGCACGTCGGCTTCACAGTGCAGAGGTCAAGGGTTCGATTCCAGCTCCGGCCTCCCTGTGTGGAGTTTGCATGTTCTCCCTGGGCTTGCGTGGGTTTTCTCCGGGTGCTCTGGTTTCCTCCCACATTCCAAAGACATGCATGGCAGGCTGATTGAGCACTCTAAATTGTCCTTTGGTGTGAGTGTGAGCGTGGATGGTTGTTCGTCTCTGTGTGCCCTGCGATTGGCTGACAACCGATTCAGGGTGTCCCCCGCCTACTGCCCAGAGACAGCTGGGATCGGCTCCAGCACCCCCCGCGACCCTAGTGAGGATCAAGCGGTTCGGAAGATGAATGAATGAATTAAAGGTAGTTTGAGCAAACTTATTTCAAAAGTGGGTATACTTTACATTCATCATTACTCAGGAAGTAGCTCTCAATTTTAAAACTCAAGTTTGGCACCTCCTGTTGGAGTCTCTCTCTCTCTCTCTCTCTCTCTCTCTCTCTCTCTCTCTCTCTCTCTCTCTCTCTCTCTCTCTATATATATATATATATATAAAATATGTGACAAGATAAACATTGTGAATCTCTCTCTCTCTCTCTCTCTCGTGTATTACATATACTGTATATGTATACATATCTTGTATGTGGAGGGAATGACTTCCTGACAATGAAATAATCAATGAAATTGTCCACAAATTAAACTGTGTCATATTATGTTAAATTATTATGTTTACTAAATCACTTTCATGTTTCAGTTATGTAATGGAGATTGCGTTTTAGTTCTCACACAGCCTATTAAAAAGTAGTAATTGATGGACATTTTAGCAAATTAGATTACATTTGATTCTTTTTTCGTTGACTTCATGTGTCTTTTATTTTGACAAACAAACAAACAAACAAAAATCCAAATTTTCCAGTTGTAATATAAGTAAGAAGTATGGTCACATTTTTAATTTAATACCTAATTAATCCCCACCACCCACCCAAAAAAAAATCATCTCCATGGATACTTTTAGTGAGTGCTGAGAGAAAATATCCCAAGAAATGCTTCATTACACTGAGGTACAATGCAAGTATGCCCCTGAGTTGATCGTTAAGTCTTGAAATTTCTTTATTCATTTTTTTTGTTGTCAGGCTCCGGAATACCAGAGGTGAGGACGATGCTGACGGGCATACAACTGCCGCATTACTTATCCCTCACCAACATGTTCATCAAGTTCCTGGGTCTCATTTGTACACTGGCATCTGGGAGCACAATTTTCCTGGGAAAAGTGGTGAGAGGTTTCTTCCATTGCACATGCGTCTTCAAAATGATCTCTGTTATTTATTGTAGGTGTTTATTTCCGAACATCAGGGTCCATTTGTGCATCTTTGCACCATGATGGCTGGCTACTTGAGCAAGCTCGGCTCACTACTACAAGCCACAAAGCAGGTACAGTACTGTCAAGAAGCCTTTGACGAAAAAACAAAACAAAACAAAAAAGAAAAATCAACTGTACAATCCAATGTCATTAGAATTAACAGTACATCTACTGTTACGCCATTGACTTGCTAACGGTTAGCATTGCTTGTTGCAATTTTTGAACCCTTAAAGCATTGAATGGCATTTGAAAACAAATGGTGGAGCAACACATGGTGACATATAAATAAGAATAATCACAGCCATATATTCCTTATCTTCCACAAAATGTGAGGATTTTTTTTAACCATTTGAGATATTGTTTTTAAATGATGATGTCACAAAACAATTTAAATTCACCTGTCAAGGCACTCCTGGTGATTCTTTAGTTAATTCAGAAAATGTGCCCATGAATGAGCCGTTCTGCGCTTTTTCAAAATATTTACATTTTTTGCACCCTGTTAGTAGATCACCAAGACCAAACCAATGTAAACCAAGCTCAGAATGTCTGCCATTTTGGTTATTGCCACTTTTAGAGTTCATTTTTTACACTGATTTTCACAGTGCGTTTTTCCTCAATGCAAATGGAAGCCGAAGCTAGGAGCAATGTTCGACTCATCATAAAATACCAAACCCAAATAATAAGTGAATTCTGTCAGGTCAGAGCTTGACCAAACTTGTCTTGTGTGTTGGCCAAACTTGTCTTATGTGTTAAAAAGGACCCGGCCCTCAGAGATTCATAGATGGCCCTACTGGCAGAAATGTATTGCTGCCATCGTAGTGCCTCTGACAATTTTCAAACGCACATCATAAGCTACAGTATATTCACATAAAGTCGTACACTCGACACAACCGTGACAAATGTGGGGTGCGAGGGCCCAGTCATTGCTACTTGCAGCTTTGATTTTCTTTAGTTTTTTAAAAACATTTGTAATTTTATTGTATTTTTTTTATTATCAGGCTGTTGCATCTTTCTTTAAATTGCTTGGCACCCCCTAGAAGAGGCATGCCGTCCACTTCGTGCAGGTTAATGGTGGTTTGAATAAATCAGCTCATTCTCCTTGTTATATGTTGTCTGGAAGAAAGCAGATGGAGACATGTTAGTTGTAGCCACTGCAGTCGGTGTCGCTAGCTGCTTTGGAGCACCTGTTAGTGGTAAGAAAAAAAAAATCTTCCTAAATTGTGCTGTTCTTTTGGTCCTCAATCATTTTCACTCTATCCTCGTCTTTATTGTCCTCTCACTTGCATGTCTCGACAGTTCCACTGAGCTCATGCAAATTTGTCATACTCCTCCATCTTACGTGTGTACACACACACACACACACGCACACACGCACACACACACACACACACATTTATATAGCTAAAATTACACATGTTTGTACACTATGTTTATTTGTACTGTATGTATTGGTTGAAAAAAAGATCACCTTTGTCTGGTGCAAGGTAAGCATTGTACAGTACTTGTGTTGCTTGTCAATTAATGTTAGCTCTAGCTATTAGCAAGCTTAGCCAGCTAAGCTAATGAGGCTCGGAAAGGTCAATGTTTGTTTTGTTTTCCGTCCCCATAGGTGTGCTCTTCAGCATGGAGGTGATGTCCTCTCACTTCGACATGCAGAACTACTTCCCATGTTTCTTCTCAGTGGCCTGCGGCGCATTGACCTTCCGCTTGTTGTCTGTTTGGAGTGGCGATGAAGGTAAAACATGGTTGACCCACAACATTAAAAGACGGGAACATTTGATGTATTTGTGGTATAAGATGTATTGTGGAAAATTAGATTTGAAAAATGCTTTGAAAATGTTTAATTATAGCTAAACAAGGAACAGACTTTAACTTCCCAGCCAGCCTAATGAAAATAAACAGCATAGAAAATGTGTGGCTGCATATTGAAGTTGATTTTGTGTCATAAGTACACTAAGTTGCTCGCAAACACTGCGCTGGAGGCTGTTCCTCCATCTGTTATTCTGGAATTTAATTTAAATTCTCCCAATTAGAAATAATAAGAATGTGTGAAAGGCATTTCTAAAAAGTTCATTAAAATGTTGAAAAGCATTTTAAGTCCAGCTTTGCAAAAATGATGCACAACAGTTCCAAAAATGTGGTGGGGGTTAATCATTGCCATCTTTGTCTTTAGCCCATCACAACTTATAAGTATACACTGAGGTAAAAAAACAAAAAACAATAGACCCAGTTCCAATTTCTGCATTTTCCTTCCAAATAGAGAATTGATGGTCTATTAAGCTGCTCAACTCCTATAATCCTAATAACAAAACTAAAAGAAGAAATGTTCCATGACATGCAGGCCCATTTAGCGACTATACATGCAGTCAACTTATAAGCCTATACCATTTTTCACTTTCAATAAAGCCCATTTGCAGGGGTGCTGTACAACCTTTTAACATTCAGTTTTCAGTGTTGATCTTCTTTTCAAGAGATTTTCTCAAGGCACTTTCACATCTAGGACCGACAGAACTCACACTGAGTCTTATCGCTCAACATCAGCAACGGAGCCTTCTTAATGCTCTTCCAGCTTAGAGGGCACAAATCAATACGGCAAGGTTCCAAAAGCCTCCAGACAGCTATTTATAGCGGAGATGGAGTGGCATAGATTCTGTCTGATTTCAGATATTTTAACTCAGCATGTAGTACCCTGCCAGTTTGAAGTCATCTTTGTTTCCTGACAAACATACTGTATGCACGCACACACTCAAGGATTGTTTGCACAAGCCCAGTAATTGTTTGGCAAAGAATAATTCACCATTATTTAAATGGATGAGAAAAAAACTTTAATGACTTTAGATGCAATTTATATCAGGTTCAGATTTCAGGAAAAGCAAATTGAACTTCAATGAGGGAAGATTTGATTTGTTTTGTCCCTTCAGAGACTCTTCAAGTGTTGTTTCAAACCAATTTCCCCGCGGAATTACCCTTCCTCCCGTCAGAGATTCTGCTCTTTGCTCTGCTGGGGTGAGCTGATGCTGACTGACTCATTCATTCATTCATTCATCTTCCGAACCGCTTTATCCTCACTAGGGTCGCGAGGGGTGCTGGAGCCTATCCCAGCTGTGTTCGGGCAGTAGGCGGGGGACACCCCGAATTGGTTGCCAACCAATCGCAGGGCACACAGAGACGAACAACTATCCACGCTCACATTCACACCTAGGGACAATTTAGAGTGTTCAATCAGCCTGCCATGCATGTTTTTGGAATGTGGGAGGAAACCGGAGTGCCCGGAGAAAACCCACGCAGGCCCGGGGAGAACATGCAAACTCCACACAGGGAGACCGGAGCTGGAATTGAACCCGGTACCTCTGCACTGTGAAGCTGACTGACTCTTCATATCCAATTTAGTTCCATTCCCAGTGAAGACATCTGACTGATTCATATTCACATTAGGTCATGTGGAAACTCTGAGCTGTTGTGTTGTTCTTCCACTTAGCCTCATCATGACCGCTAATGACTGTGTGTGTGTGTGTGTGCTGGAAACAGGTGGCTCTGTGGAGCTGTCAGCTGCTTGTACCTCTCCCTGCATCGCCTCATGCTGGAGCTCATCAGCACAAACACCGGGCTCATCAACATACTGAAAAAAGAGTGAGCACACACACACACACACACACACACACACACACACACACACACACACACACACACACACACACACACACACACACACACACACACACACACACACAGTGGTGTAGCCAAGGCAGCTTTAATTATATAGCGCGATTCATGCATAAGGTAATTCAATGTGCTTTACATAGTTCAAAAATTACAATCTTTACAATCGGATGGATGAGTAGTAATAATTAACAGCAACTACCAATGAAATTCAAACATAATGGTAGGAAAAATCAAATGAAATTGAAATGACAGTGATGCTTCTCTGTGCAGGAAAGCACTGTACTCTGCCATAGTGGCCTTCTTTTTGGCATCTCTTACCTTCCCTCTCTCCGTGGGACAACACATGGCTTCCAAGGTGGGTCTTCATCAAGAAAACTACTCCTGGTTAGAACTTAGGGCAGGGTGTCAAACTTGTTTACATCACGGACCACATCGAGAAAAGAAAAACTTTTTTTCTTCTGTTTTCTGTAAACACTTGCTTCTGTTTTCTGTAAACTTGAATGGGAACATAATTACGATCAATCATTATGGGAAGAAAATGAAAATAAAATACAAGTTGTTTCTGTTTTCAGTAAACGGGAACAAAGTCAAGGACACTTAAAATTAAATATAAACATTCCAAAAGTTTTATTTTTGGGAATGTTCGGTGTCAGTAGTCTGTCTTCTTTTTAGAGAATTAAAGGATGCAGACAAGTGCAACAATCTGAATACCGGTAGCCACAATTATTCTGCTATATTTACATAGTAATATATAGTAACAATACATAGTAACCAATAATGGAATTTGTTCTTTTATTATGTGTGATTGGAAGAGCTGGGAGAAACCCATGACATCATAATTGTTTCACTGATTTTTACTGTATAAGGTGCCAGTGATGGTGGGCCATGGTCATTCTCTTGTGGGAAGTGTACCAAACTTGAGTACACATCAGAGAGGTGACCCTAGACAAGCGTACCGGACTTTAGGAT
Source organism: Hippocampus mohnikei (assembly GCA_026261675.1). Lineage (NCBI taxonomy): Eukaryota > Metazoa > Chordata > Actinopteri > Syngnathiformes > Syngnathidae > Hippocampus > Hippocampus mohnikei. Next base: position 19,171,813 of record JAKGUB010000284.1, read on the forward strand.
TTGAGTGGCCTCAAGCACAGCACAGATTGCCAAGTGCAGTGATTCCCAACCACTGTGCAGTGAGAGATCATCAGATGCGCTATTATCCAATTTCACCAAATCATCATTATATTTACTACAAATGGATATTGGTGCATCTGTCCATACCCATCATGAGTAAGTGACAAACAGAATAATGAAATTATTTTATAGTAGGTCGCGATAGGAGTAAGTAGATTTGTTAATAAATCATTATTTTAATATTTACCGTAAATTCCGGACTATAAGCCGCTACTTTTTCCCCAAACTTTCAACCCTGCGGCTTATTCAGTGATGCGGCCAATTTATGTAATGTTTCTAACGGCCACCAGGGGCGCTAGAGTAGAAAAGGTAAGATGAATAGCGGTGGAATATATGCGTCGAGGAAGACTGCAACTTCTTGTCTTGTGCAGAAATTAAATTAGCGTCAACATACCCTCATCATGGAAAATGCACAAAGAAAGGCATTCTGCTAGCAACAGGCTATTCTGTTGCTAGCATGTTGTTACCATGTTGCTAGCGTTTTACTGCCGCGTCACAGGCACCGTTTGGGAAGAAAGTTAGATTATTATTATTGTTAAGTTATATTATTAAAACTTTGAAAACTCTCTCTGCGTACCGTTTTTCTTTGTAAATATGTTGACATGTTTCAATGTGGGCACATGCGGCTTATATACAGGTGCGGCTTGTGTATGTACAAAATTGGTTTTCCTCTAAAAATGTAGTGGGTGCGGCTTATAATCAGGTGCGCTCTATAGTGCGGAAATTACGGTATACATTTTTTCTAATGTAAAATATGTGCCTCGCATCAATAAAGCTTGTGAAACACTGGCTTAGTGTGAGTTCACCATTAGATATTTCTCCAGCTTTTATCGATAATGGGATTTTTTTTTTTTTTTTTTTAAGACTAATGGCTAACTTATTATTTTCTGTTAATTTCAGTCCACCATGAAGCAGCTGCTCACCTCCTTACTGGAAAACACACCGTGGACGTCTCAATCTCACAATGCCTCGTGGCAGCTGAAGACAGAGTGGGGCTCGTCTGACTATTCCGTCTACCTGTCGCTGACTGTCTTTCTGCTTATGAAGGTACAAACGGAGGACCGAATGTACTGGAGACAAAATTAGCCCTAATATCTTGCACTGAGCGACTGACATTTTCATAGGGCAATGAGCCGTTTCAAGATTACTCACCTTTGAAACGGCAGTGTCTCCTTAAACCTGGCTCTGAAAGGATTTGTTGTCTGTTAAAACAACTAGGAATCTCTTGGCAGCATGCAAATGTTTGGTGTAAAATTTTTTTGCCAGGATTTCTATTTCACTTCGGTCCTTAGAAATCCATTCTCATTCCCTAATACGATATTTACAGTAATTAATTCATCCAAACATTACCTGCCTGTTTTTCGCCAAAACCTAAACAAAACAAGCCGTACACATTATCGGGTTTCGTCTGCTGGCACACAAGATTTATTGTTGACAAAATAAGCACAGATAGTTTCCTTCACCATTGTCCATTGTTCACAAGAGTAAAGCAAAACCTGTGCAGTCAGTCACAGTAGTCCTACCCACCAATCATACGAATGCCATCAGATTTCACGGGTGGTGAGTCTCTGCCACTGGCTTTGCTACAATTCAAACTATGAATAGCAGTTGCGTTTTGTGGGACACGGCAAAAGCAGAGCCCATCAAATGCGCAGAAGCTTTCACACAGAAAAAACCCTGGCCACTGCCAAGACATAAAAAATACCTGTCTTTTGTCAAGTACGCACATATTGTAATAACAACATGTGCAACAATACTTAACCATATTTACGATTTCATATGTAAAGTTGGATGAAGCGGCGCACCTCACCGATGGTCCATTCATTTCAATGGAGAGCGAGCTCAAAACACAAGAAAATGTGGACTGTACAGTATATACTGTTTTTTATTGTCTTGGCAACAGTTGGCTGCATCCGTCTTGCTTGTCGTGCAGTGGAGTTCCTTGCCACATGTTTCAAGAAATGCCTACACCTATTGGCCAATGAGATCGCAGTGATGTCAAGGCCCTCCCTTGCCTACGTTGTAGAACCAGGTTGGAAGTGGTTCTGAGAATGGGTTTCATTGTTACCTTGTTGTGGCCTCTAAAAAGTCTAATGGAAAAGCTACCACACAGGACCGAGTCAGGCTGTTTCGGGGTAGGACCGGTACAATGGAGCCCTGCCAGCAGTTACAGTATTTTTATTAGTATTATTTTTATTACTACTACTATTATTATTATTATTATTATGAGATTAGCTTCATTGTACTTTGTGTAAAGTGTTTGTATTTATGTGCCATTTCGTTACTGAGAAAGACGAGCATGTGAAGGCAAAGATAATGCATTCAGCTCTTCCCTACAGGGTTCAGTGTTTATTAAACCAGGGTTCAACAATCCTCATCTTAACGCAATTTACGCTCGCAATGTTGTTCTCTCGATAGACCACATTTTTCTTTTTTCACTTTATTAGATCTGTATTTTTGTCCTTTTACTCGAAATGAAATGCATTTTTCCTCTTTTCAGTCTATCCATAATAAGCCTTTGTACTTTTCACCCACCATTATTTGCGTTAAATTGATGCTGCAGAATGAATGCGGCCAAATTGAATTGGATTCATGAGGCCCGTGGTGAGACTTGCGTTTCTGTTATTGCCTCTCAGCTGTGGATGTCTGCGCTTGCCTGCACTTTGCCTCTGCCAGCCGGGTACTTCATGCCAGTCTTCATCTATGGTGAGTGAGGGGTTAAAAGATTTCTATGGTGTGTCATTGAAACAAGATAGCATTTGAATTTCCAGTCGGCACTCGAGGTTATCCCTGATCTACCCAATGGCATACTTTCCATTAGATTTAAGTCGAAATGAAATTCTATCCCTCTAAAAAATAAAAACCTCTAGGATTCAGAAATTTGAGTTTTGCCGTAATTTTTAGACGAGTTCTTCTCAACTGTTTTGGGCCCAAAATCCGATTTTTGTATTGTGGCAAAGTCACCATCCACTTTAATAGAAAGTTAAGAACAACTAATAAAATGCATTTCCCCCATGAAATCATACAGTATTAAACATTTGTAAATGGCCAAATAATAATTTAGTAAACTTCTATTTTCACCCACGTATGTGCAGTATTCTTTTCTTTTTACAACACATTAATGTTGTGAAAAGTTTTGAAATCATTTACCTTGCTCTCAATTTTTATATATAGAAGAAACAGGGGTGTGTGGGTATTTATAGTCAACATTGGTTGTTGCAATATAGACTGTAAGTCATTTTGTGCAGATGTTTGTTAGTTAACACTCATCTTTGTTTCGTTTTCTGTATTTCTAGGGGCAGCTATGGGTCGTTTGCTTGCAGAAGGAATACTTTACATTTTATCCCGCACACAGGAATGGTCTTCTATTAATCCTGGGAGATATGCACTTGCCGGTAAAAACAAAACAAACAACAACAACAAAAATAGCGTTATAGGGTTTAACAAGTACAATACATTCAAATTATAATGCAGGGTGCAATTTAAAAGAAATTCAACAATTTAAAAGAAATTTAACAATTTAAAAGAAATCTAATATTTAACAGTACTGGGCGCCACTGTGGTCGACTGGTTAGCTCGCCGGCCTCACAGTGCAGAGGTCAAGGGTTTGATCCCAGCTACGGCCTTCCTGTGTGGAGTTTGCATGTTCACCCCGTGCCTGCGTGAGTTTTCTCTGGGTACTCCTGTTTCCTCCCACATTGTAAAAAGATCCATGGCAGGCTGATTGAGCACTCTAAATTGTCCCTAGGTGTGAGTGTGAGCGCAGATGGTTGTTCGTCTATGTATGCCTTGCGATTGGCTGACAACCGGTTCAGGGTGTACCCCGCCTACTGCCCGAAGACAGCTGGGATGGGCTCCAGCGCGCCCGCGACCCTTGTGAGCATAAGCGGATTAGAAAATGGATGGATGGACAGACTGTAGCAGCGTCTATGAGTTATAATGTGTTCCGTTTGAATAACGAATTGGTCTCATGCCTCAAGGCACCTCTGTACATGATTCGACCTGATGTGTGTCGCTGTTGTCATTGCGTAGGTGCAGCAGCATTCTCCGGGGCTGTGACGCACACCTTATCACCGGCCCTCTTGGCCTTAGAGTTAACCGGTCAATTCGGCCACGTTGTTCCCATCCTCCTTGCTACTCTGCTGGCCAATGGCGTCGCTCGCGCTGGCAGCCGTCCATCTTTCTACGACGCTGTCTCCATCAGCAAGAGGCTGCCGCACCTGCCCTCTCTCATCAGGATACGTCCAGGGTATGCCAATACTTTGACAGTATTTAGTAGTGTTCTTCTTCATCTGTGCAACAAATGCGATGTTGGGTATATCAAATTGCGATCATTTCAATGCAGCGATCACATCTCCTCCATAATATACACAGCGAGCAAGAATCTAAACCTGAACCAGCGCAATGAGAGGGGGAGCAAATCTAATTTCGCGCTCTGTAACAGCTTAAATCTCCACAGAATTGCGGTGACAAATATGTGATAAGAGAGCATTTGCCATTGACTGGAGGCTGCTTTGAGGATAACGTGTCTCTTCTTTGACAGGCTTCTCTCCATGCAGTTGGGACACGTTTTGGGAGCAAAACGAGTGCAGCTGCAGAAGGCGGCTGGCCCGGAGGAGGTCCGACATGTTGTGAACAGCAGTAGCGAGACGGAAATCCCTGTAGTGGACTCACATGGTGGGCTCACACAAACGTGGAAAAGAGTGCTCGTTCTCTGCCCACATAATAGACAGAAAGCTCACAATAATTCAACTCAATTTGCAATCACACTGAAAAGTTTTTGTATGAATAAATTGTGAATGGTATAGATAATTGGAAATGGTACATTTTTAGTTGTTGTTTTGTGATGAAAGAGCTCCTCTGGGAAGAATCTTAATGATAACAAGGATCCCTTGTTTGGCCCATCTCTTTTTCACATGGATGTGCTTTTCTCTCCTTTGAAGAGGCACCCACATTACTGGGCTTTGTCACGCGATCACAGCTGCTGATGTTTCTGCGTCAATGTGGCATTTCCCAGGTAAAACTGTATACACACACACACACACACACACTCACATTCACTATTGGTATAGAACACAAAAAGAGCGAGCCGAGGCAAAATGAGCTGATTCAAGCAAAAAAGCGTTGATGGTTAATTCAATTTATAAGCTCACAATTGGCTCGTGCATGCGGAAAGATTGTCTCCGAAAGGATAGAACCATGAGCATCGCATTGTTGCTTAATACGTCAAACCATTTCACAGCAAGAAATGGGTGACTGTGAACAGTCTCGTAGTACTGTAAACTGTAAGTCAGTGAATAAAAATAGAATTGCCCCTATTAATTGCTGAAAAACAATGTCACAATCTATGATGCCAAAACAGTTATATTGCAGCATTACCCTTTAGAAAGCAAAGGCTTCCAGATTATTTGATTTTAAAAAAAAAGTAACTGAAATGCCACTAAAACCCAGGCCAAACTTAGCTCCTCCCCCATTACAGTGCAACACTTGTGGTGTTATAGAAATACCACAAAAAAAAGAAATTTAACAACTGGCTAAGGGTGGGTTCCACAGGAAAGAAAAATGCGACGAGGGGAATTTTTAAAAATCAAATAGGTAGAGGTTCACTGAATCGTGACAGCTGAACAATGTGAATGCTTTGAGATCACGCCATTGGTTGACGCTTGCAGAAAAAGGCCAGTAATTATTTCTTCCCCTCTTCCCACTATGACTTTTGGGACACACAAACTCTCATCTCTCAAAACCTTCACGAGTCACACAATTGTTCAGAAAAAACATATTAAAAAGTCAGAACTTTTTCATGTTTTGGTCCTTGTTCAGAGAGTTGATCGGCATGTAGAGGAGGTATGCAGCATTCAACCATCTTTTGCCCTGTTGTGTCCTCACAACACCATTCAGGAGGTGAGAAGATTATTATTATTGTTAATGCATTTCGTTAAATAATTCACTTGGGAGGCTCACATTTTATAATGAAGCAAGTCAACCATGTACGACAATTCCAAATCATAGAGCAAATGTTTGTTTTATTTCTGATTTATGTACTGTCACCTGTGTGGCCCAAAAGTTATTTTCTGTACTCTCATAGAAAGCAGTACAGTATAGACGTAAGGAAGTCATGCAAAACAAATGAGGATAGAAGAAAGCATGAGAGTGCCTTTAGATACAAATGACCCAACTTAGAGGTTTTTAAAGACAGATACCATCGTTGAGCCAAATGCGTGGACATTTTCTTTGCGATACGAGTGCTCTTTGGTGGCAGTTTGGTAGATAGTGAACAATTCTTCAAAAAAGAGGCTTCAAGCTGTTTATTGCTTGTTCTGTGATTTAAACATCCGCATAGCTAAATGCCTCTAGACATTCCGCTTTCTGCGATTGGCTGGCATTCAGTTCTGGGCGAATGAATCACATCTGTGTTGACGTGCTCTGTCCCTTCAATCAACAAATTCATGAACACAAATGATGGTGCAGCAGGTGTAGACATACAATTTTATACTCAAGTGTATTTTCTTTATCTTCTGCAAAACAAATGACAATTATTGAGGCTTACTAGTGAGTGACCGTATGTCCGTATGTGTTTATTGGGCCACTGGTGGCCAAGGTGTGCACCAGAATAAGCTGCACAATCACAATTACTTACTCGTGATGCAAACTATTCACATTTACCCTTATAGACAATAGTCTTTACTGAAGTTTTGGAGATGTGGGTCAAAGCAGGTGGACAGGAGAACTTCAAAACTCGACATAGGAAGGCTGGAGCTGAGTTTGAACCCAGAACCTCACCATGGAAATGCAGGCGTGTTTTCCTCCTTTGATCTACTCTAACGCTTTTGGCAAATATTCATGTAGATATGTGAGCGTGGATGGTTGTTCGTCTCTGTGTGCCCTGTGATTGGCTGGCAACCGATTCGGGGTGTCCCCCGCCTACTGCCCGGAGACAGCTGGGATAGGCTCCAGCACCCCCCGCGACCCTAGTGAGGATCAAGCGGTTCGGAAGATGAATGAATGAATATGTGAGTTCATTCATAGGGAACACTTCTTCCATACTAGAGGCTCTATTTTTATTTTTAGTCGATGTATCCTGATTTTCATATGGGCACAAGGCACATGTTCGCCAGTTTGACTGATCTCTGCAAAGCTGGGAGGGGGGGTGGGGCAAGCACACCAGATGCACCTGCCAAAATGACAATTTAGTGACAGATATTTGATCGAAACCTTACACCATCTCAGGCCACGTCTAACACAGGCTCAGTGTAGAACACTGGTAAATATGTGAATATCGGGCATCAAACTCTCTGAACCAATGTCAAATATGTTTTCAAATCATTCCACTGAGCTGCACAATGATGAAGGGGGCAAATGAACGGGCGGGTGCAGACGTGCTTCCACCATGTTGAGAGACTAGTGCTCAACTAGCATGCCACCTTTAACAAGAATTAAAGATAAGCTTTAATTGGACATGATTAAAGTCGGCTGTAACCACTTCACACCCACGCAGCTCTCCCTCTGGCGGATCCGCTGGGCTTCGTTCATCTGCAAAATTTCCATTAGTAGGTCTTTATGCCGCCTCACGACGTTGCCCAAGACCTTCTTTTCAAATATTTAATTTGACTGAATTTGAGAACTACTATTATTTATGGAAGAATCCCTATGTTTCTTTCAGGCTTTAAGCATCCTGAGACTTGCGGGGGGTCAGACTGTGTTTGTCACTGACAGAGGAAGGCTGCTTGGGCGGGTCACCTGGTCTGAGGTAACTTTTGTGCATGCTCAGGTGCATATGTCCTCTTGCCATGTGGATCAAGACAAGTGTGTTTTGTTCTCCAGATGAAGAGAATTTTAGAAGACTTGGCCAAAGAAATCTAAGGCGGCCTGAGGAGAAACAGACATGCCAGACCTTTTCACTTACCTGTATTAAACTTGCGTCTAATGCAAACCAAAAATAACAAAAGAAAAGAGCCTGAGCACTACTTGGTCCACTTTAAATTCACCAGTGTGGTGATGTGGAAGAGCTGTTTATATGATTGCACAGTACCTGACTATTGCCACTATGAATACATTTTCACAAATATGAATAAGTAATGAACACAGAATTACAGCTTCTTCACTGTTCCAACATCATTGGCTGCACTTAGATACGACTTCTTCTCTGCGATTGCACATGCCAACTCTGGTAGCCGATTTCGTGTCCCAAAGACATCTCGTGCCGGTTGTCATTCACTCAGTGTGAAAGAACAAATGACCAAAAATAAGCAAGGAGCAGCAAATCACACAGGTGGTTTTATACCAAGATAATGACACAATACTATACTTTCCATTGGCTGTCAGGTCAACAGACAATAAAATATATCTAATCTACAATGAATAGAAAAGTTCAATATAGCGAAGCAACTATACATTCACAAATGTTTTCCATGTGGACAATTCTATGAAGTTATTTTCACTGAGTGCTGGTGTTAAACTTGAGTCTTTCTTGGTCAAACCCAGATACAGTACAGTGATGCCTTGAGATACGAGTTTCATTGACCACGCTCAGAATGTAAAATATGCAAATCGCAATTCATCTTTCCCCACTGAATTGAATAGAAATGTCATTAATCAGCTCCAGGCTCCCAATAAAATCAACACGAATGTTCAGATAATTGTGCTCCTCAATATTTTACACATAAAGTAATGATTTAATGAAATAGAATGTAAAGAATTCAAATTTTTCAAATCAAGTTTTGCCACAATTTTTGCTTCAGTTTAGTGGACATTGAGCTGTTCCTTCTGGTTTGCGCACCTCGGCCACCTGCAGTGTAATACAAACATATGGGTAGAAGGTACCATTCATGGAGTCCGTATCAGCTCTTCAATAAGCTGCCAGTAATATGAAGTCATTCTTTGCAGAGGATAAATAATGTAAGCATATTAAATTGTCTGTCTTCATTGTGTTTGCATTCATATATCCATTACCTAAATGGTGGTTGGTGGATGGTTCGCCCATCAAAGAAGTTTGGACTCGTTTGCGAGTCTTAAACTAGGGGTGCTCATTACGTCGAATGCGATCTACCGGTTGATCGCAGCCTGACATAAAAAAACATAGATGTCTGTCTATTATCCATCCTGTCACTTGATTGATGTACAGGGTAGCCAGTCAGGTGCCAACTGAATTTTGACCAAATAATAGACCGGGTAATTACAAAAAATGTTAATAGTTAATTACTATGTGTGTTGCGCAATTTTACTCATTCGATTATGCGAGGTACACCAACATACATTGTACTGTACATACAAAGAATTCGCAATACAGTTGAAAATAATTATAGATTTTGCATTTTTGTAGTGGGCAGATCATTTTCACTTGGTTGTTTTATGAGTAGCTCACATGCTGAAAAAGTGTATTAAACTAAGCTGACTTTCCGAAGACAAAGCTATGGGGTTGTTTTAAATACACAATGTATAAATCTCTGAGGTTTAGTTGGACTGTCAACTTAACTGGGATTTGCACTACCAACTTGAAGCCTCTTATTTTGAAAACCAGTTTGGTCTCTGCCAAACTGCTGCTTAATGTTAAGTTAGTTGAGTTCACTGTAGCCATATCGCGCTCATATCTTAAGGCACCACTACAATTGCAATGTGAAGGTATTTAATTATAAAACACATCATCCTCAGACAGTGAGCTGCTGTCTATGTGTCGCACAGCAGCCTCTGTGGTGACTGCACTGCATTTATCTTCGCTGGTAGAATTCTTCTGCGGTTTAACCGAGGCCATGGATGAAGGTTTGGGGGCGGCCAGGCCGCTGAGCTGGCTCTCGCCATGCGTCTCGGCGTGGATGCTATGCAGGTACTGCGGGATGCTGGCGCTTGCGTCATCTAGCAGGAAACCAGACAAAAGGTGGTTTTGCGGCGCCCCTGACAAGGAATGGGACGAGCAACAGTCTAAACTTAGAAAATCAACTCAACTTTGCAACTCTGCTCACTCCCACAACGGCACAAACACCTATTTCTACCTGTACTTGTCTATGGAAATGTCAAAAGAAAGAAAACGCCACCCGTGCGCATAGTTTGACTGCACTTTGCGCTAGACTTGCACTGGGCACGGAAATAGGGCCCATAATGTTCTGACTGATACGTTCGATGCAGCGTGGCTTCCTGCAGTGCTATTTTGAAAAGGAACTCTTGATCTTTTCAAGACATTTTGGGTAGTTCGATGGTTCCTTTGTGGAATTTCCTTTTCCTCTTCCATCATGACAGCAAAGCAACATCAATGGTTGGATGACTTTGGGGTGGAAGAATAAGCACATCGAACACACTTGGAATGCAAGGACTGACACGGTGAGCAAAATTGGGTGGAAATTCTCTTTAATATACGTTATTCCCACATCGATGCTTAAATGGATTACCAATGTCATGTTATAAAAGCTCTTATATTGTCATTCTTGCCTCTATAGTGTATAGAAATTGCTGACTTTTTGGAAAGGGAGTTTTAAGAAACTTCTCTGGGACTGTTGAGTGGAATTAGATCGTCATCACAAAAAGAAGAAATGCCAGCATCACATGCCAATGACAACCGACCTTGCAGGCTGGTCGAAGGTTGCTCAAAGCAGTCGTTCATGGACCAAAAACTCATGGCAGCTTCAGCCAAGGCAAACTGCTCTGCTACTCCTGCACACAAACATGTTATCTCTGTTTTTTTTTTCTCCATGAGTCATTGTCCCTGAGAGCGAAATTGATTGTGTTGCCCTGAGAACAAAAACAACGTCCACATGGATTTCTTTTTTTTTCTTCTTTATTGAATTCCTTCTTCTGACTCACCGGCTGCAAAGCGAGCTTCCTTGATCTCATCTGTCATTTGGGAGTAAAATTGTTGATCTTCCTCGGGGCCCCAGCTTCCGCCTCCTCGAGCCCAGCCTCCGCTCCAACCGCCGACACCCACTGCGGCCTCGCCGCCACCTCCCCAGCCCTTCCACTCAATCAGGTGAGCCACTCGCCCTTGAGCCATAGCCGTGGGCTTGGTGATGTGCTCCTTTATCGTGGCCACAAGACCTAAATGGGGCGCGATACATCTTGATAAAGGAAATGAAATAAAGATGTACAAGCAGAGGAAGGATGGAGATAATATGGAAAGGAAATGCCATTAAGGTGTGGTAACGCCCTGAAAGAAGGAACAAGACTGCCCTCATTTAAAAAAAAAAAGAAAGAATATAGAAAAAATAATGATCTCTCATGATTTAATTGAAGTCAAAACTTCAATATTGAAATTTAGTAGTGAGAGTCCCGGAGGCCTCATTGGATTAGCGATCTTAATGGCATTGCTATCATCACTTTGTATTTTCATGTCTTCATTGCCCTTATTTATCGAGGACAGCGAATGCCCCACATTGCTTGCAGATTTGCCTGTTTCCTGATATTTTTTGGGAGGGCAGGAGGCAACCAGGTTTTTCATGGAACACACCATTTACGTTTTTCCCTGGTTTATTTGAAGAACTTCTTGTATTAAACATGTAGACCACATAATGGTCATCAATTAGGTCTGCACATTTTCACTTTTTGCAGGCCGGCCCGATCCAGGCAGGGTATTATGCAAAACATTTTTCTGCCCTTTCTAATTTGGCTTTAAGAATGGAGCTTTCAGTGAGGAAACAGTGCATGGTGATGAAAAGATGGATACAGCTGAGCTGAGACCAGTAGAGCAGCACATCATACTTGAATGTTCATTTGTCCAGTTCTCTATGAATATGAGGGCTGTAGTGTGCATGCATATAAATACAGCACAGAGGAAGCAAATAACATTACCATGCTCCCATGGTAACTAATATCATTTCACATGCCGCGCACTGGATTCATGGTTGAAGCTCGGCTTGTTGTTGTCGCCATAAATGTGCGTGCGCTCTCACCTAACAGAGAGGACGTGGCCAGCTCGCCAATGCTGTAGTGGTTGCTTTTATCTGCTCCTTGGCCATTTGATGGAGCCTGATCAGCCTGCACAGGAAGATCACATCTTCATTACCGCATTGGGGGTGGGGTGCCAGGCACATTTCAGCTTGTTACATTTCTAACTGTGAATTCCATATGCCAATTGAAAATCTCAGCTAATTACATAGAGTTAGTCATTGAGAACAAAATAACACGATGATCTTTGTAAATGTGTGGTTAGATCAAACTCATTGAATTTTTGTGCCAATGCGGCTTTTTGCATTCAGAGAATTCGATGGGCAGTGTCATCAGCGACGGTTTCTTGTACGTGGACAATTGCTTTTGTCACAAACAGTTGCAGCCAGTGAGTCTTGGGGCTCCGATACTGAGTTGTACACACAGGACAGCCAAAATAGTATCTTGATTGAAGCTTATATTGTATGTTCTCCACGCGTTTGGGAGCGTTTCTTTCTGGATACACCGGCTTCTTCCCAAATCGGGAAAACATGCAGCTTTGGTTGACTGAAAACTACACAAAGGTGTGAATGCAAGTGTAAATGGGTGTCTTGCCCTCTGTTTGCCTGTCAACAATGTAGCCTGCTTCTTGCCCAAAGTCATCAATAATCCCTAAAATGTAAATGTAAAGATTTACTCTATACAGTATATGGCTCGTCGTCATTCAGATCGGTGGCAGTTTGGTAGATAGTATTGGTGTGAAGCTCTGCATAGTCCTTGACTGATTTCTCTTCTTTTAGACTTATAATGTATTTTTAAATTGCACCTCTGGTAGCAGGGGATTTGAATGTTATAAAACTGGATAGTGGAAGACGAGCGGAACCATGGATGCTCCTATATAATAAACAAATGTTTTTGTACATGATGAAATACCCTAGCTCCCATGCCAAACAATTTGTTGAATAGCAACATATGGCATTTTTGTTTGTTCTCATCAACACCTACCCCTATCAGACAAAAACATGCAGGTGCTGCAAGAGACCAGAATGTGGCTCGTATCAAGATTGTTACTTACAGTGCCAGATTCACCACCGTCAAAAGTGGCAATAATTTAACTGTACGCGACTAGGAAAAAAACGACTATCAAATAATGTCTGAAGAATATTACACGTCAAAGAGGCATGATAGCAAAATGAAGTGTGACCATTATGAGATTTGTTATGGCAAAGCATGTGGGAAAACGACCTTTTTTACAGATTCCCTAACACCTCACAAAATCTTTTTAATGGTGTGATTACTCCGGCACAAATCCCAAAATGCAACGCAACCGCTGCTTTCCTGAACGATGGACTACTCGCAACCATTCCTTTGCGTCATCTAGATGCAGCTTCAATGCTACATGTCTTTGGTAGCGCATATCTGTGTTCGCACCTGCTATCTGCTATGTTTACCAAAACAATGTTCATAAACTTACTTCTGCACTCTGAATAGGCTCAAGAAAACAATTAAATCTGGAATTATTTTTGCGACAGATGAAAACAAAAAAGTGTAACAATACAGTAAAAAGATGACATGATAAGAAATAACATATGTTTGTCATTTTTTTAATTAATACTGAACTGAAGCTGTTATTGTTGTTGGGTTTTTTGTGTGTGTGTGTGTGTGTGTGTGTGTGTGTGTGTGTGTGTGTGTGTGTGTGTGTGTGTGTGTGTGTGTGTGTGTGTGTGTGTGTGTGTGTGTGTGTGTGTGTGTGTGTAAAAAGGGTAGGTGTTGAAAAGCACCCTTTGGTTTTATTCTTGAATTTTGTAAAAAAAAACGGTATATATTTTCCTCATCTTCTTTTCATTGTTTGAAAAACTGATCAGTCATGACATTTTGTGTATAGTTTTTCATTTTAAAGTCAAGCTCATAACGCGAGGATGGGGATGTCATAATTAAGCAGTAATTTTCAAATTCCTGCGATTGGTTGGCAACCAGTTCAGGGTGTCCCCCGCCTACTGCCTGAAGACGGCTGGGATAGGTTCCAGCACGCCCCGCGACCCTTGTGTGGATAAAGTGGATCAGAAAATGGATGGATGGATGCATTTTCAAATTCATGGTAAGGAGTCAGCACGTACCTTTTGATGTGCAACACATTCACACCAAATCACATTAAGTTGTTCTAGTAGGCTTTCCTTGACATTCTTTTTTTCCAGCAGAAGGCTTTTGTGCTAACACTGACTGCAATTCGGAATTGTTCATAATTCGTGTCCGCCTTGAGTAAAGTCCCAAAGAGTCCATCCTTGGTTTCAAAATTTTGCAAAAACACACTTGTATTTTGCGACTGATCTTTGGGTTGGGGTTGACTCACCTTGGCGAAGGTTGGAGCATTTTGCTCATGTAGCACAGTTAGGGGATAGTGGAGCTCTGTGGATGGAATACAAACACACACATGCCGGTGTTGGAAGTCTGCTGTCAGAGTTCTTATGCGTGTTTCTAGACAAGAGTTCAGGGAGTTCCCAACTATTACTTTCTTATTTATTATCCCGGCCAAAGGTTAAGTGAAGCAATTTCCCAAACATCCCTTCGACTGGATCCTCTAGCCAACTTCATTTCGTAAGTGAGACTCAGTGACTGACAAGAGGAAATGAGAATTAACATCCTTAAAAAGGTCAGTGGACACACACACGTGCACACACACACACACACACACACACACACACACTTGGGGTTTCCCCTGAGATGTGGCGTCAAGACAATTGGCTGTTGCTATGGCAACACTACAGCAACAGGAGGCGAGTGATATCCTTTCATTTACTTAAGTCAGTAGAGCAGAGAAAAACTCACACACACACACACTAGAACAAATAAAGACATAAGTACACTCTCAGTGGCAAGTCAAGAAAAGCTGTCATGATTGTAGAGCCAACATACACATGCACACACACATACCCTTGATGTATCTGTGTATTAGCCATCCTCCTGTTCTGAATATTTTGAGAGTGCATCACACATTCAGACATGAAATTCTGCATGGGAGCACAAGAGTTCAATCTCATCCTTTATAATAATGTCAAATCACTTCAGCGTCTCATTCATCTTTGAGTTCTTCCAAGTAGGAAGGCCCGAATGAACATTTGCATGTAAGCATTGCCTCATAGAATGCAGAAGAAGAGAGACGCTTTCGATGGCTTTGTCCTAACGGAATTTAGTACTGTCCTGATACTAAAATAAAGCACAGCTACTCGCAGACTCATGCAGTAATAGCTGGTAAAAATGTTTTTATTTTTTGGGGGGGAGGTTAATGTGTGCTTCGACCTCATCGTTTGATAAATGGATTCAGGTCATGATGGTATTTTTATTTGTTTTTGGTATTTTTAGGGTCTGACGCTACATGTCTGCCCTTGACTTGTCAGCAGTGTCAGTCACTCTTGCGAGCATGAAATGATCAGAGCAACTTTCAGACTTGCTCTCACACGCACACACACACAAGAATACACACACATGCATCAACACTGACCTTTGTGACTTTTACAGAGGCAGCAACCCATGATGTGTGGAAAGCCTGCAGGCGGTTATCTGGTGCCCATGGTGGCTTGAAGATTACGAGAGAGGGCAGCTGGCTCACAGGAGGAAGAAAGAGTCAGAAGGAGAGAGAGCGTGTGAGTGAGAGAGAGCAGAAAATGGGGAGAAAGTATGAATGCATGTTTGCTGACGTCTCCCTCAAACCCCCTCCCCTCTATCTTTAGCCTTCTCCTTTTCTCACAAACGTGTGTGTGTGTGTGTGTGGTGGTGGTGGGGGGGTGTCCATTCTGGGAATATAATGAAATGATTGTAATGACAGCAGAAACACGGATGTTTTCTTTTTAGTGGAATGATTTAAATAAGATTGAAATTGAATGACTCTTTATATTGGGCATATGGGCGTGTGGCTTGTGGGTCGGACTCATAATCAGAGGGTCTTGCTGGGAAACTGATCATGCAGAGCATCCATTGTTTACTTTTTAAATGGTGATATTTGGATGAATGAGTTTTATTTGTTGTCAAGTTGCCCAGTCCTTTGGGGCAGATAATTGATGAGATGGTCTACCAAAAGTAGTGAGGCCCTCCAGATTGAAGAGGGTATTAAAACTGTCATAATGGACGGTGCAAGTGGTGGTATGCTGAGTGAGTTTAGTTGAATACAAAGCTAATATTCTGATGTATTAATGGCAACAGGTGAATACACAGGTTAATGATGTACTTTCTGCCATCCAGTCATGAGCATTTCATTGTGTTGCTTGTCACTAAACGTGGCTGGCATAGACAGATGAACAAATAAATCATTTGTTGTAAATAAATAATTTTCTGATCATCAGAATCAGAATCGCCTTTATTGTCATTGTATAGCATACAACGAAATTTGGATGCTACTTCTTAGTGCATTTCGTAAAAAAAGAATAGAATAGAATAAAATAACGGTTTTATAAATACAATATTCGAACAACACACAACAGCATCAGTAGTGGTAGTGTGGAATGAGGCTTTTCTCGCACGCAGGACACATATTGCACATGAAATGAATGGCTCAGATATTGCTCATTATTGCATTCATCATTTAAAGGAGAGTGGAGGGTAAGCTGTAAAGAAAACACCTGATGACCTCTTCCAGTATGCTAATGTGTACAGGGGGTGGGAATCACCGATCTAGCGGGTGTGTGAGCAGTGGCGTGTTTTGGATATTAAGTAAAAAAACGGATGTTTGTAGACTTGTCACACGGGTACACACCACAACACGCTTGTGGGTCTTTTGGGGGGCTAGACACTTACATCACTCTCTGCAACAACACTCTTGCCTCTAAGTATTAGATGATAATACTGTTCCCATGGTAACCAAGATGCACCCCACCTTGCGGCATCCAATCTTACATAGATATATGTAAAAGCCTTTACATATATCTATGTAAGATATATATAAAGGCGAACTCACCTTTACAGTAAAGGTGAGTTACATAATAACCAGGATTGTGGTGTTGACAAAATCAGTGAAAGGAAAGTGCAATTGCGTACGTGATTTCTTCTGTCTTTTAATGTTATACATTGAAAATTCTCAAAATAACTGGAACGTTGCGCTCTTGCTTTTTCAGGTCCTTTGAGGCTCAAGCATCACAGATCAAACATGTTAAGATAAGCACTCATTCATTAACTAAGACACACAGTTGAGCATTTGTGAATGCAAAAATACTTTTTGCAAATGATAATGTATATCTGCCACACTGTGCAATCCTGTTCGATGTGCAATACTACTTTGCTGCTGGAACCACAACCTCAAGACCTCAAGTGCTAAGCTACTCTCATCCTTTGTTTGTTTTTCCTTTGCTCTGACTGTCTCTATAATAAGCCGCTCTCGCACAACTCTAATTGCCCCACGGGGATAAATAAAGTTTTCTGAATCTGAATCTGAACACATTGATCTGGAATTAAAACTGCTATGGGTTACTACATAGCAGTTCATTTACAGCACATTATTAAGGGGAAATGAATGAAATAAAATAACTTCCATTTTCAGCTCTTTTTCAGTCCTGTTGTCCTAAAAAAAATCTGCCAAATGTCTCATGAGTGTTTCTTGTCTCACCTGTATTCATTGTATTTCTAATTTGCCCATCTCTCTATATCAAATACATGTTGAACCGATTCCATTCATTACACATGAACCATTTTCATATTTTCGCAGACTGAAGAGACTTTTTTGATTCACTATTCGCTATTTCAAAATACGAACGACAAATCTGACAGACTTTGGGTTGAAGTTGTCAGGCAGCTGAGTTTGAGCACAGCCACGCGGTCACACGCCGAAACTGCGCTTTCCACTGCGCATGCTCGTGATAACACATCTGACTGGTCCATATCAATCGATCAGCGAGAGGAAGATGGCGCTGAACCAAGTCAACAGCGCACGATCGAACACCGAAAAACTCGATCGGGTCTATTACTAAGATCCACTTTTCCGAGCACCAGCCGTGCCACGGGTTCGAGGACGCATCAAAGGAGCGAGCCTAAGCACGCGATTCCAGGGGTAGGTACAAGGCGCAGCTTAGAGGCGTTTAGGAAGAGCGAGCAGACAACAACAAGCTTTGGCGACGATGTCCGCCATCTTGTGTCCGTCGCCAGACGTCCCCCGCTAGGCATGCTAAATTCATCCCTGATAACACGACCGCCCGGATTGGAGAGGCATTGTAATCGATTGATTGCGATGTTAAACGGTCATAACAAAAGTATCCGCAAATGTTGATATTTTTCAGTCACTGTCACGGATGACGTTATTTATAGAATGGCGTCTCGAAATTCCCAACAGCTAAAAATGTCGAACGGTCTACTAAGGAATTAAAGCTCAAGTCATGAATACTTATGCTTCTGCCTATTTACCCTTTTAGACAACTTGTATACAGTATTGCGCTTTGTGAGTAAATTGTTTGTTGCGATAAAATGCCTGAATAAAATTAATGAACTGAGGTGGGGTACGACCTACTGGTCACCAGACAATTTCAGTTTGCAACTTTTTGAATTTATTGAATATATATATAGTAATAATAATAAATTAAAACATGACCTTCCATTCATTAACTGCCCTCAGAGTCTCTCAGCCTCTGGGTCACCCAAAAAGCCTGTAAGGACAATGGAGTTCCCGTGGCACAGTGGGAAGGTTCTGGAGCAGTTCAACAACCAGCGCAAGCAGGGTTTGTTGTGTGACTGCACATTTGTCGTGGATGGAGTGGACTTCAAGGCGCACAAATGTGTGCTGGCAGCCTGCAGTGTCTACTTCCGCACCCTATTCCTGGAACAGAAGGACGTGGTGCATCTGGACATCAGCAATGCTGCAGGTTGTGAAAAGTGCCCCCCACACACACACACACACACACACACACACACACACACACACACACACACACACACACACACACACACACACACACACACACACACACTTTTCTGTGAAAACAGTCATTTGTAATGCTTTCTATTGCTGCAGGTTTGTCCCAGGTCCTGGAATTCATGTACACAGCCAAGCTGAGTTTGACTCCTGACAACTTTGAGGATGTAATGGCTGTTGCCAATTTCCTGCAAATGCAAGAGATTGTAAACGCTTGCTCGATGTACCAATCAGTGACCGATCCAGCTCCATCCCATATTACGATGGACGTTGATGAAGGTGAGTCCAGTCTTTTTATCATGGTTGGAGGGCATATGGGGAAAACACTTGTATTGTTCTGATTATCAAATAGCATTTGGAGGTACCTTGACTTAAAAGTGCCCCAATTTTAGACTTTAGAGTTACAATTTTTTTGCCTTGTGTTGAGCGCAAAAATTTGACCTCCAACTACCAACGTGACAAGGAGCAGTCATATACGGTGAAATATCGTTTTTAAAAATTGTACTTCAAACACCTCTAAAATCCCCCATAACAGATACATTCACAAGAAAACAATTGCTGACTAAAGTTCACAACCTATTCTACTGCAGACACTGGTCATCTCATGAATAGTGGTTCATTTGCGCTATTTCAGTTGAGGTTTTTTAGGGCAAGTGACACAGTTTGAAACAACACAGTAATTTTACGGCGCTCACTTGGAGCACACCTAGGAATCTCAGCCCGTATGAGCTAATTTGTAGATGTTTTTGTCTGAAATTTGTCAGCTAAGCAAAGAAGGGCTTCTCTAAGTAGCAGATGAAATGAAAGAATCAAGTTAATCTGTGAACATCTTTACAGCAATGCCGAAGTTGTGAAATTTAGCCTTTTTGAGTGTGTACTGCCATGTCATTAACGTATCAGTATCATTACGAGCAGGAGATTGATATTCCATGGTAGTTACAGGAAAAGCACCTGGACCCCATTGAAAGGCAAGGCAAATGATTGACACCTTGTTGGTTACACCCTTCTCTATGTGATTGCTTATTTCTTCTCAGGTGCTGTGGTTTCTCAAAAATCAATGTAGAAGATTTTTCAAACACCATTTTACTAACATACTACTATCAGATTTATACGGACAGTTTCAACAAACGTGACAAAAAGTGCTTTTTTTTCCCCTTAAAGTTGTTAACTACCTGTTTAAAAAAGCAGTGGCAAACGTTGCAAAAACACTTTAATCCTTTACTTTCTCTTCTCTTTTTTCTTTGTTTTTTAATAAAGGGGGGAAATTAGATGAAGACCAACCAAGAGAGGGCGATGACAGTTACCTGGCTGAAGCAGCAATGCAGGCAGAGCAGAGTTCTTCCATGACCACCACAGAAGATAAGAACAATGAGCTTACAGAAGGCCAGGAGCAAACAAGCCACCTTCCCATGAATGCACAGACAACAGAAGTTTCAGAGCTAAACCCTGCCAAAAGCTGCCCAGTTCGTGTGCAGCCTACCAAAAGTAGTGCTACACAAAAGGAAGCGTCTGTGAAGAACGAGGAAGAGGATGGTTACGCCGCACAGGACGCCACATCCACTTTTCAGGACGACCTCTCTGATGTGGACTACACACCACGTAAGTTAGTGATGAGGAAAGACCAGCTCAGTGGCCTGCAAAGCAGAGTGAATGCCTAGGGCGAGTGCCTGATTCTGGTGCCCATTTTTGTCAACATTAACCGGGGGGTGCTGAGTGGAGGGGGCGTGGAAGGAAGATTTGAAAACTTACTGTACATATACCTGTGTGTGTGCGTGTGTGTGTGTGTGTGTGTGTGTGTGTGTGTGTGTGTGTGTGTGTGTGTGTGTGTGTGTGTGTGTGTGTGTGTGTGTGTGTGTGTGTGAGCGTGCGTGCTTAAATTGCTGTGGTTGCACCCTCCTCATGTGCATGCCCCCCTGCTAGCTTTATCACTTGTGTTTTTGAACACATTGGAACATTCACATCCCCGTGTGATGTGTTAACATTATCTTTGATGTTTTATGTATTTCCAGATGCACCCATCAAATCTGTCACCACGCCCATTTTTACCAATTCTCGTGGTAGGCGAATTAGGAAACCTCGACGAAACTTCCCACATGGTAAGCCGTCAATTTCATAAACTTGCCTTTTCACCTGTTACAGGTCAAAGTTAACTTGTCATCTGTATGCACAGAGTATATTTTGTCAAAGTAAATAGAGATTTTAAGGGTTTTCATTCTGGGGTCATCCTGTTGAAAGTTTACATTTGGTTGGAGTGGCAAGTAAGGGCTCCCCCAAATTCCAACCCCAAAATATTATACACACGCAGACATGCAGTGCATAAAATATCTCCATTGTTATTACTGTACATTGTGAGCAAGAAAAATATTGTCAATAGAGTTACCATGTCTCTCATCAGTCTCTCTTGATGGCCTGTAAGGAAACGACACAGATGATGAAGGCCTAAAAAACGAACCCCAGAAGAATGCGACAAAGCCAGGCGAGAAAGATGACTGTGAGGAAGTTGATGAAGACAATGCCCCTGAGGTACAATTGGACACGAGTCCGCCAAAAGGAGACACAAACCACGACACAGTTGAGAGAGCAGTCCTCTCCGCTGCTATGAGCAGCCGATCCGAGTCAAAGCCTTACAGCTCCGTGACGCACAGATGTGAGGTGAGATATGTTCGCAGTGGGCAGCGTGGTGGGGGAGTGTTTACAATTTAGCAAGTCTGTCTCAATGGCGTGAGGGCCCAGGGTTGAATGACGACACAGGCACTCCTGTTTTTGCAATAATATGCATGTTAGTTTAATTGGAGACCGCGTGTCCAAATATTTTCCTCGGTGGGCCACATACAGAAAAATGGAAGGATGCAAGGGTTAATTGAAAATTCTTCAATTCCAATATATCAAACACATTAAAACCATTCCATCAAGCAATTATGCATTGTTTATAAATTGCAGTTACATTAGGAAAATCTTCTATGATGCATCTTTGGTAATAAGGTGTTAAGTTGAGGATTTTGAGGTGGCCCATAGCCCACAACTTCACAAATCGGGCGTTGACACCGAAAGTGGAGGACACTGCTTTTAGATCAATTCTTTATCATCATTTTTTCAGTATACACAAGAGTTCACAAAGAAATAACAAGATTTTGTTCATCTGAACCAAGTGAATGATTGAAACGAGCAGCAATAAAATAAAATGGAGACAGATCAATGAGGGAATAGTAATGTTTTTTTCTTCACAATTATCTTAGTCACCATTGTGAAGTTTTTTTTTCTTTTGGCTGTTGTAAATAGTTCTTTAGTGTTTTTGCATATCTTGAAAAATTATGTAAAATCAATTTAGAAGTAGTAGAAGTAGTCATAAGAGTTTCATTGGGGGGGTCTACTCTCCATCCCCATTATTTTTCAACATCGTACGGGCTGATATTATGACAGAGTACAAGTTTGGCCACTCCTACTCTAAATTGTCCGTAGATGTGAATGTATATACTGTCTGTATATGCCCTGCCAGTGGCTTGCAAGCAGTCTAGGATGTCTCAGAGCCTAACCATGATCCCATATTGCACCCTAGAATACAGTTTGGACATACTGTATGTTCCACATACGAAAGCTAAGCATAAGATGTGCTCTTCTTTCAAGGACTGTGGGAAGAAATTTACGCATACTGGCAATTTCAAGAGACATATGCGCATTCACACGGGGGAGAAACCCTTCGCCTGTCGAGACTGCAACAAGGCTTTTTCTGACGCGGCGGCTTGTAAAGCTCACGAGAAAACACACAGGTCAGATATATGTCG
This sequence comes from Hippocampus mohnikei, assembly GCA_026261675.1. Classification (NCBI taxonomy): domain Eukaryota; kingdom Metazoa; phylum Chordata; class Actinopteri; order Syngnathiformes; family Syngnathidae; genus Hippocampus; species Hippocampus mohnikei. The sequence continues at coordinate 19,194,391 of JAKGUB010000284.1, forward strand.
TATTTAACCTCTTTTGTTTTCCGGCTTAATATCAGCCTACTGAGCTCCCAAGTGGCCGTTTTCTCCGCCCCACAGTCCCCTAAAGCCATTTAGTTGCTCAATCTGTGGAAAGAGCTACCGTCAGATCAGCCTGCTCAACCTGCACCGCAAGCGGCACACCGGCGAGGCGCGCTACAGCTGTGAGGAATGTGAGAAGCTCTTCACCACATCAGGAAATCTGAAGCGCCACCGCTTGGTGCACAGTGGTTTGAAGCCGTACCACTGTGAATACTGCGACAAGGCTTTCTCGGACCCCACCGCCAAGATGCGACACTTAGAGACGCATGACGCCAACAAGGGCAACAAGTGCCCGCACTGTGACAAATGCTTCAATCAGGTGATGGTTTCGTATCAGCGCCATATGCAATTAAAATTGTTTGATCAGTAAATGATTTGTCCAATCAGAGGTGTTACTTGGCAGTTAATAATGGGTGTGCTAAGTACCTTTGTGGCCTTGTATGTTCAGCCTGGAAATCTGAAGGCGCACTTAAAAATCCATATCGCAGATGGGCCCCTGAAGTGCAGAGAATGCGGCAAACAATTCACCACCTCGGGTAAGAAAAGCAGTACAGTGCTACCCTGCTATGTCTGAGTTTGCCTGCTGTATCACGGGTCCTTTTCAGAGATAATTTTTCCCCATGGACTAATTTAACCGCAGTCACACACTCCACTCAGTCTAAAAATAAATTGCGTGAGTTGGTCAGCTGTGATGTCTAGGACCGGCCCTGAAATACACTGGCCGTTCAGGAAAATGTATATTTTCCCGAGATTCCTGATGGCCAACCCTCCCCTTTGCCTGAACAAACCCAACATACCGTAAATATCCAAGGGCTTGATTGAAACATCTACATTATATATTACAATTAACCGTTTTTTTGTCAGGAAATCTGAAGCGTCATTCCCGGGTCCACAGTGGTGAGAAACCATACGTCTGTACCCACTGCCAAAGAGCGTTCAGTGATCCTGGAGCTCTGCAGCGGCATGAGCGCATCCACACAGGTGCGACGGGGACATTTAGGGCACGGCAAAACATTTCTGGTACTTAGCCTTAAATGAATTCCCACACATTCTGCAACACTGCTGTCTCACAGGAGAGAAACCCTGCGTGTGTCCCACCTGTGGCAAAGCCTTCACCCAGGCCAGCTCCCTCATCGCACACGTTCGCCAGCACACAGGAGAGAAACCCTACGTCTGTGATCGTTGTGGGAAAAGGTTCGATTCCACTTTTTTCAGACCGATACCAGAACGAGTATGTACTTCATTCATGGGTATCGATACCAGGCAACTGATACCGCTACCACTTTTGATACATGCAATGACAGATCATTTTAAAGAAAGACCTGTATATCCCAATTAGTAAAATATATTCTGTCATATGGTACCGGTGACTGGTTTTGGCCACCATCGCGAATACCCCGATACCTTGAAAGGAAGGCTGGTATCAACCTGCTCCCGATATGTGTCCAGTGATGGACCTTTCGTGGGATGTACTGTACTGTATTTTTTTGTCTCTTCCTGGTAGGTTTGTGCAGTCCAGTCAACTGGCCAATCACATTCGCCACCACGACAATGTCCGCCCTCACCAGTGTCAAATGTGTGACAAGTCATTTGTCAACGTGGGCGACCTTTCCAAGCATGTCATCGTTCACACAGGTAACATGGGTGCCAGCTTCTATTTTTGGCATTTTTCACCCAACTGTTGACTTCTGTTTAGGAGAAAAGCCCTTCCTGTGTGACAAATGCGGCAGAGGCTTTAACCGCGTAGACAATCTGCGCTCTCACATCAAGACTGTCCACCGCGGCAAGGCTGGCATAAAGCGGCGGCGGCCCGGCGCCGGCAACGGCACAGACGAGGAGATTGACGGATGTGTTGAGGCATCCACCTTAGACGGCGAGATAAACATTGTAACTGTCTCTGAGGACATTGTTACCCTGGCAACGGAAGCCCTGGCGGCCAGTGCTGTTGCTCAGCTAACAGGTCAGAGAATCGAGATGTCAGGCTTGATATAATATCCCACAAAAGTGAGCGCATCTCTAAGGGAAAATGTCCACACTGGGACCATTTAGCTTGCTTCCCTCCCCAGTGGCATTTCACTTGTTAGTGCTGCAAGGTGTCAGGTGTGTTATTGCTTACTTGAAGCTCAGAAAGGAATTCTATGAGGATTTGCAAAAATCAATCATGCAACTTAAAGATGGCCTCAAAGATCCAGTGGAAATCTGTGAAATGCTGGAAAATAAAGGTGGCCATGCAAAATGTTGACACTTTAGGAACATCAGGGGTGTACTCACTTTTGTACCCAGCAGAGTAGACAATAATGGTTGTGTTATGAGTTATTTTGATAACTCAAAACAACAATAACGACTGCTAGAGTTGATCTTTGGTTTTTGACTGTCTGCTCCTTCTGGACATATCAATCAACTCTTCCTGTGTCACATAACTGCAACTATCACACCACACAGCACACCAAAGGAGACAGTACAGTATGTGCAACGCATATGGCTTATACACCTATGAGCTCAGTCGGTCTAATTTTACAGTTTGATAGTCCACTGCGTACGCATGTGACTGAGCAGTGAACTGTTTTTGTTGTTATCTTTTGCATTATTTCATGTAGTTGTATTCATTTCTGTCACACAAAGTGGAGCCATGGTATTCCAGTAATCACATGACCTTGCATCACACTATCCAAAGGTACTGTCAAGTGTAACAGACTCATCACTTGTCAATTATTGGGATTTTCATTTTGACAAACATTCATATTCAATCCAATGTGCAATGCCAAAGTCCTCAGTGAACTTGAAAACCAATGTTTCTTTGATTTCCAGTATTACCAGTGGATGCATCCGTGTGTGCTGATGCGACCGAAGCGTTGAAAGCCGAAATTACCAAGGCAGTCGAGAAAGTGCAGGAAGCAGGTGAGCCTGGAAAAAAACATGTTAAATGATGGCAGAACTCAATTCAACTCACTTCACAATAGCAGCACTTTGGTAAACAATTGTTCAAAATATAGGTTCCAAGCTGTTTATTGTATCTCCCACTTGAGGTTGACTGGCAAACTAAACATAAAACAAAGAGAATTATACACAGGGTGTTTAAAACAACCATAGCGTAGCCTTTCCATTCCACTGCCTATGTTTTGGTGTGCCAGTATACAATAGGGCTAGGTGTCAATTCACATTTCCAAAATTAATTGAATTGAATTCACAAGGTCCTGATTTGGTTCGATTCACTATTGATTTTTGATTCAGTTTAGGATTTCACACAGTACCAGTTTTACTTTCATGTGAAAGACATTCTCAGAATGCTGCAAATAGTTGAAACTTGCTCAATCTTGGTGCATAAGTAAAAATATGAATATTAACATTAACAATTGAACCCGATGAAGTTACATTAATCATGTATGTTTTATTGAACATGACTTGATCAAAAACAGTAACTACCGGTATTTTAAATCAAGTTCAACCACGGTACAGGCTGTGTAAATAAAATGGCAAACGCATCGTCGATGCTCTCGTAGAAATTGGCATGTTTTTGCCGATTTTAAAAGACCTTACTATCCTCCGTTTAAATCAGCCGGCCAGATTATCAGTCGGGCCCTACTCAGTGAAACGCAGAAATATTCAACAGAATGAAATTATATAATGGCTCCTTTTTGCATACGTCCCTCTTTCTGTTTCCAGACCCCAACACGCAGATACTATACGCCTGCGATTCATGCGGGGATAAATTCCTGGATGCAAGTTCGCTAGCTCAGCATGTACGCATTCACACAGCCCAGGCCTTGGTCATGTTTCAAGCAGACTCTGACTTCTACCAGTACACCGCAGTCACCACTGCCGAGGGGGACGCCACTGCAACTTGGCAACCCGCATCTGAACAAGTGGTCCAGGAAGGGGAGCTCATATTAGATGGGGAGGCAAATGCGGAAGACAGGGTGACTGGGGAGCCACAAGGGGAAGAAGGGTTGCTGGATGGAAAGACGGTGGAGGATGGACAGCTTGAAATGCTGGCTGAACTCCAGACTGATCGAAAAGTTGAAGGCGAGCTCATTGTGTGTGAGGTTCAAGTGTAGTAATGCACACTGTCAAGGGTTCCGATTAAAGCTGTGTTAGCGCTGCAAAAGATGCTTTTCGTCACCCACCACTGGATGCAACAAGCGGTTGAGTCAGCATTAGTAATGTATATCATTCCATCACTATGCTTCACATAATCTGTTTATTTCTGCATTTCGGAATAGTGCATCGTCGATCGTGGGGTAAAAACAAGAAACGTATACATGGTATTGTTTGGTACTCATTTTGAATACATTTTCCTTAAAGAACAATATATTTTATGTATTAAATATTTTCCTAGAAAGATTTTTTTAGTACTGTATATTTATTTTGTCTTCCAAGTTTTGTTTGGAGGATATTAAACCTGAACACTTTTACGTTTTACGCTTTAGTACAGTTTAAATTATAGTACAGTAAAATTGTAAAGTTTTCATCGTCAAAATCAGTAATGCTACTGCACCAGAGGTGCATCAATTAAAAAACAAAATGAGATATACCCACTGTGTTGCTATTATTCTCATCTTTGAATACACTGAAGTAGTGAAGTCTGGATGAAGCGGGCACTTTGTGATGCATCCAGTTTAAAGAACAGTCGCCACGTTGTTCTTGCCGTTTATGTTGTGGAGTTCCCGCTTTAAATGTAAAATGGTGGTCATACATATCATGTAATCCTCAAAAGTTGAATTAAAAACAATTTGTGAATGGCGAGTGTTAGTTCTATTGAGTGATTGCTTGTAGTCCTAATTTGACGATAGCCCCAGCAGCTGCATAATTTTTAGCCTCCAGTTTGCATTGATATGGTGCCAAACTTTGTTGTCAGCAGAGGGGTTGGTTTGCAGCATGAAGCCACGGAAATGTAAAATTGCAAGAGAAAATTGGTGCATTGACCTACCGTTTGACGATTGCAAAACAGCTTGCCCAGTTTGTAAACCAAAACAGATTTTATGGCATTTATTTTATATGAAACATCAACAGCCAGACATGAACAATGCATACAAGTATAAGAGTAAGAATTAATTATTGTTCCGGGAGACATTCAGTTTTTGATGCTGCTAGAAGTTGCATTTGCTCTCTTCTACTTTTAGAAAGCATTAAAAAAACATGGGCAGCCATGACCTCCAGTCAGAAGCTGAGCTGCGCTTTGTTTGTTTACAGAATGAGTGTGACATGTGAGGTCGTTACGCATGTTTTTTTTTTTTTTTCCCAGCAATCAGTGTTATGTGGCAAACCTAATAATCTTTGATGTTGCAAAATTGTCCTTGAGCTTGGCTATTATTTTCTGGCTTATGTGAAGAATTCTCGGCGAGCTTTCGCGGTCAGGCTACGAGTTTGACACAGATTGCGCTTTGAAACGTTTTGACATCTTTAAAACTACAGATATTTTTGTGCGCTAGATGGGGGAGGGCGTTACGGATCTAACGCCCTGTTTTGTGACGTTTGGCGTGACAGACGGTAGTGGACTACAACTTTTATCCCATTGGTGGATGAAAAAGTAAAAGACGACGCGTAGGCCACTGTAATTGGCTATTTCTCGGGGTTAAAGTGAGGTGCCGCACTAACGCTGACGTCGACTTCCAGCGATAGCAGCATAATGGCCGCGTCGATAGCAATCACGCCGACAAACCGGGCCGCCTCTAGGTTGTCAAAAACACAGATGATTCAAAGTAGGTCCACTGTTTTGGAAAGGATTGTTCTGTTGATTTCATTAGCCTCCTTGTTGCACTGTGCTACGGCCGACGGCAAGACGCTGGTCCTGCTGGACAACGTCAACATCAGGGACACACATTCAATCTTCTTCCGCAGTCTGTCAGGTGAGCGTCAATTATGCAATCATATTCTTTTGTAAATATTCTATCCTCCCCGTGTAGATAATACAGCTAACGCATATTTCGGAAGTAGTTAGCTCTTGTTTGACTTTAATGTCGGCTAACATTAGCCTAGCTCCGCATCGCAAGCCGTTCCTTGTATTGGGCAATATTATCACACCACGAACAGGAATGTGATTAATTTTGTACTCCCAAATCATTTTTTGGGAGGGGGGTGGGGTATTAAGTGGACTTTACACTACAATGATCAGTCAAATGAAACAGTTGTGTACTCTGGCGCGCATTTAGGACGTCATTGTTGGCGGCGCATAATTTTGACGTACAGGATGAGCGACAGCTACATACTTTTCAGTAACGACAGACAGAGCGATGAGATGTTTTCATTTTTTCAAGCTTGATCCGTAAAAGCCTACGCAATATGGATTTTACCATGTGATGTAATTTAGAGATGTGACGTTTCAGAAAAATACACGTTGCCAGACCTAGCCCTGTCTTACATTGTATATTACAGTATTGTTATGATAATATGAATTGTTATTATTATGACAAGTTTTCTTGCATCTCTCATTTTAAAAATTTCTTGTGTGATTAACTTCCTTACCAGTATTTGCCAACAAATCAGTATAAATAATAACAGTAGTAGTAGTGACATTATTGTTTGTCAGACGTGATTCTGAATGTTAAATTAAATTGACTTTGTGTGGAAGTGTTGTGCACCGTTGTTGCCATGTGCCCATGTAGTCTTTTTATTGTAGTTGTGTTGCAGTGTAGTTTTTGTGTCTGTAGACTGTTTCATTTGACTGTGGAGTCTATTTCATGTTGTCATGATTTAGTATAGACTTTTCTGCCAATTTATGTGATTGAGCACTCTCTGTATTGCAATTATTTGATGATACAGTTTGTTTGTATTGACTATGTAATCTTTATAATGTTGTTGCTTTCCTGGTACTGTATTCTGATGATGTTTTATGTTTAATCTTTTGATTTATGTGACAACGTATTCTATCTAATATATATGTTACCCAGCATTAATTTTTCAGGTACTGTATCTGGCTGAAATGTAGTTGGTGTGGTTGTGTAATTAAGTGACCGTCTAGGTTCTTTGATAAGGTCATTTGACTGTACAATTGCTTTAATGCTGATGTTTTCCCACACTGACTTTTCAGATCGTGGCTTTGATCTTACATTCAAGACCGCCGATGACCCTTCGCTTTCTCTGATCAAATATGGCCAATTCCTGTACGACCATCTCGTCATCTTTTCACCGTCTGTTGAAGGTATGCTCTTTGCCCTTTTATTTCTTAATATCTCTCTGTCACATTTGACTTCTATATTACAAAGTATTCTCTTGCCATCTACAGACTTTGGAGGAAATATCAATGTGGAGACCATTACCTCATTCATTGATGGAGGAGGAAATGTCTTGGTTGCTGCCAGTTCTGATATAGGTAAGTTGACTATTGCCTGCTCTGGCTTAGGTAAAATATTATGTAAAATGTTTTAATCTTATTTTTTCCCCACTTTTTTAATCAGGTGACCCGCTAAGGGAGTTGGGGAGTGAGTGTGGCATTGAGTTTGACGAGGAGGGGACGGCCGTCATTGACCATCACAACTACGACAAGTCTGATCCTGGAGAGGTAATCGAATTTTACCAATGCCATGCCGACTCATTGTTATTCACAAGGTTATATTTTTTGCCTGCAGCACACATTGATTGTTGCTGACCCAGAGAACCTGCTGAAAGCTCCAACCATTGTTGGTAAAGATGCCAATAAACCTGTGCTGTTTAAGGGTGTTGGGTAAGTAAGATTGAAAGGGCCATCTTGTTCAGTTTAATCAGAAAATCTGAGCCTTTTTAATTTGCCACAAAGCCATTATTTGGTTTCAGGAGGCTACAGGTTAATTGTCCGTTCCACCTACATTATGGTGTGTGACATGCACAAATAGTAATCGAAGCATAGCAAATCCTCTTTTGCATGTTACATGTACAGTAATCCCTTGTTTATCGCGGTTAACCAAAGCCACCCGTGATAAACGAAAATCTGCGAAGTAGCGACCCCCCCTCCCCCGTATAGGTACATGTACATGTGTATGAGTATAAAAAATATTTACAAGGCCAAATTTAATGGTATTCATGCACGTAGAAGTGAATTTTGTCGTAATTAACATTACTTAATGCTGTATACTAATAGATTTAAAGATGTATAGGTTAGGTTAGAGTATGAATAATAAAATACAGTAAACATATACATGTAGGACTGTATATGTTGCGCTATGTGACTCGCTGTTGTTTTGCCGACTTTCGCTGCTTCTCCCGGACCATTTGCGGACTGAATTTATTTCTTTATGTATTTTTTATGAATGTTTTAAAAAATCCGCGATGCACAGAAGCTGCGATAAACGAACTGCGAAATAGCGAGGATCACTTAAGTGACGAATGTCACTAACATGCCATGTCGATCCCTTTTCAGCATGGTGGCTGACCCTGACAACCCTCTTGTTCTTGACATCCTCACTGGCTCATCAGCGGCCTATTCATTTTTCCCTGACAGACCCATTTCTCAGGTAATAATGCAATATAATGCAGCAGGCAGCAGCCGTGTATGGATGTTATTAGTTTTCCTTCTTGCTATGAAGTGAATTGATTGACTAATTAGTGCTCTTTTCTCCAGTACCCCCATGCTGTGGGCAAGAACACCCTGCTGATTGCTGGCTTGCAGGCCAGAAACAACGCCAGAGTGGTTTTCAGTGGCTCAATGGACTTCTTTAGTGACGCCTTCTTCACCTCTGATGTGCAGAAAGCTGCACCTGGATCTCAGCTGTCAGTTCCCTTGTCATTGTAATTTCTCCTGGTCACAGTTGCGATCCTCCAGATGTGCTAGAGCAGCAGTCGGCAACCCGCGGCTCCGGAGCCTCATGCGGCTCTTTCATCCTTATAATGCGGCTCTGATTGGCTTAGGAAAATAAATTACTAATTTTTTTTTTTTTGTATTTAATTGAAGTGTGTTTTATTTGTGTTAGTTTTTATATTATTTTAGTTCTAAATTTGAAGATTATTGTGATCTTGAAATATTAAAATATTAATTAAATTATTTGATATTATTTTTTCGTCGCTCAAAATAGACGTCACACTGCGGAAGCTGGTATACCCGCTGAAACGACGCGCGCGCACCCGGCGCGTGCCCCGGCCCCGAGCCCGGAGTGAGAGGTGCCGAACGGGCGGAGGAGGACGGCGGAGGCGACGGCGCGGCGGCGTTCGACGTCGGCCGCGGGAGAGGCGTGGGGGCGGGCGTGACGGTGGGACGGGCGGGGTGGTGGTACGGCGCGCCGGTCGACGACCGGTCGTCTCCTCTACCCCGCCACGACCACCCAGCGCCCGGCCCCCGCGGCCCGACCCCGTGGCCGGCGGCGGCGGCGCACCCGGCGCGTGCCCCGGCCTCCGAGCCCGGGGCGGAGGAGGACGGCGGAGGCGACGGCGGCGGCGACGTTCGACGTCGGCCGCGGGGAGAGGCGTGGGGCGGCGTGACGGTGGCACGGGCGGGGGCGGTGGTACGGCGCGCCGGTCGACGGTCAAAATGTGTTCATTAAATGAATAAAATGTAATTTTCTGTAGCACGTGGATTTCATAAGAAACATGCTGCGGTAAAGTAGTAGAAGTTTTTTTTTCATTTTAGATGTGCGGCTCCCAGTGTTTTCTTTTCCGTGGAAACCGGATTCAAATGGCTCTTTCGGTGTCAAAGGTTGCCGACCGCTGTGCTAGAGCAACGTACCGTGTTATTCTTTCATCAAATTATAATGTTCTCGTTCCTTGTAGACATGAGCAGACGGGCAACATGGAACTGGCTGAGGCTCTGTCTCGCTGGGTGTTTAAAGAGGCTGGCGTCCTCCGGGTGGGTGAAGTTAGGCATCATCCTGTGGGAGAGGACACACCTCCCACAGCATACACCGTCACCGACCTTGTGGTGAGTTTCACAGTGGACCACATTCAAAATTTAAAAAAATAAAGGAGCGGGGGTGTAAAGTGTAATTTTAATGGAACATATATGCAGGAATACAGCATTGTCATCGAGATGCTGTCTGAGGGTCGCTGGATTCCTTTTGATGGTGACGATATTCAGCTGGAGTTTGTGAGAATCGACCCCTTTGTCAGGACTTACCTTAAGAAAGATGGTATGGAGTCAAGCGCCATTGTTGCTAGTGTCTGCTTCAAATCTTAACGTACAGTATACCAATAGAATATTTTGATTTACTCGAAGATGGGGAATACAGCGTCCAGTTTAAGTTGCCCGATGTGTATGGAGTTTTCCAATTCAAGGTGGACTACAACCGACTGGGATACACGCACCTGTACTCTTCCACTCAGGCGAGTTCCTCTTTAAAAATCGGCTTCTTGTGACTTTTAGTAAAGGGAATAAATAAATTCATCATATATCCGTCCACTGCGATTGTGTTTGTCACCATAGGTGTCAGTGCGTCCCCTGCAGCACACGCAATATGAGCGCTTCATCCCCTCTGCCTTTCCGTACTACGCCAGTGTCTTCTCCATGATGTCAGGACTCTTTGTCTTCAGCGTTGTCTTCCTGCACATGAAGGAAAAGGAAAAGTCAGACTAATTTGGGAGGAATGGAGGAAACGATAAATGACACCAGTGAACTTTAAAAGCAACTTGAAATTTAAATCCGTTTGTTGACCCTCAAGTAAGTGGATGGTTTAATGCAGGTGTTTGGGCTTTCTTTTACACTTTACTTCAAGGCCTGTGAAAAATCTGAAATCTGTTAATGTTACTTTATATTTGGTTGTGAAACATTTTCTGTATAAGGTAATTGACCCTTTCACAATGTGGTGGACACATGCACTGAACAAAAATATGCCAACTGGTAATTTGTCTAATGCCTTTTGTTTTTTAAAACAATAAAATACTGACATTCCACATGGAATGGTACAACCAAGATTGTTTTTGTCTGATTTTGCAACATGTTACAGTTTAAACGATGCACAGCATGAGTAAATAATGGTTTGGGTTTTTTTTTTTAATTCAATACTTTTAAATGTCAATTTCAGAACATATCCTATTCACAAAATGTTGGACATTCCGATTTAGGGTGAAATTTCTGTTTTCAGGTAATATTTCAAGACCTTTACTTGTCAACTTGGTTTGATCTTTTTAATGTCCAGCTGTTCAGTGCTTCGAGTTTGTGCTTGCTCAGAATGTCAGTTTAAGCAGCAGTTTGCAATAGGGATGGATACCAAGAGACCGCAACAGTCATAGAAAGGAAAATAAGTTGAGATACTTTGAAATGTATTTTTTGATTCAGGGATCAAACACAAATGCTTATTCTAAGCCTTCTCTGCCATGGTGTCATGCACTCATGGAAGATTTTTGAGAATTCTCAGTCTCTTGCCATTGTAATGTTATACATGGTTTCGAAACGGCCCCCCTTGATTGCACCCTTGAGCTTGGGAAAGGGAGGCTTGGTGGCGTCACAGGAGGCAGGTTGTGATGCAAGGAGCGAAGTAACTCCAGCACATCGATGTTCTCCTCAGCCAGAATGTGTCGGGTGCCAATGGCGTCGTGGTGAAGCAGCCTAAATTGCAACTCTTGCATATAAGAATAAAGTGTGACTGCTGTAGATGTTGTAGTTGATTGTCTGGCCTACGCGGAAGGGGAAAACCTATAGTTTTGAGTTCAAATACTGTATATCTAAATTGTTCTGGAACGTTTGGATCCACTTAACTCCCTTCCGAATACACCAGTTATCATTCACATGCAAGTGACGTACCATTAAACAATGTACGGTATTGTTTGTTCTTAATAATCTAATTTTAGAACGGAGTCTTTTAAAAGTAAGAATTTGATGACTTGCAATAAAATACGTTCAATCTGAAAACATTTCTGGCATATTGTTCAATAGCATATTTGCCTGAGTAATGGTAAATTATCGGGTGCCGATTCAACCTTTGCCGATTACCTTGACCTGGATGACTTGAAATAGATACAAGGGGAAAAAAAGATACAGGGACAGTAAATTTAAAAAAATAGTTGTGGAAAATATGCTATTATTTTGAAGGCGGTGTTGTTCCGAGAGAGCTTTGACTTGCACAGTGTCGTAGCATTTCCTTAGACATGCAATGCAATAGCTGTGCTGCATTCGAGAAACGTCGTAAATCGGACTTTTCCGATCCCGACAAGGAAAAGTGCATTCGAACGCCCCTATGAACAGGGACGTCATGGATGTGAAAACGGAAAAAGGACTGACTGAATGGCAAACTATAATTTACAAGATTACAAACATGACCATTTTTACACTCATTTATTCGAAATAACGTAACGTAACACAATGTGATTCGTACTGACTGGGTGAAGATATGCCGTTGTCTCCATGCAAGGAGTTATTTGGTAAAATGTTATTCAAATGATGGAAATTATGAAAAATGTTTGCTGGAGGTCAAAATGTGTTGTGATGACCCGGAACAACAAACAATTTATCGGAATCAGCCATCTTTGTTTACATTCGCCTCGAACGCTTTGAGGTCGGAACTGGATCAATCCGAGTGGGAAGTCTGACTTCCCATTTTAGACGAATGCAGCATTCGCCGTGTAGTGCAGAAAGTTAGCATAAATTAGCCGCCCGAGCCGAGAATGAAAATTAGACGAACGATATGCATAAAAGTAACTGCTTGAGAAAATGCTAATAAGTCGCATTTACTGACGTTAATGGTTATCCGTGTATTTTTTTTCACGCTTAAGTGTCTTTAGCTATAAATGTCTTTTTAGCTATATTTCGTAGAACGAAATCATAGTATTATAAAGCTCGCCGGTTTGACTGAGCGTTTTAACGAAACCGAAAATACGTAATGTGTTTATTGGAGATTTTGGTAAACGTGTTGCCCAAAGTTGCAACCGGCAAGTTAGCGAGCTAAGGCACCATTAGCTTTAGCAAAACTAGCAGCGCGAGGGGGGCCAGCTCGAGTCAGCTGACAGGCTTCAGTCTGCTGCTGCTGCTGTTGTCAACAAGAGAATCGCGCGCGATGGACCAACTCAAAGTGAAGGACCGTATTCTGGAAAACATCTCCTTGTCGGTCAAGAAGGTGAGAGACCATTACGCGTTTTTTTGTGTGTGTTTTTTTTAACGCGCCAACGTTTTGTGAGCTATTGGATGCAACCTGGGAAACAGGCTTGCGCCCATCCGGAATTATTTGGCTAATGTTGACACTCGCTGACTTATTGTCATCTCAAAATCAACAATACGTAGGCATCATGTTCCAGTAAGTTACGATGACCGCATCGAGGCACCGCGGCACGCAGGCAACGTTTCTCTGGTTGGGAACTTGAGCATATTGCAGGAAGTATGTGGAAACCTGCAAAAATACATCATGTCTCAAATCAATAAACTGTGGCACAGCCACTCCAAAATCACAACAGCCGCGTTTCACGTTAAAGTGTCTCATTAAGACTCAGATGACTGATGAGAAAGAAAGCAAACGATGCTACAACGGGTCTGTTTTTAGTTTAAAAGCTTTAAAATTAAAACGGATTTATTCAAAGTAGAAGTTGGCGATAGTGTAGTGGGACACTCGCCTGACTTCTGTGCGGATAGCGTGGGATCGGTTCCCACTCAATGACTGTGTGGGTGTGAATGGTCATTTGTCTCTGTATGTGCCCTGTGACTGACTGGTGAACAGTTCAGGGTGTAGTCTGCCTTCTGGTTGATAGGCTCCAGCAAAGGATAAGCGGTGTTGAAAATGGATGGATGGACTCAAAGGAGCTCCAGTTTGTTTGTTTTGTGTGCGCACTGTTTTCTTTAATTTGATTCATTTTTAATCTATACTTATTTCATAGGCAACATAGTATTTACGTTTGATTTATTTCAATAGTTGTGTCAATGAAATAAAATAATTGTCATTTTCATAGTCAGTTGTGCTGCGTTCTACTTTTGAAAAATCATCATTCATCAATACGTAGCAGGTGTGAGTGGGTACTCATGGTACGACAAAAAGGTACGGTGGAACACAAGCTAAGAAAGGTTGGTAACCATGATAATGTGGCGAAACATGATGCCTGTCACATATTTATATGGTCGTCGAGTCACAGACATTTATAATCTACGTTTCCTGCTTTGGAACCAATGTGTGTCTATGGCTACAGGTATGCATTTGATACATCTGAAACATGGTTGATTTATGAAGCACAGCGCGACACAGTATTGTACATGTACCACAACAGCTGCAATAGAAACGATTGATACATTTTCTTTGTTAAGGCAGAATTTGTAAATCATATTGAGGCTTAGTGAATGTCCAGTTGACTTTGTGGAATAAACAGAACAAAAACACCGTTGCTATAAAGCTTGAGTATGTTGTCAATTTAAGAGCACAGTAGTCTTACTTGTCACTCACGTGAAATCCTCAAATGTGGTCATCGATCTTCAGTCAATGTGCCCTATTGAGAACTGCCAACACAATGCAATACACTGTGGAAGTGAATATGACTTGTGAAGAAGGGAGATGGATGAAACAACGGCTTTGGGTTGGCTATGTTGGATGCACTTAGCCTCCTTCAACCATATTTATTCACTGTATATTCTTCAATGTTTTGTGCAGGCCATTATCCCATCACTAGCTGGTCTTACAATACTCACTGCACATCCGACTTCTATTCTGTAAGTGCATCATGTCCTGTAATGTACCCGCTCAATCTGAGAGTAAAGCCATCGGTCAGTGTTGGGAAAGTTCAATTTCTATGCAAACTACCGGTAGTTCAGTTCACAAATCTTAAAATGAGGTAGTTCAGTTCATAGATTATGATTCAAGGGTTTGAACAAAATCTACTGTTTCAAAAACAAAAACCTCATAGTTTTTTTTTTTATTTCAATATGTTGCTGCAATCTATTCCCCTCAAACTGGCATTTCCCATCGTTGCTACCCATTCAGTTCACCTCATAGCCAACTGCAACTTTCACTTTACAGTCTCAGAAACAAAGAGCTTATGTGCTGCACATAAAGCAACAATTAGTCATACAAAACCACAGGCAGTTAAAACAAAACATTGATAACATACCAAATCATCAGGCGACCACTAGTTCACGTTTGTTCAAAATATGAATGAGTCCATGAACTTTCATTCATTGAATTCGTCCAGGCACAACACTGCCTCTGATCAATACTGAGTCTGACAGACTTTCCACCGCTTATCTTTACTTCTGTCAAAGATGTTTTGCCTTCCCTTTGGTCTTCACTCGTAGGTTGAGGTCTTTCACATGCAAATTATGGTAGTTTCATGCTTTGTGACAATGTTTGTTTCTGTCGTCCTTGCCAACTGTAACCCATTTAAAAAGTTGCATTAAAACCCAAGTCTCGGCTATCTAGACTGAAACGTCAAACCGAGACACCAAGTTATATTAACTTTTAGTTGCATTCAGTTAGCTGCATCGCTGCCTAAATATTACAAAAATGAGTTTTGTCTCCCAATAGAGATCAATTATACTTCATTTTATACCCAAGTTTTGATTAACTCTCAAATATGAAAAATAACACTTTGAGTGTTATCGTGTTGTGTTTCTACAGTTGCAGAGTTACTTTGCAGCATGTGAAGATGAGACTCCAGCCATCAGGAACCACGACCGGGTTCTGCAGCGGCTCTGCGAGCACCTTGACCATGCGCTCTTGTACGGGTAAGAAAAGTTGTCATATTTCTATGAATGATCACCTTCCGCCAATGTGTCACCAGGCATTTAAACATGATGTTTTCTCCACTGCAGGCTGCAGGATATCTCTTCAGGCTACTGGGTTCTTGTCCTTCATTTCACAAGGAAAGAGGCTGTCCGCCAGATCGAGGAGCTTCAGCACATAGCAACTAACCTGGGTCGAAGTGAGTGTGACTTGCATCCTCACATGCACTCGTATGTGCTCTTCTAGAACCCTGCCTTATGGTAACTGTGCCACTAGGTCGGGCATGGTTATACTTGGCGTTGAGCGAGAGCTCTTTAGAAAGCTACCTCCGCCTCTTCCAAGAGAACCAAGGACTGCTGCAGAAGTACTACTTCAAGTAAGTCATTTAACCCGTGAAGGCATCCATGGGACATTTTGTGCCATACCTTTTAAAAAAAAAATGTATCCAAGCCTTTTTGGCAGTGTTGGGCAAATACTGTAGTTGCATTTGAAAATGCCATTTTTCTCTGAGTAGCAAATGAAACAAAAGGGTCAGGAGAATATCACAAACAAGACACACAACAAACTCGATATCCTGAAACCCTTCATCAGATTTTCAAAATTCTTGGTGTGATGTACTCATGTTGAAGTTGCCATTGCAACCAGACACTGTCTTTTGTGTGTGTTTGTATTTCGTGCTCCACTTCATAAGTCTTTGACTCCTGCATGACTGAGTGACAACAAATAAGAAGTTACAGCGCGTGCAAATGTGATGGTAGCTAAAATCGGTGCATCGTATTTGTTTTTTGTTGTAGGAATGCGCTGGTCTGCAGCCATGACCACCTGACACTCTTCCTCACGCTGGTTGCCGGATTGGAGTTCATTCGTTTCGATCTGGAACTGGTCCGCATCTATTTTACACTTTCCTTCGGGCCCTGTCACACCTTGACGATTCAGCCAGCGTATGCCGACGTTCAGATTTTCCCTAAAACGCTGGCATACGCTGAATTATCGATTTTTTTTTTCAATTTTGGGCGTATACATAGCGCATTCATAACGGGCTGGACGTATACATAACGTATCAGTAAATTATATAGAACGTTTCGATAACTTATAGATAACTTCCAACGAATGCCTAGCGTGTTGCCGGCGTACACAACTTATGCCCAACGATAGTCTAATTTATGCATAGCGTGCAGCAGCGTATTGCCGGCGATCACGTGGCGTAGTCTATAAAAGGCTGGCGCTCGACGTTTCAAGCCCCTGTCACACCTTGACGATTTAGCCAGCGTATGCCGACGTAGGAAAAATTTGGCAAATACGCTGGCGTCGTCGAATAAGTTATGGGTAAGTTTTGTATACGTAACAGCACGCTGAAGCGCGTTGGTATACGTCGAAATGCGTCGAGGTCGTCGAGAAATTTTAAGCATGCTTAAAATTTCTCGACGATGTCAGCGTATGGCTATACGTCCCGTATCACGCAGGCCATAAGTAATAGGTAAGTTATGCGATCGTTGCACACGTTCAAACACGTTAAGTGTAGGTTACTCATAAGTCCAAATACGTCGAGAATACCTACTAGCTGTTCTCCAACATCCGTGCCTTTCGAACTTTCACGCACGTAGTTGGCGAAGGCTGCAGTGGCTGTGATGGGCTGAGCCTCTGCGAGACCTTTGATGAGCTCCCCAGACTTTTCTTTGCCATGACGCTGATGTTGTTTGGTTTATTAATGACACAAGTCATAATGGCGTTTGATTGCTGCTTTAATAGCGTGAATAGCAACTCACAGTAACGATGGCAAGCCGCACCTTGCCTCTTGGGTTATACCATTTTAACTAGACCGGGGTGGGGGGACTACCCCAAACAGATGTTGGTACTGCAATGTCTAGTGCAGTTATGATTTGAAACGTCGAGCGCCAGCCTTTTTTATAGACTACGCCACGTGATCGTCGGCAATACGCTGCTGCACGCTATGCAGCAGCGTATTGCAGTTCGGAAGGCACGGATGTTGGAGAACAGCTAGTAGGTATTCTCGGCGTATTTGGACTTATGAGTAACCTACACTTAACGTGTTTGAGCGTGTGCAACGATCGCATAACTTACCTATTACTTATGGCCTGCGATATACGGGACGTATAGCCATACGCTGACATACTGACGACCTCGGCGTGCTTCGACGATACCAACGTGCTTCAGCGTGCTGTTACGTATACAAAACTTACCCATAACTTATTCGACGTGACGCCAGCGTATTTGCCAAATTTTTCCTACGTCGGCATACGCTGGCTAAATCGTCAAGGTGTGACAGGGGCTTTCCCAAATGAACCCCGTGACGCGTCTCTGACTTGCCCGTGTGATGCTCCAGGATGTGCCCTATTTGGATGTGGCCGCCTACATGCCAGAATACTACAAACCGCACAACCTGCTGGACTTTGAGGAAAGGCTGCCCAGCTCGGACAGTTTATCCCTGAACTCCTTCACCTCCCTGACCTCCACCAACCTGGAGTGGGACGACAGTGCCATTGCGCCCTCAAGTGAAGGTGAGCTGAACGTTATCCGCGTATTCATGGAAGTGTAATGCGCATCTTGAATTTCCCTTTTGAGATTTGCCGTTAGGACTCGTGAAGAGAAAGTGACAAGCATCACGGATAGACACATCACTCCTGTTCACAATGTAGAAGTCTACAGTTAGACTTCCCACTTTTCAATTTACTCTCCCTCCATTGATTCACTTTTTTTTTGCATGCCATAATTCATATTATTTTCTATTTGTATGAAGCTCTCTCTAATTTTTCATGTTATCCCTCCTTTTTTAGATTATGATTTCGGTGACATCTTCCCCGTGTTGCAGGCAATGCCAAGTGCAGACTGGGAAGGTGGGACATTGGTTAAACCTTTCCTCCTTGCCAATCCACGTCCTTCCTTTTCCACTGTTTTGCATAATGTATGTTGTGTGCGCAGCTTTGCTATGATAATAGGCAAAATTTGTTTTTCTTGTGGGAAACCAACATTTTTCTTACTGAAGTGTAATTCTTCTGCAGGCACATTCACTGGCCTCTTGAGTAGTGTGAGTGCATTTGATCACTAGAAATGACTTGCTAATGGCCTTCGGCACAAGGAGTTGCTGCACTCCTTTGATAAACATTGCAAGATAGCACAGTGTGTACACAGTAATTGTAGCCAGGTCAAAACACATTTGTTGTATGGCTCAATATCTTGAACAATTTTAGTCATAAAATGAGGGCGACTCGTCAGAGTGAAACAAATGCTATCTTTGATCTTTGCACAATACAGTATTCATTTGTGTTTTCATGACTACAGTGGTGCTGTAAGATAATGACTCACGTCTTTTTATTAGATAAAACCCATCGTTGGGATATTATTGTTTGTGTGTGTGTGTGTGTGTGTGTGTGTGTGTGTGTGTGTGTGTGTGTGTGTGTGTGTGTGTGTGTGTGTGTGTGTGTG
Source organism: Hippocampus mohnikei (assembly GCA_026261675.1). NCBI lineage: Eukaryota > Metazoa > Chordata > Actinopteri > Syngnathiformes > Syngnathidae > Hippocampus > Hippocampus mohnikei. The sequence continues at coordinate 19,213,422 of JAKGUB010000284.1, forward strand.
TGTGTGTCTCTGTGAGAGCGTGCGCTTTTGCGTTGACTTGCGAGAACAAAGTTGAGATCTCGGAGCTGTATGGTGCCAGCCTTTGAATAGCAACAATCTGCAAATAATTGACATCGATTTAATTGCATTGAAAAATGTATACATTTTTAAACAAGAAAATTATTGAATAACATTCTTGATGTTTTTTGAAAGTCGTATAAAAACATATAGCAAACATATTTTTGGGGGGTGAGGGGAGAGGCCGAAATGTATTAAAGGCATTCATTTCAATGGGGATGGATGATTTGCGACATCACTGTTTTGAATTCAGAGTGTGGTCATGGAACATATCAAACTCATGTCTTGAGGCAATACTATGCCTTTCCTCAACTTTGAACATGCGATTAGGCTTTATTATTGTAAACACGATTTAACGGACTTCTTTTTTTTAATCATCCAGCACCTTAAATTGATTGCTCTGCTGATATCTGTTATCATATGCATGAAGTTCATGTGGGATGCCATTCTAATCCTCCTTTTTCTTGAGCACATTGAGACGAGCGCGGCTGTTTTCACTGTTCTCATCTTGTCCAATCTGTCTGTCGTACGCTTCTTCTTGGTGTATGATGCTGTATGTGACACTGGCCGAGAATCTGATCAGAGGTTGGCGTTAACAAATGTCCATCCATGCATTTTCTTTACCATTAATCCTCCTAAGCGTCAAGCTGGAGCTTATCTCAATGGAGAGTCGAGGTAGCCAGCCAATGATAGGGCACACATTGACAAACAAGCATTCATAATTATGAATAGTGGATCATTTAGTTTCTTCAATGAACCCAACATGCATGTTTTTGGAAAATGGTAGTAAACTGGAATATCCTGACAAAACCCTTGCTAGCAAAGTGAGCAACATACAAACTGTACACCCTGAAACACAGATGTGTAAATCACTCTTTCACCGAGCTGCAAAACAATAATTACAAATATCTGTAGTGTTGTATTTTTTCTATTGGCAAAATGCGTTGAATTTGCTTGACTGATTTTATGGTTCCAATGACGGCACAAATTCCACTAGTAATCGACTCCCACCGCCACCCAAAAAGTTTAAACTGCACTTTAATTGCTTATATATGCCACAAGGCGTCTATGAAGGACTAATTTTGGCTAATTGAAGCTCAACTCAAATCAGCGAATGTTCAATCCGGATATGTGGGGACTCGGTGTAGTCTTCAAGAAATGCTCAGATTAGGCCCGCGCCACTTCCTCCTGTCTACTACTACTTGATGGCTTCCTATACTGTATTGTCTTAAATGTTTTGGACCCTGCTGATGGAAATCAACAATGCCTAAAGCCCTAACTCATGTGTTGTGTGGAGTGCGGGTGTAGAAATGTACAATTGTTTCTGTGAAAATGCGTTAACTGATGAAAAATGATAACACTGGTCAACAGGAAATTTTAATTTCTTGTTTTTAAGTTGAAACTGTAAAGGCTTGTGCAATACGGAATTTGCCGTGTGTGCCACAAAATCATCTAGAAAAGTTTCTCTTAAAAAAAATAAATTAATTAAAACAAATTGTAAGAATGTGTTGACCGGTGTAATTGGTAGTTCTGATAGTGGTACAATATTATGTTTTATAATTACTACATTTATGATAAAACACTGAGCATTTTCAAAATGTTGTGTATTTCTACAACTCCAAAAGCAAACATGCAAGATGCTTCTTGTCCTAATTCAGCTGTTTTGATGTCACTTTCCACAAAAGAAGGTGACCTGACCGACCAGGCCAGCTGTCCGAGGTCCAGTGGTTCTGATCCTCTGACCGTCATCAGTGACTTGGTGGTCTTACCTGCCGCCAATGGCAAGGCGAAGGTGGGCGCTCGGCTATCGCCGCCCAGTCCAACTTGCAGACACAACCCTTTCAATCATGACTCGGACACCAACACCTCAGCTGACGTCACGCCGGTTCATGTGGCCGGATGTCACATCGCTTGCGCTACAGACGACACACCGAGCACCAACAACGAGCTGGAAGTCATTCGGTAAAGTAGATTGCTGACTTTCTTACTTTTGGCTACATTAGTGATTCTCAAAACTTTTACAGCAAGTACCACCTCAAAAAAATGTACCAACATTGAAATACTGTAGCGTCGCAGGCACAAGTGTTTACATGGTAGAGGTTTTATTTTTTAAAACTATATTTAATATTGTCAGTTTCAGTCTTAACCTTGTGCTTAAATGCTTGTCTGTGAAATTCTAGCTTCGATGTAACTGTAATAACAAAAATATGCCAGTAGATGGTAGGGTTGCTTTGCTTTGGATTTGAGGTCAATATAGCTCAGCGGTCGGCAACCTTTGACACCGAAAGAGCCATTTGAACACGGTTTCCACGGAAAAGAAAACACTGGGAGCCGCACATCTAAAATGAAAAAAAAAACTTCTACTACTTTACCGCAGCATGTTTCTTATGAAATCCACGTGCTACAGAGAAAATTACATTTTATTCATTTAATGAACACATTTTGAACATTTTGAATTCTTGAAAAATAATAACAATGAATGTCTCTTTCAAATAAATTAAAAAGCTGAATTTAAATTGTCCATGTAGCAAACGAAAGCAGAAAAATGCCATGAGGCGTCATCCTTATATCCATTTATCTTATCTAAAATGAAGATAACACTGTATATATTGCTTTTTCTTACCTTTACACTTTGTATAAACAACTATAGTGTGGTTATGTCTTATGAAGTGCTACGGAGAAAATTAAATTTTACCGATGTAATGAACACATTTTGAATTCTTGAAAAAATAATAATGTCTGAATGTCTCTTTCGAATAAATTAAAAGCTGAATTTAAATTGTGCATGCAGCAAACAAAAGGAAAAATCCGTGAGCCGTCATCCTTATATCGCCTTGGGCTTTCAAAGTATGCAGCGGAGCCTTGACCTGAATATATAAAATAAATTGGGGGAAAAAGCACTGTGTCACTAAACAATGAAAATTAAATATTTGCAAAATATCTGCATAAATATTTATTTTACCTGGTTAATGGGACTTCTGCTCCTGAACCTCTGCGCACAGCTTCTGCAAATCGGGGCTGTCTGAAGTCACTTTCATCAGCCAGTTTTTCTCCACAAATTAGGCATACTGGTAGGCCACTCGCCGAGGTAAATGCAAATGAATCTGCCCAGGCATCATTGAATGTTCTATTTTCTTGAGATATTTTTCTTTTCTTACATTTCTCCATTGGCTTTGCCGGGTTGAAAGTCGCTCAAAATAGACGCTGTTTCAGCGGGTATACCAGCTTCCGCAGTGTGACGTCTATTTTGAGCGACGTAAAAATAATATCAAATAATTTAATTAATATTTTAATATTTCAAGATCACAATAATCTTCAAATTTAGAACTAAAATAATATAAAAACTAACACAAATAAAACACACTTCAATTAAAAAAAAAAAATAATAGTAATTTATTTTCCCAAGCCAATCAGAGCCGCATTATAAGGATGAAAGAGCCGCATGAAGCTCCGGAGCCGCGGGTTGCCGACTGCTGATATAACTTTTGCATAAAATATTAACCTCCAAGTCACTGTTCTGCTTCACACTTCTTTTAACAAAAGGAGGATTTCATCCACTTTTGGGTCAAAAAGTGTTTTTGGTCAAAGTAGCTCTTGTTCTACTGTTGATTCCTACAGCAGAGGGGAAAAAAAATGAGAAAAAAGTTAAATGAACAGCTTATTACTTTTGACATCCAGGATGGCAAGACGAAGGAAAGCAAGCAAAAAAAGGCGTGGGAAGAGCTCCACGAATTCCATCAGCAGCATCCATAACTCCTTATCATCTGAGCACATCGAAATCGACAGCACCTTCGCAAACACAGAGGATTCCGATTCTTTGAACTGCACCGTAATCCACCTTGACAGGGCGGGAACAGAGGGGGCAGAGAAAAGCAATGAAGATGGCGAGGAGGCCCTCCTAAGGCTTCCTCAAATGACAGACACCTCCATGGATAGTGTTGGCGAACCCCTCCGGGATGTCATAGACAGACTTAACGAGGACGTCTGGGACCCGCCCAAGTACGAGGAGGGTCCCGATCCTCCTGCCCAGCAGCCCTTTCGAGAGGACTGCGGGGGTGAGCCTCCTGACTCAGACTCAAGTCCAGACCATCTGCAGGCCGCACAAAACGTACTCTGCCTTACCCCCGACAATCCAGACTCTGCTGCCTCAGGTGGTGGGGACCATGACACTACAGAGCATTGCCAGTCAAAGATACTTTCAGGTGGCCATGAAGATCAAAGAGAGGCAAAAGCGCCAGCAGGAGGGGAGCCTGACGTGAAAAATGAGGAGGAATTTGATGTGGACGGGTGTAAAATGACTCCTGTGCAAGAGGAGAAGCTTAGTTCCTCCGAAAGTTCTCATCCTGCTGAATTTAAGTAAGACCACAATCTGTTCTTGGTGCTTTTCCTAATTTCGCACCATGTTTTTCAAGTCCACTTTTTGTCTTTTAGGGTAGACAACAACCACTTACTACTCCTCATGATCCATGTATTCAGAGAGAATGAGGAGCAACTCTTCAGGGTGATCACCTTATTATATTTTGTGCTGCCTTGAGGTCCAACTTTCCTTCCTGAAAACACACCTATCTCAAATCATCTTTACCCGTTAAAATATGTGGAAATGCAAATTTTTTCGTTGCAGCCCACCAAAAATACCAGAAATGTATGATTTTGAGTAAATTGCACTCAAAATTATTGCGCTGTATAAAAACAACTGTTCTCCCCATAGTGATCAGTTGGGAGAACAAAACATGACTGTACCTAATGTGGTGTACTTGGTTTGTGTGCTCCTTTAGCAGTTGGCAAACAATCTTAATGGCTAAACCAGCTACCAAAACCAAAATACTATTAATTTAAAGTTGGCTGAATGTTGTGAAATGTGCTGCCGCCATGTAGCGCTGGGAGTCACATGTGCACCCGATCCTCTAAATTTAATTGTATCTTAAGACCCCCAAAAAATTGGTCCTTTGACAGCTTGTATCTTGAAAAATTCTGAAGTAAAGACACCTCAAGGCAACATTGTATCCCGATTGTAATGCTATATTGGCATAGTATTGAAATAGCTTACTTTTGATTTTTTTTTTAGCTGTTCGTTCATATGCAGCTGCTGATGTTTACAAAACTGCAGTGTGTAAACGATGCTGTCCAGTGTAACAATGTTCCATCTCGCTTTTTAGATGGTGAGGATGAGTACAGGCCATATGGAAGGGGACCTGCAGCCTCTTTACCTGCTGCTGACTGACTGTTATATCTACCTGCTGAGGAAAGGTCAGTGAGTCGGCAAGAATATGCTGCACTTTGTACCGGTACTAATAACACCCACATTTTGTGTGGAAAAACCTAGTAAGTGTGTGACCCCTGAGGTTTTCTGCGTACTACCTTTTGCTGCTCCGCCTTTAAGGGGTGGTACAACGTTTCATGATTCTGCACAGGTGCAGCAGAGAAGCCTTACACGGTGGAAGATGCTGTTTCTTATAATGAGCTGGACTATCTCTCAGTAAGATCTTTTCCCTGCCTTATCCATGTCTTTCTGTCTACCTGTCTAGGTTTATCTGTTCCTGTCTTATCTTTGGCTTTCTAGCGCAATCTGTTTTTGTCTACAGTGCAGAGAACAGAGAAATAATTTCAAACCCCTTTTCCCCACCTTTAATGTGACCTATACTGTATAACCTATACAACTCAATTGAAAGATAAACTGTCTTTGTTTATAGGTGGGCCTTGATCAACAGACAGTGAGCATAGTTTGCACTAATAGAAGAAGGAAGTTCCTGTTAGACACAGCTGATGCCTCCTTGACTCTGTGAGTGTGTGTCGACCCGTCTCCGTGTCTCTTGAAGATGCCGACTGCCCACGGTAATCTCAACACCTTTTGCCTCCAGATGGTTCTTGTCTGTTCTTAAAACGGCCATGGTGAATGGTTGCCGTGAGCCCCCGTATCCTTCCATCCTGACTGATGCCACCATGGAAAAACTCTCTCTCACCAAATTTGTCTCCCAGGAATCTCACTGTGAGGTGAAGACGTGCTAAAATGGCCAATGGCCAATGGCCTCTACTTGCCGTGTAATCTGTTACTGTTTTTAGTTGAACACAAAGCTATTAGTGTACTGTGCTCCAAGCGGAAAACTCGATTGCCCCTTCTGGGTCATTCCATGCATGCCACATCGCCCAGTGGGTTGAACCAAGCGGATTTTGATTTTACTGAAACTTGCTGTACTTGCTTATAGTGAAGGCACAGCACTAAATCTCAAATTTGAGGTCAATCTGAGCAAGGGTTTGGGAGTTATGGCCTACTGAATTTAAATTGATTGGGCAAAAAGGTGCGTGGCTGCCCACCTTTGAACCATATATCTCAGGAACTACCGGGCCAGTCTTCACAAAACAGCTATTGTTGGAAGGGAATTCATCAAGGAATCCAAATATGCACTCATTTAGAAGATTGGCGCACAATTTTAGTAATTTTACAATTTGACCTTGCTGATTATGTGACATGAACTACATTTCTCATGAAATGTAATCTCACATGTTCTCTAAGACATGTAATTTTTTTTGTTTGGCAGAAATAAGAATAATTTGCCCTGAGTATTCAATGGTTACTCAATAAATATTTAACTTTCATGTGTATCTGAGGCAGTGCTTCTGTGTCTCTCCAGGTTTCTGAAGTTTCGATACATCTATATTCACTGGTCCACTGGGAGGATCCTATGGATGCGACTTTGCCCAACTTGAAATTACCTTCCAGCGCTAAGGAAGGGATGATGCAGTACCGGGCTGGCTCCACATACCTGGGCAAGGAGCTGTGGAAAAGCTGCTACCTTGTCCTCAGGTTCATATAGAAATCTCCCGTATTTCCTTTGCGTGGTGTTGCTTAATAGAAGTGTACGCACAATAAGCATACAGCCCGCACTGTCTACCGAGCAGTTAATGGTAGATTAAAAATCCTGTAATGTGCTCAGCATATGCGAAACATTTTCACATGAACATTATTTTTTTTTCTTTTTGAACACATTTATGTGACATTGTCAGCATTCTAATGACTTTGTTTTCTTCTAGTAATGGAATTCTATACCTCTATGCAGAAAGGACTGATGTGACGCCTGTGCTCTCCGTCACTATGGGGTAACTTTAAAAAAAAATGTTAAGCCACTGCAAGGTGAAAAGAGGTATTGATGCTCACTATCCACGTATCCCATGTCTCTCCTTCTTATGCCAGGGGGGAATACTGCGGAGGGTGCCGTCGTTCAAACAGCACAGAGCGTCCCCATGCCTTTCAAGTCATCCTGACAGAGCGCCCCCCACTGGAGCTCAGTGCCAACAACGAACAGGACATGGCTGATTGGATGCAGCTTCTCTGTCAGTCTGTCTCCAAAGGAGTAAGGACAGAACTTTAAAAAAAATGGTTTACTCAATCAAACGTTTTGTATTTATGTGTGGTCATTTACCATTATTTGCCACGAATGACAACCATCGTCACCCTCCCAAAAACTGTTGTAAAAGTATTTACTAGTCCTTGATAGAATTACTGTGTTCCTTTTCAGTGTAGCCACAGCTTTGGCAGCATCTTAGGCTGTTTCACAGAACCTACAAAAAAAACCACAAATAGGTGTTTTTGTGAATAGAGAAACATGACTAGGTGGGGGTTCGCCACTTGAGCCAGAGTGCCAGGATGATTTATCTATGAGTTGTTCTCCTCCAGGTCATCCCCCAAGGTGCAGCCCCCATCCCGTGTATCCCGTGTTGTCTGGTTGTGACGGACAGCAGGCTGCTGACTTGCCATCAGGACTGCCAGACAAGCTTCTTCCGCTTGCTGGGCAGCGCCGACATCTGCGACGTGGAGGCCGTCAGCCTGGAGGCTGACGTGGAGTACTGTGTCATTGTGAGTGAACTTGAGTGTCTATGACTGCATCAAATGCCTTGAATACGTCCTCCTGCAGGAGCTTTCATCACCTGTTCTACATTTTCTGCTTGTTTTACGGGCAGGAGTTTGCTACAGATCGTGACAGATTCCTACCCCCGTGGGTCTTGTATTTCAGCGGGCGTGAGGAGAGAGACAGACTGCTGGAGGTTTTGGACAGCGCGTGGAGAAGCATCTTCCAGGTAGGTTTGGAGGAGCTGTTATTTGTTTTTAATATTTTTTATACATGCAGAAGCATGGATGAGTGGTTAGCATGTCTGCCTCACATTTTTTAGGTTTAGGGTTCAAATATTCAAGCCTACTTTCTAATAGGGATTTCACATGTTGTTCGCTGTGCTTGGTAGTTAGGCAATTCATCTAAAAAGAGGCTTCAAGCTGTTTAATGTCTTTCCCAGTCAAGGTTTACTGTCTAAAAGAATACACCTTGTGTATTCAAAACAACCACATAGCTTTGCCTTTGGAAAGCCCGCTTATCTTCATGCAAAACAAAAAAAAGCAAACGCCACTAATATGCTAACGTTCACGTTGATAGTTTTGGAAGCAGCGGATGTTTGGACAGAAATGGTGGCTCAACACACATAGATTAATGGAATGGAATCAAATTTGTCGTTGCACGTGCACAAGTACACAGCCATGAAAATTCACTTCACACTTAAAATCTGTCCAAGAGACATAAAAAACAACGACCAACAGAGAGAGATAGAAAAGAGAAGGCTGACAGGTCACCAAAGACAGACCCTGATTTTCTATTAGATGAAAAACAAAAACAGAAGGAAGGGGGAGGTGATAAAAACAATCTCCAATCTTTCCTCCTTCCTATAAGGGAGGGCCACAGTATGGGATTGAAAAAAACAACTCTACAACAGGCACATGAATAGGAGACATAAACAACAGTGACTCAAAAATAACTCCACATGTGGGAGGTGCAGATTATACAACAATACTTGCAGGGATATCCTCTCTTAAAAAGAACTCATGTTCCGGCATTTTATTGTGTCACAGTAGTAGACGAAGTAGTAGTACTTGTTTTGTTTGTTCTTTTGTTTCTACATGACTGTATTAAATTGGCGGCAGGATGGATGACTGGTTAGGATGTCCAACCGGCGATGCTCTTGTGCACTTCTGTCCTTTTATCAGCGTGTCTTGACTGTCCACAGGTGGCACTCCCCCACAGGGAAGTTTGCGAGCCGTCAGTGCAGAAGCACTGTGGCGAAGGCCTGGCCTTAATGAAGAGCGCCTGGCAGCGGGCAGACAGTTTGGCACGGGGCCGAGCGCAGCGCGAGCCTTGGTGCTGACACATACAGACATACAAACACACACGCTCGAATGCACACTACTGGCAGTGATGGGTCAACACACTCATATAAGGACAATGATCTGCAACCAGTGCTTCTGGCACAGCCAAATAGAATTATTCTCCATGACCTATAGTCACTGATTTACTGTTACAGGATGTTTCCTTGCTTGTACATCAATGCTGATGTCAGCCCTCATATACAATACACACCACTCTCAAAAAAGGTTAATTTGGCTTTTGGGTGAAATTTCACATTCCTCCTGAAATGCACTCCAACCTTTCCAGGTGAGCTTAAATGACCTTTTCTAAGCTTTCCACTTCATAGGTGCAAGTGTTTCGTATTTTCTTACTTTTTGCACAACATGCTGTTCTCTTACAAGGAGCTGAACAGGAAAAATTCAAAACAGGCATTTGATCCATGAATGGACCGGACCGATACGTTTCCTGGTTAAATTCAATCAGAAATGATATTAGGGCTGTAGCTAATGATTGTTTTATTTATTTGACCCATAGTACCTTTTTGTGAGTATCCACTCACACCTACTACGTGTTGATGAATGAGGATTTTCCAAAAATAGAACGCAGCACAACTGATTATGAAATGAAAATTATTTTATTTCATTGAAGCAACTATTAAAATGGCGACCCGGTGGTCCAGTGGTTAGCACGTCGACCTCACAGTGCAGAGGAAATTCCAAGGTTCAATTCTAGCTCCAGCCTCCCTGTGTGGAATTTGCATGTTCTCCCTGTGCCTGCGTGGGTTTTCTCCGGGTACTCCGTTTTTTAAAAACATGCATGACAGGTTGATGGGCACTCCAAATTTGTCCCAAGGTTTGATTGTGGGTGCCCTGTGATTGGCTGGCAACCGGTCCAGGGTGTCCGCCGCGTACGGCCCGAAGACAGCTGGGATAGGCCCCAGCACACCCGCAACCCTTGTGAGCATAAGCGGATAAGAAAACGGATGGATGGATGATTTCTAAAGTAAAAGTCAGTCTTTGATAATGCTTTATTCAGAAAAAACAAAAAGATAATCAGTCTGCTTTCATGGAGAACGGCAGAAGTCTGATAATATTTACTGTTGAGATGCTGATATTTTGTTGTGAAAAAAGTACTCAAACATTGAACAGTTGGACATGCATATTCAAAAGTTAATAAAAGGTCAAACTCAGTTCATCTGTAAAGGTTGTAGATCATTTTAGGTTAATCCAGAAGTCTCACTGAAAGCTAACTTTTGGTGTATAGTGCATATATTGGCGCATCTTATTAAATGTCAGTATTTTCATGCTTCTATTCAAAAAGTTGAAGATTAACTACACACGCGCACACACAGTCATAGTAACAATGATTGTTCTTCACAGCTAATGGAGATTCACAATCCCAAGAAATGAAGATGGTAGGAGTTGGCCTTCTGAAATGTATTTTCCATCAATACCTAGCCACATTTCACTTTTTGAGGTCAACTACTGGTATGAACTTTTCTATGATATTCAGATTTATTTGAGTTGAGGGGTAACGAAAAATTGATGATGAAAGCCTTATAGTGCACTTGACATGAGCAGATGGCTTCCATGCAGACTTGCACATTGTTTTCCTCGCGGTACCAATGGTAGCATTTTGGTCGGCGTTGGTTTGCTGATTGTGTTATTGTGAGGCAGACCTTGGTGCAATAGCACAAAATCATATGATTCACTTGTTTTTTGTTTGTTTTTAAAAATTGTTGTTGCTTATTTTGTTTTGGGAGTTTTTTGTCTCTTCAACCACAAACCAAAAAAATGCTTTTATCTTGTAACTCGAGTTTCTGTCATTAGGAAAACATTGTGGTCAATACGACAAATGTAAACCAAATGCCAATTAAAGGTTCCTGTGATATCAAAAAATAAGACCATGATAAAACCTTTTACACGATTAATGTGACCTACAAATTTTACAAGTCAATTTAAAAAGTATTTAATCCTTTCAAGAAAGGAAATAAAAATAAATAACTGAGATAAAGCGATTGCGGCAGTATGCGCACCCTCTTCGAAACACCTTGTGGCGGTGTTCAGAATGAACCAATCAAATCCAAACTGAAGTTACGTCCAAGTTCAGCACACGCGTGCCAACATAACAGGTGCCTCCAACCAACCCCAGATACATTTCAAATGTTCTAGTAGGCTTTGTTTTTCTTCTTCCAAGCAGAACCTTGAAGGTTTTGTGCCAGCACATTATCTCGGTTGTTTATTTTTAGTTCACATCTCAAAGAATTGTTTTCATTGAGTTGTACAATTTATGTCACATTATTTGTGGAAAAAGTTTTGAAATGGGTGTGTGTAGACTTTTCATATCTACTGTAGATATTTCACTTACACGTGCCGTCATGTCGAGTGCTTTAATCTTTTCCAAGTGCCACTTGATTGCCTCTGCTGCCCTTTTACAAACAAATCTAATCTCAGGTGAAAAAGGTACTGTCCATCCAAAATTCACCGCTTTCTCACTTTTTTTTTCATTGCTGCATTTTATTGCGATTCTTTTACTTTCCATGTTGTTCATTGGAGTTCAGAACAGTTTTTTTGTCTATACAAATGGAGCAAAAATGTTTGACCAATTTTGACCTCGCATGTCATTTTTGGCAGTGTATGGCGTTCGGGTACCCAAGCGCACTTTATTTTGCATCATATATACACCAAGAGGCTACAGCATTATGAACGCTGTTAGTTTGCAGTGGTGTACAACTACTGAGACCTGTTGCTAGTTTTGATAACACTGCAGAGTCAAACGTTGGGCTCAGCTTTGGTATAATGTGTCACAATAATGAGCATATTGTTACAATCGTACCTCTCTAACAGTGTTAATTAAAAATTAAACGTTAACTGTTGGAATGTTTTGGCTGGTCGGTGTTTAAAGAAATCTCATGCGGGATTCCTTTTTTTTTTGTGAAGGGGAGAGAAAAAAGTTGCAGACAGTGAAGTTCTGATGTGGTAAGTGTAAAGAATTTATGTCAACCTTGAGTCAAACATTGCTGGCCAATGATGGATGACATCTTTTTTATTTTCATAAAACTATCATGCAATTGAAATGTGTATTAAGTTACGTTATTTTATTGGGATGTAAATCTAGCACTAATGAAAAAGAACATGCACATGCCAGTGTTGTTTTTTTTAAATACTGTCAGCTGTGCTTATGATCTGAAAATAACCTGGTGGCAGAACAAAATAAAGTGAATAATTAACGCTGTGTAAATAATTTGCATTACAAATGTCATCATTTACCGTAAATCTAATGATGATTTTTTTTTTAATGACACTGTTGCATTACAGTGCTGTGCCTATGGAATGGAACCACATGTCTGAATAGAAACAGATGGTGAGTGTGTGTAAAGAAGGGCCATTATTTTCTTCTTTAAGGGTATACATCGCCTCTTGCCCCAAGTCAGCACACCTTTGTGACCCATGTGAGGATAGTACAGAGAAGAGATGGGTGATTAGACACAGTACTGTACATGGAGCTCGAGGAGACATCACAACTCCTCTGGAGTGATATTTGTCCTTCGCAGAGGATATACAAAGTAAGAATATAAAGAATATATGTTTGTGAGTATTGTTTTTCGGTCTGTGCACATATGCTGCTGCAATGTTTATGTCTAAATATGTGTTGCATAAATGGTGAAAACACTGTCGCACATATGCGATATAGGTAGATGCTGAGGTTAGCTTAGATCTGTTTCCCTGTTTTTTATGTATATATATATATATATATATATATATATATATATGTTATTTGACATTAAGCTTCAACTTGGGAGTCTGTTCTCTGCTGTGTATGTGTACTTTTGGTGACTTTTTTCCATTTTCGTGTTATCTTTATTTTGACCACCAGAGGGAGGTGTCATTTATGTTTACCATTGCTGTGAGGGGTTTCAGCTGTGCTACTGATGCATCATATCACTTGTATCAACAGAACAGTCACAGCCAAGTTCGAGATAATGAAATAATGTCACTCAAGTACCTGTATGCATTTTACCCTGTTTTCTGCTATGTTTGAACACGTTTATGATTTCATGATAATTGAGAAGAGTACATAGAATGTTTGAATCAGTTCATACAGGCAGTAAAACAAAATTTAAAAAAAGTTTGTAAAAAATGTTGCGTGATACGTGCACACACCAATGGAAAAAAAAGACAAATGGGTCTTATACAGTAGTATCGTTAAAACAGACTGAAGATGATTACAGCAACAGCAACGTGTGTTTCAAATTAAGGGAGTCTCTTGCAATCGGATAAACTGTGGATGTAAATAGCTGTAAATCAGCTTGGTGGCTGAGAATACTCCAAGATATTTAACGAGTGCTCCTGATGTTACAAACAAATACATTTTATTATGATGTGAAACATCGAGCATGTGAATCAACATGATGTTGCGTTAATTCATTCAGCTGTCAATGCATGAATACAGTTGGTGGGAGATCGGGACTGAGCCAACCCATGGATAGTAAAAGTCCATGTACAAATACACTTGTCATAAATGCATGACAAATGTATACGTATTTTACTCCGAAATTTATTGGAAAAAGAAAACACAGAGAAATTGTTTTCCATCAAAAATGGGGATCGGCTTTTTATTTTTCAAAACTGTCCCAAACTGCAAGTATGTGAGGTCCAATATACTATCAGTAAACACACACAATCCCCCCCCCCCCCCCAAAAAAAGAAATACAACAACCTTACATGCACATTGAGCACCTTACCCTTTAAACTTTCAATAGACCAATAAAAATCCTTACTTAGTCTTGCTTTGATGTAATGTCAAGTTATGGGATGTGGTGTGACCCCTATTTGCTGCAAAGCCTACCCTCTGCAGGTTGGTCTGAAATGTTCCTCCCTCACCCTCCCACCCACTTCAACTTGTGCCAATCTGTGTGCCATGTAAGTGTGCCAGGAAGTCAAATGTACGAAACTGAACTTTGCTCAGTAACACAACAGAATGGATGAAAATGTGTGCAAAGGTCACTCAAGCCTCTTCACCTGATATCTGCTTCCTCACTGCCGCACTCTCCTCGGTCAGGTGCTCAGCTGCAAGCGAGACCTTTATCAAGTTAAAGGGAAGGCAGGAGAGGGAGGAGGGAAATGAGAGCCAGTTAGAAGCCAAAAGTTATAGAAAGTGAGTGAGAGAGAGAGGGAGAGGGACGGCCAAAGTAGGGGAGGGAAGAAAGGAGTGAGAAGAGAGTCAGACACAGTCAGGGGATCTGCATTGAGTGGCTAACCTCTTTTTGTTGTTGTTGTTTCTCCGAGCAAGCAATAGGAGTGGAAGAAGGTTTTGTTTTCCAAAAGAAGGGAGCAGGGAGGACAGAAGGAAGACAAGGCAGCAATGAACAACGGAGCTCCTCAGCCTGAGCCGTTGAAGGTAGGCAGGACCTTCATACTGTTGCCGGCGGCATCCGTCTGTCGGCCCTGCTAGGATGCTCACAGCCTTCAGGTATTCAATCTCTATACGTACATGTGGGGAACCTATCACAACTGACACCTTAGACTGGTCGCTTGTGATTGGAATGAGAATGCTTGCTACTTGTGCAGAAGTCTTGGCTCATTGTTAGTTGCTGTTTTAGCTGAAATTGCAAGCATTTGGACAATTTTAAATTAAAGCTTTCTAAAGGATTCATTGATTACCTTAAATAATGATCAATTAATTTGACAATCAATTAGGTGTCGATTAATTAACCATTGCAACTCTAGTGTCAAGTACAATGGTTGTTGTTCGGCCCGTTTTTCGCTTTGACTTGCAACCAAACCTTGAGTTAAGAGCGCTGAATGGTGGTAACAAACTGCTCACTTCACAAGATGCAGCAGTTTGGCAGATAGCGAACAGTTCTTCAAAAATGAGATGCGTTTAAAATGACCGTATAGCTTTGTCTTTGGAATGTCCACTTAATGCTAACAATTATTTGTTAGCTTCATGCTTAGTGCTTGTTTGTGAGCTTAATGCTAAGGAACAAATAAAATGGCATTGGCATGTGAATAGTTCGCATTGCTATATCCTCTGCAAAGAACGACTAATATTAGAAGTGTACTGTACTGAGAAACGGATACTGTCTCCATGAACAGTACATGCATATGTCTGGATTATACTGCCCCCAAGCGACCAAGATGCACACATTAGGTGGAGAAGCACAATGTCTGTTTGATTGAAGCAACAATTTTAGGAAAAACGTCTCTGTTTTTATAAAATACAATAGCCCCCTTTAATTTTTTCAGTTAATGACAGTATTTTGATGTAACTCATTTCTGTTAGGTGTAATTCCACTGTTGACCTATAGATGACGGCACACTTATTTAGTTTGAATCGGTGTAAATTTAAAAGAACAGCAAAACAAGTATTTCAGCACAGCATAGTTATTCTTCAATGTCATCTGCTGTCGTCCTGCTTTTTACACCGGTAGACAACGATGATTGGAGGTACATTTTAAGATATACATCTTTGGGCATGATTATTTATGTGTATTGTGATTGTATGAATACATTTTGTCTGGAAAAAACAGGCTTTATTCCACACTGCTCTACCGTTTGTACCATTTTTTGTTATGCTCTCTTATTCTGCAATGTTTGGATCATTCTAAAAGTGTGCTTAAAGATCTCTGCCAGCTGTACTTTTACTTGCAGATTGTGTTGTGCATTGTTAAGCGTTGGATAACAATGAAAAGTTGCCACTGTTCAAGGTAATTTTAAGATTGGATTCTCCAAATGCCACCATGATGACCAGCGTTGATCTATAGAAGTGTAGTAATAATGTTCATTAAAAAGAAACCAGAGGTTTTATTCCCAAAGAGTAGGGGTTGAACGACTACAGAATTTTATTAGTTGACGAGAATGTGATGAAAGTCGATCTTCTATGCCAGGAATGGGCAAGTTAAACCATGGAGGAGGCCACATTTTTTCTTAAGTGTGACTGGTGGGGCACATAGGACTGCACTCTTCCAAACCAGACGTATAGCCAAATTGTCATTTTACACACGAAGAAAATATGTGCCTAGGCCTGTTTTTATTGAACTACTGTACAGAAGGGTATCTTAATTCAGCATTTGAATTTCCAAGACACGAAATATAATACCGATAAAGAAAACGGCGCTGCAGGGTAAAAAAGTTGATTTGTCAACTAATTGGTTCAACCCCTGCTGAAAAGTAGATTTGTTACTGTAAGCCGCTGTAACATAATGCACCGTTTAAACGTTTTTGAACAGTTTATTCAGCCATGCAATGACAACCACACTTTTGTACAAGCAAAGCTGTACTTGTATTGTCCAATTTTTCTCAGATTCTGCATTGACTTAACTTGCCCCTCTTCGGTTAAAATGAAGTGAATCTGTCTGTTTTGCTTTGTCAACAGCTCATGGTTGACTCTTAGCAGAGGCCTGTTGCTAAACATCAAGATTGTGTGTAGGAAGCGTTTGCTTCCCAGAACAAAAAACTGGTAATGAAAATATTGCGCGAGAAGATGATGTTGGTTGCTGTGCACCAAGGAGGTGTTGCACAGCGGGGCAGGTAAGCGCATGTCTGGGGTATGTTCATGCCCCATGAGAGCTTGTTACAAACTGTACACGCCTTCGATATCCAACACACGACTTCCGTGTCTCACCTGCAAGCTTCGGGGGGAGACTCATTGGCTTGTGAAGGCACATTTGACACGTTAGGGCGCACAATTAAGAATTTGGACACTTTGACTCATTGCCAATCTGCCAAGAGGGGCTAAACTGTCTGCCACGCTGATGACAAAATGCTCTGAAATCAGTCAGACAGTGTGTGTGTGTGTGTGTGTGTGTGTGTGTGTGTGTGTGTGTGTGTGTGTGTGTGTGTGTGTGTGTGTGTGTGTGTGTGTGTGTGTGAGTCTCTGAAATAATGTTTTTTTTTTTTTTTTTGGCTGCATGACGTTGAGTGTACTGTACATGCATTACAGTACTCTTTGCAGTGTATACCTACCTTTATTGAATCAAGGCACATGTTTTACATTGGACAAATCTCACCGCACACCACTTAAGTGCCCCAAAAAGTAGCACTGGACGATTATGCGGAGGAAGAACGTTTGTCATGATTATTTTCATTGATATCGAAATGATAATTAAGAAACATGATTATTTATTGATTTCAAAATATTATTTGTTTATTCATATTTATTTAGCTACCATAATTAAACTTTGAACATAAATTGAAAGAACAACACAGAAATGAATTTGTAACAAAGTGAAATAATAATCGGCAAATCACTGAGTAACTATAAAAAAACAATAAATAAAAATTAAGACCGGCTGTTCCTGCAGTGCGCATCTTGGCCTCTGAGGGGTCATGTGACGCTGTGCATTCACAGAGTACACACATTAAGATAAGAGTAGAAGAAGAAAATTGCGATTGTGATCGGTATGGCGTATGTGGCCGAAATTGCAGTGCTTCCACCCGTCGATAATATCACTGTGTGCTCATGTGTGCAGGTTTGTTTGTTTGATTGTCTCCGACCTCGGCTTAGCAGTCCATTTAAGAGGAATGTGGGTCCAAGTCATCTTGAGAATGTGGAAAAGTGGCTGAGAGAATCCAAGGGTCTTATCTCCTGGGGGTTGGGGTGGGGAGGGGGCCGAATATGAGGAGGAGGACAAGGCCCTTGAAAATGGACATGAACTTGAAAGCTGGACTATTAAAAGGACCACCTAGTGTGCAATACACCAATAATTACTTTAATTGATGCTTTTGATTCATAAAAAGAGAAGACAGGGTATTTTTTTTGCTGTTCTTTGAGTTCATTTGGCACACTTGAGCCGCTTAGAGCAGCAGGCGTGCAAATGCGGAAGCCCGAGGCGATGTCTGCACACACCTGTGCGTTAAAAAAATTCTGTTTCTTCACCTTTGCAACAAAATATTTAGCCCGAACACACACACACGTGCACACACACACACACACACACACACACACACACACACACACACACACACACACACACACACACACACACACACACACACACACAGCAGGTCGGTGTCTGTGTTTTTCCAAGTCTTTAATCCAGTCAGTTTCTTTCAAGGATAATAATTGTTGGACGGTCAATTTGTCAGGTTTGTTTCTTGTTTGAAAAGGTAGCATGTTCCATCCTGTTCACGTAATAAATGTGATGAGTCCAAAGTGCCAGTGCTCATGTGAGAGGAAGGAGAAAAAAAAATAACGTGCACACTCTAAAACTGAGCCAAGGCAGCAAGGGCCATTTGTTTGCTCTAACTCTCAAGTTAAATTGGATCATTTCTGTCCCCCCACCCCCTCCCAACTCTAAATCTAATACACATATTGAATGACTCAACTAATTTTTTCCCATTGTTTTATAGTACTAAAATTGGAATTACTAAAATTGAAGTAACATGAGTGAGTTTTATAGTATGACATTTATGCTAATAGCATGTTGACATGAAGCACAAATTACAGTGATTTAGTCTGAAAAAAGTACTTCAATACTTCAATAACATAAATAAATTATTTACATAACAGGACTAAGCCACAATTTGTATTTTGGTGCTGCTGCAAATGTCCTGTATCATGTTTTTTTTTGTCATATATCCCCTTTTGGGGCTAATTGCTGTTGGTGGCAAGGGGGCTGACGCTTCCCACCTTCGGAAGGTACAGTAATCGCCCACGCGGGGGTGAGGCATCATAGGGGGCTGACGCACATGTTCAGCTTAAAAAGGAAAACAAAAATCTGCTCATTTCTATTTAACATGAGTTTGAATGTGATGGATCTATTCTGAACAGAGCCACATTGCTCTTAGAAGAAGGTGTGCTAACTTGTGCAACCAGTCGTTTGTATTTTACTACTTGTTTCATAGAGAATAACAAAATATTTAAAATAATTTGTACCAGTTATTTATCACATTGTTGATGGAAAAAGTGAAATCATGATCTTGGCATTTGAACAGGGGTGTGTACACTTTTTAAAAATATCCAGCTCAAATGGGAAAAAAAACACTGTTTATGGCATTATTTTAATGTCATCTTAACTTCTTTCATGTTATTTGCCAATGTGTCAGATTGAGGTGTACATGGAGTGACTCGTTTTCAAATGTCACTATGTGCGCACATATTTGGCTGGATGCTGACTTGAGGATTTTATGAAAACCATGTGTCATGATTGAAATGGTGTAAGCTTGCCAAAAGCTTCTTTGTGCTTTTGTCACATGAGAGCAGGCTTGTTAGGGCAAAAGGAGAATCAGTCTTGTGGAGGTCAAAGGTCCAGACGTTCTTGGCGTTTACTTGTGAGATGGTAGTGGTTGTTTTTTTTTCCAGGCTGTCATAAATTTCTGTTGGCTTGCTCCAAGGAAACTCCGCACACTCAACCTACCTCCTCACTGTACATCCCAACCCTTGCAGTCTTGACCAAATTGCATCTTCCACCCGTGCGCATGCACATTCACGTGTGCCTTGTGTAATTGGCAGACAGATTGTCAGACTGAATGTTGCTGGTCTCTGGGCCGTCATGAATATGTTTCCTGAGGCTTCGCCATCTATCCACATTTGGGTAAGCCAGCCCCTCGCAACCGTATCCTCAAGGGTCCACACCTGTCTTTACGACCGCAGGAGAAGACCTGAGTTCACCCCTCCATCACCGCATCAAAAAGAAAAAGTCTGGTCTTAAAATGCTTATAATGACGAAATGTAATTATTTCTCATTATCGATTTTAGACAGTGGCAGCCATGCATTTGGTTCCGGGGAATTTCCGTGGGGGCTTAATTGACGTAATCTGCCTGTGTCTCTTGATTTTCTAGGAAGACTGGCAGAGATTTATAGAAGTGTTGCACATTTGACTTTTTTCAAGGTTGTTGACCCTTGCTATCCAATAACGTCAGAGAATGGCACGCAATTGCGCCACATACACCATCTGCAGCAGTTCTGGAGCAACATTTAGATAATAATATGACAAAAACATAACCCACTATAATAAAACACATCATAATCACCAGAGATGCTTATTGTTAAATGCAAAAATGGTGCCATGAGACACGACTGATGCAATTTGTGGTCAGCCAATGTTTTGGGGTTTTTTTTGCTTTGACTTGCAAGTGCATACTTGCAATAAAGTTCTTTTATGGTGGCAGTGAACTCAACACACTTAATAATAAGCAACAGTTTGGCAAGTGCTGAACAATTCATCAAAATAGAGGCTTCCAGCTGTTTTATCGCCGCTGCAAAAATCAGATAATATTAATGCTATATTGATGCTCGGAGAGAAGATGAAACGGCTCAATGAACAGTATATCAGTATGTTTGTCTTATACTGAACCCAAGGCGAGCACATCAGCTAATATAGTTTAAATTGCATCAGCCAGCACTGCGGATTCTCAACAGATTAGATTAACATGGCAATACGTACAGGCTGAAACCTGAGTGTTTAAAAAAATTTAATTAAAATCTAACAAAGTACTGTACATACACATGCACATTGTCGCTGAAAAAATTCCACAAGTGCGGGCTTGTGTGTGTGTGTGTACACTGACAATGCAATTAGTGTGCTGTTGTGATCTCACACGCACATACTATGCAAACGCACTAGCAGCTCTCACCCCACTGCGACTGACTCGAACCAGTGTGGTGTGTTCTGGCTGGTCCGTCAATGGTAAAGAACGCTGACGTAACATGTCTGGGGTTGCTAAAGCAATGAAAAACATCATCTTTGTCAAAGGTACAGTATGTTTGACACAAAAACTCCTCATCACCAAAGAAAAGAACAAAAGTGGCAAAAAATATAATGGAACACCATAGCTACAATTGTTCTTCTTTAGCTGGACTTCAGGCTTCTACAAGAAAGCAAGAAAATGTCAGGAATAGCCTACTAGAACATCTGAATTTCTTTTGGGGTTAATCTGAGACACTTAAAATGGTGGCAGGTGTGTGCTGACTCCCACTGAAGATGAGTTTGAATGTGATTGTTTACTTCTGAACACAGCCACATCCCAGTTATAACAGCTACAGTCATCTCAGTTGATTATTTTTAATTTCCCTTTTCATTAGATGAGTTTTACATGGTATATAGTAAAGGTTTTTATTTACCAGTAGTTAATCTTGTTCAGGAAAAAAAGTAAAATAAATAAATAAATAAAGTTAAGTCCATAAATATAAAACAATGAAATGATTAAAAAGTGCATTGGGTTCTGTCTTGAATGTTTGACTCCCTGTACTACTTTGACATAAAATCCTAACCCGTGCTTTGGTTCCTCCCTAACATGGTCATACTATATTCAAGCATGTTTCTATTATCACCAAAAAAACAAGGTTAAAGTTCAGACTTTTGGTCTTATTTGGAAAAATGCAAACAAATTAAATAAAAGGTGACATGAAAAAGTCTGAAATGAAACAAGTGAAGATCAATATTCCTGCTCAGTTGTAATTTTATATTTTATTTTTTTGCCGGACTTAGACCCAAGAGCATGCATTTTACCTTCTGAAATGAAGACTAAAGGGTGAAACCCCCAGAAACAAACAAGAACTGAAAGAGGCTGCAGTAAAGGCATGGCTGCAGTTGAATATGTATCACAATGCAGCACAAAGCAATGTGGAGGCCTTTACATTTGAATGTGTTTCTTCCGACTGTGGCAGTAGGAAATGGCTCAGTGTTGACATTTGTTGCCATGCACCACCCTGCTGTGCCACATGCAGCAGAACATATCAGTGCCCTACAGCAGCCAAAGTTAAATTAGAGGGCATAAAGCCCCAAAAACGGTAGCCTGTTGGTGCTAGGGCAGGGAAAATGACACATCTCAGGAATTGGATTTCTATTGGCGTAATTGGAAACTTGGAGCACAAGGAATGCGCAGGTGGAATAAGATCATTTGATGCCTTTTGTGGGATTTTCGAGACCGCTTTGTGACATGCTGACAAAAACTGTTTGAATTGTATCCTGGAATGTGGCTTGAAGTGACGTTTGCTGGCCTCTCAGTCACCTTGTGACATTATGCAGCATAAGATCGAAGTTGTGTCGAGGGCCCGGTGGCTGCCACCATATGAGCGGATCAGTGTGAGCGCTTCCCACAGGATCTCGGGTGTCAGCCAGGCTCAAACATGTATAAAGACACCCTTTGTCTGGGAACACATAACCATCTGTGCTGACTACCTATCTGCTGTGTGTGCGGGGTGGGCAGTCAGAGAGAGATAAGGCGCACTGTCCTAGTTTTCTTCGCTAGAACAGGTGTTGCTTTTCAACAGCTGCACATTGACAACACACGCAATTCCACAAAAAGGAAGTTGAAATCTCATTTCCTGTCTGTGTCGCTGCAGGCAAACACATTTGAATGTTTTACGTTAGTGATGCAAAATAGAAGGATAGACCGAAAATTTGCATCCAAAAAAAAAAATGGAAGCAAAATAATTTATATTGGTCCTTGTGCGGTGTTGGATTATATTCTATTTCCTTCATTCTCTCTCAGATCCGGCGTGTTTGAGTAGCCATGCTTCCTGGGTATGGACTCTCTCCTTTTCCTGATTTCCAGCCTCACCATTAAACTTTGCATTGCAGAGGAGACGGTCCCAACATGTGGCTCCCTGGCCCAGGCAAGTTGGCGGCACTGATCTCTGACGCCCACCAGGACGAGCCTCTGCCCCACCCGTGTCACCACAAGCATGTGGCCGTGTGCCAGCAGGAGACTTTGACCTTCATCGATCATCAGCCACCAGCGAGCACTCGAGTAAATGGACACGGCTCTCCTTATGACCAACAATGTGCCACCCACGCTCCAGCCCTCGACTCTTTTAAACACTCACAGAGTGAACTAATTGACTGGGCAAAAAGCTACCAGGGAACGGGAAAGGAGGAAGATCCGCTAACGTCAAACTCTTGTCGTACCAGCGTGGGCGCCATCAAATGTCCAAATGGTCATGGGACATATTTATTAGAACAGCCCGATGGAGGAGCACAAAGTGTTACATCAGTGTCTCGTCCCCAACATGTACCGCCTAGTCTCCCTTTGGCGTTCCCGCTGTCGTCCCTCTGCACAAACAGAGACTCCTGGGACTCCCAGATACCTTGCTCTCCATCCTCGCCCGAGGGTCCGGAGTTTCACAACATGGACTCCTACGAACCGCAGAGGCGAACATCCCAAGGTTCGCTTAAAGAGAAGTCCATCCGTGAGTGAGCCCTTTCTTTAAAGTTTCACAGATGTGAGATGTCCATTCCATTATATGCTGAGTTGTTGTTTGCAGGCCGTAAGATGCAGGTTTATTCTCCAGACAGCCTGAGTGACGACTCTCTCAGCAGCCCCGTCCTGGAATCGGACTTCCTCTTCCCTGTTACCTTCGCATCTTTCCTGGAGGAAGACCTCAGCATACAATCCTCACAAGACACCAACACCAGCCCTTCTTCTACAGATGCCACAGCGAACCTGCAGAACCTCATTCGGGATGACATTCTCCATCTACCAAAAGAAAGGCTACCGATTTTGGAGGACTCACAACCGAGTGTGAGAGAAGATAGTCAGTACACGTCAATGATGGCAATGGGGTGCGGCAGCACACCGCGCAGTCGCCAAGTAGACCCTGAGCGGCGGCGCTTCTCAGCCTCAGAACTGATTTCCAGACTCCAGCTGTCCCAAAGAAAGAATTCCTTCACCTTGAAGTTGGGGAAGTCGCTGTCAGCCCGAGTTGCCTCCAAGGACAGACAGAGTTCTGGAGGTTTGAGCCCAGATAGTGAGTAGTGGAAACAATAACAAGGGTGTATGTCATGACACGTGATTTAAACAAATAATTGTCATTTAAAACAAGAGGTAAAAACGGTCATATGCAAGATGAGGAAATTGAATAATTTATTCAATTTAATTAGCAACTAATTTTTGCATATGTGTGTTTGTGTGCGTGTAGAGGTTCAGACATGTCAGGTTGACAATAAGGGAAACAAAACTGCCAGTGTAACAGTGAGTATATAGTAGGTGTATGAATGACAAATAATCAATACTATTGGCAAAAACACAGGTCCCCCAAATAATTTTTTTTTCTTGGGCTATGTATGCCGACTTTTAGAAGCAGGTATCTTGATATATCTGCATTACTTACTTGCTACTTAAACCAACCCCTTCTAGATAAATCCAACGCAAAGCAACGCAGCTCAGGAGGCTGCAGTGAGAGCGCCCCCAACAGTCCTGTAGGACCTGCACCGCCACCGTCCAGCAGTGACAATGGAGTGCCAACGCATTGGTGGAGCAGCAAACTTGGGTGAGTATTTTCCCACAGAAAACTGCCTTATTTGTAAAGGAATATTTGCTTATTGTCTTGAGCAACTGTGATGTCATTTTCAGTTGACAGAAACTGGCAACATGGCCGTCGCCTGAGATGGCTAATTACGGGTGTAGTTTGCTACTTAACTAATTTTCCACAAATGTACTACTGTCAAGCCATACTAACCTTTTTAAAAGATATGACAAGAATTTATTTTTATGGAAAATTGCAAACTCCCCCTTCAAATTTTCATCTTAAAGTATTACAGAAAAACAGCAAAGTTATGCAATGAAATGAATGAATAAGTGGAGGTTCACTGTAGTGATCTTACTTAACATTGATGGTGACAGAATGCAGAAGAGGTCCATTGAGGAAGACTTGTGCACATCGCCTGTTGTTGCTTGCTCCAATCGATTATCAAGGTTCTTGCCAAATTGTAAGTTCTTCCACAAATGTTCTTTTTCTGAATCTGTTTGAAAGCGGATACCTGAAAAATGTTTCCATGTTTCCCGTAGCCATCTTGTATCAAGAATACAGCGATGTTGCCATTAACAGAGAGATCCAAAGGCAACAGGGCAAGGAGCTGGGCACAGACGAAGACGGCCTCAGAGACATCGGTTCCGATGGGACCTCATCTCCATCCAGTCTATCTCCAACCAGCTCCTTTTGCTCCTCGCGAGGTTCTGCTTTTGCCCTGTGGCAGGACATCCCGGACGTGCGCTCTAGTGGTCAGCTGGACAACTTCAGCAATGAGCAGAGAAAATTGCAGGAGGTTGTTTTCACATCACACAAATGAGCCTTAAAGGCAAAAATTTGTTCTATGTGTCTCACCAAAGTGCAGTAGACCGCTGCAACTCATATTTGTGGATTTTTTTTCCCCCTCAATGTTCTTAAATATAATAATACAGCTGCGATTGGCTGGCAACGAGTTCAGGGTGTACCCTGCCTACTGTCCGATGACAGCTGGAATAGGTTCTAGGTCCCAATCCTACATGAATAGTGGGGATCCAATGTATTCTGATTAATATTGCGTTTGTGAAATAAGAATTAAGCATATTAATGTATCCATTGATGTCAAACTATTCTCGAGCTCTCATTCTAAATGTCATGAAACCAAATCCAGCAAACAGACGTGCTGCAACGCTCGCAAATTAGGCCCAAGGCCAGTGGACGGCAGTTTCACTCGACAGCGGCGAGCGGCATAAAACCAATATGGCAGCCCCCTTAGATAGATAATGGATGGATTAATCTGATTAATTCTTATTCCACAAACACCATATTAATCAGAATATTGTTTGTGCTAGGCGGACACATAGAACATATTTATCATAGCTAATAATTCATTACTCCTCCCTTTAGGCCAAGTTTGAGCTGGTGACCTCTGAGGCCTCATACATCCGAAGTTTGACCATCGCTGTGGATCATTTCATGCTGTCACAGGAACTCTCCGAATGTCTTGGCGCTCAGGACAGGCAGTGGCTCTTCTCCAAGCTGCCCGAAGTCAAAGATGTCAGTGAGAGGTGAAGTCCTGAGGCACTTGCCTGTCGTTGAACACGTCTGTCATGAGGGTGTATCCAGCACTCTCCATTACTTGCAGGTTTCTTCATGACTTGGAGAGCAGGTTGGAGGAAGATATTCTGCATTTTGACGTGTGTGACATTGTTCTGGATCACTGCCCGGCTCTGCGCAGGGTCTATTTACCTTATGTAACCAACCAGGCTTACCAAGAACAGACCTATCAGCGTCTCCTGTGAGTAGGGTCTTTGTCTTGTTGCTTCAGTTATCTCCTCTCTTGTTCTTGCCTTGTTATGTCACTGTGTAGAATAAATAAATCTGCTTCATCTTAAACAAAACAAAAGAGAGGTAATTGTTTTTGGCAGAAAATAAAAGAGCGTTGCTGTTAGTACACACTTAGAGTCACTGCCTTTAAAAACCAAAGAACAAGTCCGAAACATTGGTGTGCTGGTGGACTCGGATCTGACTTTCAGCATTCGTATCTAATCAGTCACTGAAGCAGCCTTCTACCAGCTGAAGAACATATCCAGAGAGTGAAGGGTTAAATGTTCCAAGCAGACCAGGAGAACGAGTTCCTCGAGATACAAGCCATCGTTCGGACGATATTTTTGCTTTGACTTGAGAGCAAAAATTGGCAGGATACAAGTGCTGTATGTGGGCTGTGGCAGGGTCATCCAGTGATTTGTCTGAACAAGAGTAAAATGCCTCCCGTCTCAAGCTTTACAAAACAACTTAGTCGTGCTTGTCCTGAAAATACACATGCATGACAAGAGCAAAAACATTTGTCTAACGTGGTGCCTGCCGTTAAATATTTTCTAGTCGACATGGGTGGCTGTGTTGGGCGTTCATATACACCTGCATGACTTAACTTGTAGTGAGTCGAAGAATTTCTCAAGTGTAATAATGTTCCCTTTGATGCAAAGCTTGCGCCAAAGTTAACTGGGTGATTTTTTTTTATATACATTCTTAATAGTATGAAGTCAGTTAATTTTAATAAAAGACTTGGACTAATGAGTCATTTTTGGACATGTTTGTAAACTATTTTTATTCAGTTAAGCATAAAAGGAAACGCATTGGAATGTTTATCTGTGGTCATCAAAAGTAAGAAATGAAGTTCCCTTCGACTATTCAGTCATAAAATACATTTCAAATGAAGCCTCAGCCAATTACTAGTACTTTGGACCCTCATGTGCATCGCTTTGCATCCTCATGTCAAGTACGTTGTGTTGTGCATTAGGATTAAACTGAATTTTTCTAATGATAATTTCAACATGGCCCCTTTTGTATTGTCAGGCAGGAGAAAGCTCGCTTTCCTGCCACTTTGGCCCGTCTGGAGGAGGACAGCGTCTGCCAGAGACTTCCTTTGACCTCCTTTCTAATCCTCCCATTCCAAAGGATCACTCGGCTTAAAATGCTGGTGGAGGTACACTTGAAACACCCTGCAGACACTTTACATTTGCACAATATGTATGTAACACGAGATTTTGATGCGATACATTTCAAAGAATGTTAAAATGTTTGTAGAACATCTTAAAGAGGACCACTCCAGGCTCCAGAGATGAAGACACTGCAACAAAGGCTTTCAATGAGTTAAAAAAGGTACTTAATATCTCGTGCTAAAAAGACTTGTGGACAATCCTAACTCTGGTGACGATCTTGTCTTAGATCATTAAGGAGTGCAACTCCAGCGTGCAGTCCATGAAGAGGATGGAGGAACTCATCCATCTCAATAAGAAAATTCAGTTTGAGGGCAAGGTGACAAGTCTGTTGAATACTGTCTGTTGATTGAAAAAAACAAAACATTCGAACCCCATAAAGTGAATTCAGAGATGTTTTTGGAATACGTTCTAAATGTTTGAAGATAATTGTTGAAAATATGTAAACACTAAAAACTTTGTTACACTGAATTATTGCGATACTGTATACTGCTAAGCTGTTCTTCGGCATTTTAGCTTTCCTCTATTTTTTTATTTTTATGTATTTTTTTTTAAGAGTGCGTAACTAAAACGGTGCTCCTGACAAACTTGAGTGAGGTCATTCACATCTTATGGTTATGCAGTGCAATTGCGATTTCCAAATATCAAGAGGCCCAGTTTATATTGCTACATTATAAAGTTAGCTAGCTAGCTATGCCTACACCCTGAAAATGCATCTTCCCTGGACGCCACAATTTACAGAACAGCTCAATGTTATTTAAAATCCAAGTGACCACAGACGTTTCCACAGCTGGTGGTCCAGTTCCAAGGAGCCACAGTTGGTTCGCAAATTAGCTGGTGGCTAGCGCCTCCCATGGCAGGTGACCCATTTGGAGATATTACAGTCATATGTGGCTTTAAACAGAGAGATGTATGTGGTTAAAGCATGTCTATTTACTATATAGGCCACATTTCATTGACAAGGCAACTCACTGTGCTTCACACAACCAAAAGCACTCAAACTTTCAAATTTGGCTGGTTGTTAAGAACACTCTTCTATGTAGGGTGTGTCATTTACAACACATTTATTTCATTTACAGAGACATAAACACACCTTTTCCTTCTTTCTAGATCTTCCCTCTGATTTCTCAGTCTCGCTGGCTGGTGAAGCACGGTGAACTTCTGGAGGTGGACATGCAGACCATGAGTATTTCTGGATCCAAACTCAAGCTGACCACCAAGCCAGTATACTTGCACCTGTTCAACGACTGCCTCCTGTTGTCCAGGAGAAAAGAGTAAGTCACCAGCAGGCCACTTTATTACAGTTTCATCCTACGTTACCACTTAGGGAAGGCCTTAGCCAGATGAGCTGAATCATCTTCTTTCAAATTTTGATGATACAAGAACTCTGAATGGGAATAAAATGAAATGAAAATATATATTACATTTTTTTAAATTGCTTGTTTGATTCTACTTTCAGGAAGCACGGTGGGTGGCCTAGTGGTTAGCTTATCAGCCTCACAGTTCTGAGAGTTGGAATTTCAGCCTTCCTGTGTGGAGTTTGCATGTTCTCCCCTGTGTATCTGTGGATTTTCTGCGGGTACTTCCTCCCATATTGCAAAAACATGCAAGTTGGGTTCATTGACGATTCAAAATTGCCCATAAGTGTGAATGCTTGTTGGTCTGTGTGCCGTGTGTTTGGCTAGCAACCAGTCCAGGGTTTAACCTTCCCTCTTCGTAAGTGTATTGAGATGGGCTCCTGCTCACCTTGCAAGCCTAATGAGGACAAGCACTGTAGAAAATAGATGGATGTTTAATGATTCTACTTTCAACATGAAAAAAGGAGAAGCTATCCTCCAAATGAACAGTTTTGGAGGACGTGAAATAAGTCCTATACTTTGTTTGATTTTGTAACCAACAGTTTGTGGTTGTGTTGCAGCACATGGAAGTTCTTGGTGTTTGTTCACGCCAAGATAGGAGAGCTAAAAGTGAAGGATTTGAGTCAAAAGCTGCAAGGAATCTCAGGCTTCATCTTCCACCTACAGTTGTGTGAAGGACAGCAACTCAAACATCAGATTCTGCTCAAGTCAAACACTGAGTGTGTACCGAAGACATAAGTGGACATAAGAGCATAACTGGATGCTTTTTATCAAAAGTGCACTCTAAGTTGTGTTGATTTTGTGTGCAAGAAGGAGCGGAAAGCAGCGATGGATCGCAGCCATGTTTCCATCCAATCCTCGAGAAGACATTGAGCAAGCCAATGAGAATGATGGTGGGTCTACAGTAGGGCTGAAGGATTTTGAAAAATGTTCATCGTGATCTGTATTACAAGAAGCAATATCAGATGTAACATACAGAAATGTTTTGGTCTCGTATGTTAGGCTGATGCTAAAATAAAGGCAAATGAAACATGAGTTCATACAAAAGACACTTGATCTATAATTCCAAAAGAGGTCTTAACTTACTAAACACTTTGGCTTGTCGTCTTTACAGCTTTCACTTCAACAACTTCACAAAATTAAGTATTCATGTTTTATGAAACAATGATATGTAAACGTGTGGACTGCACTGAACTTATCTAGATAATATATAAATAAATAAATACATACATACATACACAAGCCCCCGACCAAACAAAATCCAACTTTTTTTTCCTTTAAATGTTATTATTAACATTGTGAAAAATGCATCCTACTACTTTGCGTTGTCGATTTGACTTTGACAAATTGTTTTGCCCTACTAAACCTCTTAGGTTGGACGGGTGTGGTTCACTGTGAAACCTGAAGGCTAACCATTCTAATTGTCGCATTTCCTTATTTTCTCATTTCAGACATATCTCAGGTCCAGTGCATTAGAAGCTATCAGGCACAAGAACATGACGAGTTAACACTGGAGAAGGCAGACATTCTCCATGCCAAGACCATCACAAGTGACGGTGAGAAAATGGTTTAAAATACATGCCCATGTCACACAATATACAAGTAAATGCCGAAGGTATCACATGTCAACACACCCATGTAAAAAAAAACAAAAAACAAACAGTAGGCTTATTTGTCACATTTCTTCAACAAAAAGGGAATATATTCAAAACTGACTTTTTTATTTGTATATCTTCTTTCCTTTTGGCTTGTCCAGTTAGGAGTGACCACGGGACTTTTTGTTTGTATATACTGGAAAAAAAATAGTTTGGTGTCTGGAGTGGCTGCCCACATTAAGTCTGAAATTACACCACCAAGTAAATCTTTTGTTATTTTCTATGGAGAGGGAGACACAGAGGAGAACCAGTGGCGGGCAGTGCATTTTGGATGTTGGCCTTCACTCCGGCCACCTTGAAAATGAATTTTCAATCATGTCCGACAGTCGTCTTCTCTTGCTCAGTCACTGGCTTCAACTAATGTACAGGAATCTCATTCAAGTATCTCTGAACTAATTAGAGGATGGAAAAATGCTGACATCACCCTAAGCCTTCTCGCTGGCTCTGTTTATTGAATCTGAACTCTGGTTGACTTTAATTGGTAAACTTAGATTTACCACTGTAGATTTGGCATCGACCAGCAATCCGGAATCTGAAGATCCTGGGAAGATTGCATTCATCTGGCAACATGTCGAAGCTGAAATCTGACTGGACAAGAAATAAGAAAATGATAAACCATAGACAAGTGAAATTCGTGCAGCCAACAGACACGCTATGGAATTAAGGCAAACGACTGTTGAGATGTAAGATATTCGATTTAAATGCAGGTCAATGCTTCTGATCTTGTTTCCATCAGCAGAAAAGGCTTTGAAGGGCCATCATGATTTCCCCCATTCAATGTTAATCGGGTTGATCTCTCTTCCAGGTTGGGTGGAAGGCATCCGGCTGTCCGACGGGGAACGGGGCTGGTTCCCCAAGCCCTACGTGGAGGAAATCACAAGTCGCAGTGCACGTCTCCGCAACCTTCGAGAAAATATTCGCATCAAGTGTGTCACGCAAAAACTGGAAGGAGAGGAATAGCCAGCTAGGCTCCTGCAACTTCTTGAGTGGTGAACGTTTCCCATACAAAGACACATTATGTGGAGGCCGGTGCGAGCGTTCACTTGTTGCCTGCTGTAAAGATAAATCTCCACTGAACTTATAAAACCAAGCTCTTAACACTTATAAAGGATAAATAGAAAATTACTTGCATCTGACTCACTCGTGCACTGTAACATTACTACGTGACATGGATATGTCTCAAGCTTTTCCTTCTTTGTCGGACATTTTATCTATTGACATATATACTGTATAGAGAGAGAGAGAGAGAGAGAGAGAGAGAGAGAGAGAGAGAGAGAGAGAGAGAGAGAGAGAGAGAGAGAGAGAGAGAGAGAGAGAGAGAGAGAGAGAGAGAGATTCACAATGTTTATCTTTTCACATATTTTAAATCTCTGAGCCCACAGACAGCAGGGTCAATTTATGCAATAATATGGTAAACGGGCTGTCACTTATATGGTGCTTTTCTACCTCCGGTACTCACAGTGCTTTACACTGATATCTCATTCACCTACTGATGACACAGCATCAGAAGCAACTGGGGGTTCAGTATCTTGCTTAAGGACACTTTGACATGGTCACAATGGTCAGGGATTGAACCACCAACTTCTGGTTTGGGAAACAACTACTCTACCACTGTGCCATGCAGCCCCTATATTAAAAGGCAATGAACCATAAGTGAAACGTTTCGCAACACATAAGCAATATTTTCAAGCAACTACCTGAATCCTAATAGAACTGTCCAATAAAATACACATCTCCAAATGTTTTCTTTTTTTTTGTAATGCTCAATATTTTTTCTATAAGATCATGAATGAAATTCACTGGACATTTATAAGAAATATCATTCCAACACTGCCTTTTTCAGTAACACTACAACATGAATAAGCGTTTTGCAACCACTCTACCAATATTCTAATGATTATTTAACGACAAATGTTTCTATCTCTTCTTTTTGACTGCTTGTAACTTAAATGTGTATTTATGCTTCTTCAGCTACGTTTCTCTATATGTTGAGTTGATGCATTCTAATTTAATTTCTAATTTGTGAGCAGAAATTATGTTCAGAAATTACGATCACCCACCCACATCTATTACTGTAACACATATTGTATGAGCCTGGATGTCTGCCAATTACTGTAACCCAAGGAAATTAATTGGAGTTGTTCTATAGTATTGTGTCTTGTCTTGGTGCAGTGTTGCATTAAAACTGGATTTTAAAAAATGGAATTGCGCATTATTCTGCTTTGGGGATACATTTACTGTATGTATCTGTGCAAAATATTTACGCAAACAGTCAAAACAAAACTTTTGTTTCACAGTTCGGCACCATGAGCCCCCAGTGCACGCTCCCATTAGTGAGAGTGACTCTGTCAGTCAGCCACACCCTCCAATTTAATGCTCTTCTAACCATTGACTCATTGCCAGATTGCTTGCTACAGGTCTGTGCAAGACCCGCCAGCATTTTTTATGTGGATTAATCTACCGTAGCGGATCCCCGTCCGCCCCTGACCTTACTGCTTCATTTTTTCCTCGGGAATCCCCTCAGTCTTGTACTGCACAACCATGAGTGTTCTGCCTTAGCAAATCTGCTAGTCCCTGTGGGTGTTTGGTGTCTTGCTACAATGAAGTGTGACTTTCCCATCCTGCTGTCTGTAGATGGCTTTGCACTCCTTCATAAAAAAAACAAAACATTGCGCTACTGTATCTTGCATTTGCCCCCTTTATGCATGTTCGTCCTTCCGGGTCAACTTTTGGGTAAAACTGTGGGTAAGAAGCATGGTCCTAGTGTCCGCCACAAAACAAGTAATACAGGTAATGGGTCAACCAAAGGTGAGCTCCGTGGCACAGGAGCTTCTTGTGGTTGGCATAAACTCTGGAAGTCAAGCTTTTATTTATTTTGTCGAAAAACGTTGTGTGACAAGGGTTACTTGTTTTGGATTTAACATTATTGTGAGTTTTTATTTCGTTTTGATTTTTAGATGGAGTTGGTTTTAATTTGTTTTTAAAGCAGGTTTGTTAGTTATTATCTTTTAGTTTTTTGAAAAACTTACTATGTACTATGTACTTATTGTGTATTGAAGTTAATTGCAATTTGTAAACTGTTTTTGTGTATTGAAGTTAATTGCAATTTGTAAACTGTTTTACATTTCTTCTTCTGCATTGATGTACAGCCATGACGAAATCAATAAATTTAAAATGAACACACAAGGCTACTTGTAGTTTCAGTTAGTTTTCTTTTTTAAGCGTTTTCGTTCTCATTTTATTGTATTACTGGAAATGTTTAGTATGGCTGACACGTAATGTGCTTGTTTTAGAAAATGCTTTAAAATGGGTTCCAACAATGCGCAGAGGTGTAAATTTATGAAGATATTTAAACTTACAGTCCTTACGTACGCTGTCAAATGCATTTGATAGTAAACATAAACCACAGCAACCGGGAAAAATATTAACTTCAACGTGGAATAGTGTAGTGTGAATTAAAAAAACAAGCAAATACAATACGATTGGACATTTATTTGCACGAACTAGAATAGCGAATGTGGGAATATATTTTATTTTATTTTTCAGTCACCACTGAGATCAAAGGACAGCTTGTAAACCGCCGTTCATCAAAAAGAAAACAGTGCAGTACTCAATTCACACTTCTTACCAGTAGGTAGCAATGTTGCGCCTTTTATGCCATTTGCTGCACTTAGTTTTCAAGAGAAGAAGACATTTGAATTTCTTAAGCGACACAACAGCAGTTGAGTTAAAGGAAGTGTTTAGTGTCGACGAGATCGCCAAGAGCAATTTAATTTGATTTTCGGGGAGCTTTTCAAACAACAAAATGGCTGAGGAGTCGGCTGTTAAAGTATGTGTTAGAGTGCGTCCGATTATTCAAAGGTGAGTTGTCAGCGAGTATGTAATGTGACAAGTGTTCTACAAATCTAAAAATGGCAATGTTTACGTTTAAACATGAGAGTGGACTGGTACAAAAAAAAGTCTTGGCATTTTCAGCTCGCGCCGATCCATTATAAAAAGTCGTACTAGTGTACACTAGTAATTTATCAATGTATGTTTAGGGCGAATTAATGCCCCCCAAACCCAGCGAGAATTATTGTAGTGAGGTCTACTATACAACGTAAATGTAACACGTGAGTCTCTATTCTCCTTTTTTTAAAGTCATAGTACATACAGTTCATACTGTATTTCTAGAAGTAGTGGCCCGATAATTGCATCAGTATCCGCATGGGAACCATCACTGAAAAGGGACAGGAGAAGAGAGCCAATCTCTCTTTTTCGTTCATGGATGCTACAGCTTTTTGTTGCTTTCAAGCTTAGCTTGTAGCAGACGTGATCCACTGGTGAAAAGGGCTCTTTGATTCGCTCCTCTTTCATCAAAGTGCTTCAGACAACAAGTGTATGCAGGAAAGTGGTTAAGATTGTACGATTGTCTGTCTCATGTTGCGGCACGGACAACCGCAGCGGCTCCTCTTGTTTTATGTTGAGAGGAATTAAATTTAATCTGTGCTGTGCACATTTGACAATAAAGTTGTATTCAAATCAATTCAATTCAAAATGAAAACCGTAATTATACAGTATATTGAGAGGCCTTTATTCATTGCAATCTGTGTGATTGATTTGTGGTTCATGCCATGGTACAAAATAAACTAATCCAATAGGACATGGTATGTTGCTTAAAGTTGTTGGTGATTATGCAA
Organism: Hippocampus mohnikei; assembly: GCA_026261675.1. Lineage (NCBI taxonomy): Eukaryota > Metazoa > Chordata > Actinopteri > Syngnathiformes > Syngnathidae > Hippocampus > Hippocampus mohnikei. The sequence goes on from JAKGUB010000284.1 coordinate 19,248,509, forward strand.
TCGATGTCCCATCTTTTGTAATAGATTTAATTTGAACTCCTAATGAACAACTATACCAGTGTTTCATCCACTCTGGAGTCGCTACATTTCTAATTAAACCAGTGTATTACCCGAGAAGAAAAAAATACCCTTTTTATAAAATGAGGTCATAACTCCAACATCAAATTGGATATAAAAACAAAACTTTGAATCAGAATCAAAAATGCTTCTAAAATGTAGTAGTTCCACAGACGTGCTCCACTGACTACTTATTTCACCAAACATCTGCTCTGATTAACCTAAAATTTGATCTTTCGTGTTTTTGCCATCACTATCTACAAGTGCTGCAAGTTTCATTAAAATCAAAATCCGTGGGTGCTGGGTGATTTGGCATGGAATGACCCCCATACAGGCATATGATGTGGGATCTAATTTGGAGCGCTCTCGACAAGAGTTGTCAACATTTTTTTTTAACAGACTGCATCAATTAGTAATTGTATTTGTCAGAGGAAATTGGCCAAGTTCCAACTGGACAACTAACAACATTTCAGCAGATCCATTATGCTCTTTCCTCATATGTTCATTAAACGCGCCAGCACGTGAACCACTCCTCGAAACAGTATGGCTTTATACAGTGCGTCATCAATGATGTCATGTCCCCTGTAACGAATGACACTTCGATACACGCTTCAGAAATTCCATCCTGGATTGCTCGACCAAAGCCTAGGCACAATTTGATCCATTGCTAATTTCTAGGCCATAATTACAGAAAGCAAGTTAAAATTCTCAGAAACAAGATGAGGGCACTTTTATAACAGCAGCAACTCTTATTTTAAACTGCAACTTCAAAATATCTAATGTCTTCAATGTTTCTTTGTTACAGAGAAGAAAATGTTCCATCAGAAACGGCAGAGCCTGTTCGGGTCTTTTGGAAAAGTGATAAGAAATTAATTCATCAGATTGATGACGGGAGCGCAACAAAGAGTTTCAGTTTTGGTACGGCTTTCTGCTCAAGCATGTACAGTGTCGTCTATTATTTATAAATCTGCAGCGCACGGTTACCGTATAGCAACATCTGTTGTGCACTTGTATGTTTTGAACAGACAGAGTGTTCACTGCCGAAGAAACAACCAATCAAGTTTACCAGGATATCGCAAAGCCATTGGTTGTTTCGACTGTGGAAGGATACAATGGTTGGTAATGGCACTGTAAAACCTGACATCATACGGGTTCCTGTGCATGTGTAAATGTTGCCGCCTTTTTTTTTTTTTTTTTTTTTTTTTTTGCTTTCAACAGGTACCATCTTTGCTTATGGTCAGACATCCTCTGGAAAGACGTTCACAATGATGGGGAGTGATCATGTTCCTGGTGTCATCCCACTGGCTGTTGATGACGTCTTTGAAACCATAAAAAAGGTCAAATATGTTGTAGTGTTGTTTCATGTTTTTGTGATTGTGCTACATTTGGTTGGTCAATATTATTTAATCACAGGTGATCTCTGTTTGGTCTGCAGTGTCCAAAGAAGGAGTTTCTTCTCAGAGTATCTTACATGGAAATATACAATGAAACTGTGACTGATCTGCTTGTAGACAGTTGGAAAAGAAAACCTCTGGAAGTCAGAGAGACTACAAATGTAAGTTGTCTTTTGTGTGTGTGTGTGTGTGTGTGTGTGTATTCTGAAATGACCATTTTGTTGGAGTAAAAAATTAGTTGACAGCCAATAGATGAGTTTCAATGTTTGCAAATATTGCCTCCAAGATGCGCGCGCATCTTAACGACATCACTGTTGTTTGCAAAAACGAGCATTCTTAATTGCCTCTCGCGTTTAATTTCTTCACTTTGACATTCAGCGAACTGGTCAGAAATCACATCGCGCCATCACCCCCCACGGGCCTTCGCGATTCTTTGTTTTAATTATTAAATAGTCGGATTCCCCTGGTCCGCACAGTTTTCAGTCAGCTGCTAGGCGCCGGCTGAGGCGCCTAGCAGCTGACAACCACCCCCGCCCGGTTGTCCGTTTCCTGTGGAAGGGAAGTCGGTGGAGAGATCAATTTTAAGAATTGTGTCCTCAGTCATTTTAGTTTTCTGGTCTCTTTGATAAAGGCAACAAGCATAACTTAGATACTTGACACACTTTTCATTTCAAATTTTGAATGTTTAGCATAATTCTTATTTACTTTGCAGAAAACCATCCATGTAGTTGACCTGACTGAGGAACTGGTGACCTCTCCTGCTCAAGTACTGGCCTGGATTCGCAAAGGAGAAAGTAAGTATGGGGATCTGTCTCATCTGGAAGATTTAAAAAAATAATTTTTTTTTCATGCTACACGTGTTTGATCTTGCAGAAAACCGTCACTATGGAAAGACTAAAATGAATGAGCGCAGCAGCCGTTCACACACCGTTTTTCGAATGGTACGTAACTTAGAACAATAATCTGTGATACGATTCTTTTGACACGTTTATGACTACACTTTTCGATCATATCCTTCAATCTTTTGTGGTCCTCACAAGTTCTTGTTCAAATTTTGTGTTTAAAATGTGTTTTTCTTTAAAAGAGATGTTAAGGTGCGGCTGCAGTGGTTCAAGTCGGTGTATGCGTTGTGAAGAATTCCCTTGTAAATTAATAAATTGAAAAGTTCTCTTATGGCAACTATTGTATTTTTAATATGCTACATAATATTATAATATTTATCGACAAATGCCCTACTGTACTTTAGATCCTAGAGAGTCGTGAAAGAAGTGACCTGGCATCAGGGGAAAATGCAGATGGAGCCATCATTGTTTCCCATTTGGTAAGGAGGCTTTTCTTTGCTGTTAACTTTATTTTATTTGTTTGCCAAGAGGTAGCTCATTGTTCTTTAGTCGCATCTGCTTTTCCTTGGTCATCGTCTTCCGCCCAAATTGTTGGCATACACTTCAGTGCTGCATTTAGAAACTGAAAATTTGGCAGAGTGCATCCCTTTTGTGTTGTCCTCTCATTTGCCCCCCTCACCCCAAACCAAATCTTTTCAATGGGTGTGTTTTAAGTAGATGTTAAGTGTGTTGAAATTCTTTTTCACTTAGGTATTTCAATTAAAGTCAGCACTCTTACTAAATGAGGCATGTTATACGTTTTTTTTCCTTTTGTACATGTATTTATTTTCATTTTTAACTTATGATCACCCTAGCCCTCGTGTTCAGTCTTTTTATTCCTCTTCTACAGCTCTGTCAGGAGCGGCTGTTGAATTTAAAGTGCTTTATAAATAAATGTCATTCTATTTTGATTCGATCCATTTATTTGTGTCTGTCTCAGAATTTAGTTGACCTGGCTGGATCAGAGAGAGCAAGCCAAACAGGGGCTGAAGGTAAAGAGCTACAGTTTTACGCTGTAGTCGAAACCTCACTTGCTGTATTGTTTGATGGTAAACAATGCTCGAATTGACTTGACATGAATCTACTTGTTAGGTACACGCTTGAAAGAAGGTTGCAATATCAACCGCAGCCTTTTCACACTTGGCCAAGTGATAAAGAAGCTTAGTGAAGATAGCCAAAGGTATGTCAAATCTCACCATCTACTGTACTTAATGCCAAAATTGTCAATTGTGACTGCTTCACCGATTTGCTATCATTCACATCTCAGAATCGTGTTTTTGTGTGTACGGATACAGTGTCTCTCACAAGATTAAAATGCTGATGTACTCTTCACGTGCTATGTTTTCCGAAGTTTCATTAACTACAGAGATAGTAAGTTGACACGGATTCTTCAGAACTCCCTCGGTGGAAATGCCAAAACAGTTATCCTCTGCACAATCACGACTGCATCACTCGATGAGACACTCCGCACTCTGCAGGTTGGACTATTGCTTTTCTTTCATAGCACTTTATTTATGAGGTCATTAAAAATGCTACTACAACACTTGGGAAGGAATTTCTTTCCCTTGACAGGCAGTGAAAGTAAGCTTTCAAAGGTGTGTTTTTGTAAATGTAAAAATCGGTTACAATAAAACAAACTTGTACAGTTTTTCTTTTATTTGGAAAAACTGCAAATCAAACCATTATCCATTTTCCCATTTTTATCCTAAACGAGAGGGAAATGAAAGCATTTTTTAAATGACTGACTTGCCTGACCTAAATATGTATATCCTGTGTCTCACAAAGACCTTAAATATAACACCCTCTTTTAACTGTGTCCGTAAAAATGTTAGACAAAAGAACTGAAATGCTGCACAATAGTTGCTTTACATTTGTTATATGTTGTTTGGTATTTAAATATGTTAGACAAAAGAACTGAAATGCTGCACAATAGTTGCTTTACAGTTGTTATATGTTCTTTGGTGTTATAATAATAATAAATAATCTTCAAATGTGTTATTTCTACAGTTTGCTAGCACTGCAAAGAAAATGAAAAATGATCCACATGTCACAGAAGTTTCTGATGACGGTGCACTGCTCAAAAGATATCGTAATGAAATTGTCGACCTCAAGAGACGACTTCAGGAGGCAAGAAACGTTATTTTTTGCTTTGCAATACCTTGTCCGTCTGCAGAGGTGCTATTGCAGAATCACTTTCAATGCATTGACTGAGTGACCCCCCCCCCCCCACCGCTGCAGGTTTCCTCAGAAACACAGACCACGGCAACAGAGAGAGAGGTGCTCTCTCAGCTTCTCCAAGAAAAACATCAACTTCAAGTAGAACAAGAGGACAGAATAAGAAACCTCACCAAACTACTGGTCACTAGCACCAACCTGACTCGTGTACAAAAGGTAACTAGTTGTCAAATTAACATGACAGCTTTTTTATCTTCATTGCTGCAACCCCCTTTGATTATTGTTTTGAAGGTGCCCAAGCGCAGGGTTACGTGGGGAGGGAAAATGCTACGCTTGGCCCATGCGTCTCCCAATCAAGATGGTCTGTCAGGCCGTAGCTTTGTTGAGTTTGTCGATCAGAGGAGGAAAGCTGATAGCACCAGTGTGATGGAGATGTTGGTTGAAGGTGAGGACAGTCACGGGTACATTCAAATTAGAGTCCCATTTCACATTCCATGTTCATTGTACTGTAAGGATGATTTTGTGCATGTGGAAAATCATGCCTCTTGTGGTCAGCAGAGGTGACATAGAACCATAGTTAAATCCCTAACTTTGCATTTTAATAGATGACGAAGACTTTGATGGTCACTGGGAGATTCCTGATGAGTCATCAGATGACATAAGTGGAAGTCAAGATTTTATTACTTTCCGTAGCTTGGGTAACAGGTAATAGTTCTATTATAATCACGACTGAATTATATTCGTTTTTCTGGATGTAGATGGTCTACAACTATTTACGGTAATATACTAGTGGACGTATACATGACTGTTTTAGGTCAGTTGAAAGAGTGGCAGAACTGGAACTTGAACTTCAAACAGTTGGCCAGCAAAAGCAGCAAGCCTTGGATCAAATTGCGGCAATGGAGGAGAAGGCGACAGAAGTTGACTTGCAGCTCAAAAGTGAAGCTCAGCAAAAAGCTGAGGCCATCGAGAAAGTAGAGTTGCTGGAGCTGTGCGTGACCGAACTGAAAAAACACCTTGAAGAACAGAGTGACAAGCAGTTGCAATCTGATGAACAGGTGGGTTGAAAACGGGATTCTGTTCACGTGGTTTCTTGCACACTGTACTGGTTTTATTTTGAACTATAACCTCCCTTTTTTCCCCCCGCAGCTCGAAATAGATTTTGCAGAAATTGTCCAGCGTTGTGAGATTCTAGCCACGGAGAAGGTAACTTTTTTTCCCCCCCATCAAATCCAGTTTGGAATTGAGCTGTTGCGAAAGGAAACAATTTAGGACTACAGTGAAACTCCTCTACAACGAAATCATGTTTGCATCAAGAAATTTTTCACAACAGGGGGCTTTGCACTGTAGCAAATTTGATCTCAGATGTAAACACACACACACACACACACACACACACAACAGAATGTGTACACTCACACACAAACGTATGTGTACCGGTACTCTTTATTTTTATTCCAATAGTGCATAAGTATGAGCACACACTTATTTGACACTTCATATACAGTAGTCAGTGTAGAAAGAAAAAAAAAGGGAAAGAAATTGTGAAATTTATGATCAGCATTCACTTTCACTTACATCAATTTCTTGGATAATGTATTTTATTTTGCTTCCTCCGTCTTTCATTTTGATCACTTTTACCCTCTCTTCCAGCTTCAGAGCACTTCTTGTCTTAGCTGCTTGACATCCAAAGGTCCGTTTTGTAGCCATTTTAGCAATGCAATGTTCATGCTGCTCTGAATCCAACAATAACACATACTTCCTGGACTACTGTGCATGTGTAAACCAGTGTGGTGGTTGCTGTTGCCGTTTCCGAATGAAGCAGTAGAGGTCGTTGTTGGATAAGACTTCGTTGTAGTGAATCTCTTCGTGAGGCAAGAGCAGAGAAAAAGATTTTGTATAACGCAACAGGGTTTTTTTTCGTTGTAGGGGGGGGGGGGCAGGAGAGTGGGAATGGTGTTAATGCATGAAGGTTTTGTCACACTTGGGGGTATTTTCACCCATGTAGGTTTCGTTGTAGAGGAGTTTCACTGTATTAATAGAATGGCACTTACTGGGCTTGTGACACAATGAAAGGAGTTAACATTTTAGGTCACTATTGATTTGAGGTGAACATTTGTGGATGTTCCTAAGACCTGTAATTACAGCTCATCTATACTGTATTGTGAACCTGTATATGCAGATAACAGTGTGTTGTGTGTGTGTGTGTGTGTGTGTGTGTGTGTGTGTGTGTGTGTGTGTGTGTGTGTGTGTGTGTGTGTGTGTGTGTGTGTGTGTGTGTGTGTGTGTGTGTGTGTGTGTGTGTGTGTGTGTGTGTGTGTGTGTGTGCGCGCACTTTAGTTATTTATTTATTCCGGGATTTTCAGAAAAGTCCACTTTCATCTCTGCCACTTGTACAGCCCAGAAACATTTTCTTACTTTTTGCACAATACGTTGAAAGGCACAACAAGAGCTTTATGCAATATTGTGCCTTTCCAACACTAAAGGTGCTCAGTTTTGACACTGCACAATAGGTACATTTTTGTTTGAGAGCTGTGTCATTTTTGTGACCTCAATTTGAATACATTAATATAAATATTTTACACAGTGTTCAGAATGCCCACCCAAGCGAGTAGAATGTCTCATTGATTGCCTGTCTAAGTAAAGCTGAGTTGAGCTCTCCCTAGACATGAGCAGAGCAATCTTGATTTGACTCCTTACAGATAATGTGTCTTTAAGGCATATATCTGGTTAAAGGTCTCCATGTTGATGAATAAATGCTTTTGCCACATGCCTTTTGCAATGTTCAGCGGTGGAGCCTATTTTCATTGTCTGAAGGACTTCTGAACTTCACTTCCATGTTAGGAACTGAATGTATCTTGGAAGGGCAACATAGTTGTTACTGAAGGCAGTTTATGATTTTAAATTTAAATTTCAGTCAATTATTTCATGTGAAGCAGTCGCTGCATGTAAAAGTTGAATCAGTCGTATACAATTGTGCCACCAAAATGACATACACACCAGGAAACATCCAAGGAATTTTTTCTGTTGGATGTGTTTTTAGGATATGCTGGCATCTGAGCAAGACCATCTCAAGCAGGAACTGGACTTTGCCGTCAGGCAGACTCAAACACTGGAGAAGGAGAAAACTGCTCTTTCACAGGAACTGAAGGAAAAGGCCGAACTGCAGGAATTCATGGCTCTTGAAGAAAAGATAAGAGACGAACATGAGGTAATTAAGGAAATACATTACCAGCTTGTTTTTAAAGGTTTGCCTTTCAAAGCTCCCAAGATTGTCTTAGTGTATCAAATGTGCAACCCAACACAATTTCCCACCTTCGGTCACTTGCGCTGACGGTATGTTTTACAAAAATGTGCAGGTGGAAAAGCTCAGTGATATTCTTAAGTGATGACAATTTCTTGAGTTTTGCCGTATTCTGAAACCTGAGACAAGAAATTGTAATTGCAACTTTTATCTCCCGTTCTGAACATTTTAAATGAACGTGATACACTACTTAAAAGCATTGCAGTACTTGTAATGAAACACCACATGTTTTCGGATACGTCGGGATATTGCCTTGTCCTGTCTGAAACTTTCCACTTATGCATTAACAATGTTTAAATATATATGATCTCACAGAGCGAGTTGGAAAACCAAATTTGCTCATTGAAGGAAGCTATGAAATCCCGTGATCTCCAATACGTGGAACTTAAGGTGAGGTGGTGATAGAGAAATCTATGAGCAAAATTGTATCCTGTTTAAAGTTTCATTTAATTTGGGCACGTCTAAACGTTGGGGTGCGCATCCAGCGCCCCCAAATGCATGTGCGCAAAGGCGCCGGCTGTCTGGGCGGAGGGCTTTTGAGGTCCACAATCATCACGTCAATGCAAAGGGGCGAACAGAGGGATGAAGGATAGACTCGGTCACAAAGGGGGAATTAACAATTTGGGAACAAAGCGTTGTTGAACAACAAGACGATTTGAAAACACCCGTCGCATCCAGGCGACATTTGTCGTCTGCAAAGTCTGCAACTTGTTGATTCATTGTAGACCAGACAGAAAGGCGTCCACGTACCGGTGGTTCAAAGCTTAAACCAAGGTAACTAATCACTACCAAGGGGCCGGACCGGGGGCGAGGTATGCAAATATCGGGGGCAGTCTTTTTCTTGTATTTTGCATATGTGACAATAAAAGTTCAAACTGGCGGGACAGGGAACTCGGATCGTGATCATCAGGGCAACTACCGTCGCTCGCCCTCAGAGATACCTCCCACCGATATTGAAGACAATTTTCCCTGTGTGCCGAGTCATTTCTTTAACTTTGTCCGAGAAAAACTCTGACAGGTGGCTTAGAGGTCACACTTTTTTCAACTAATTAATAAGGGACATAAATAGTTTCAGGAACAGTACATGGTAATTTCAACTGTTCAATTTGATTTTAAAAAATGTCATGTGTAGTTTATACATTTTAAATCCCAACAGTGCATTAAAAAAATTCAATGTCTTTTTTTTTTCCCAAGAAAAATTTGGAGACTGTTTCTGAAGAGCTGACAAAGAAAACCCAAATTGCTGAGGATCTTCAGAATATGGTACATGTGGAGTATTTGTATGCCGTAGTAGATAACATGACACATTTTGCCTTCTAAACAGTGAAAATGTTTTTTTGAATTGTTTACATTTTTCACAGAAAATAACAGACAAGGCAACGCATGATTGATACCACAAGCTTTTTTTCCTCTTTTGTTGATTACCAGAATAAAACATTGCCAAAGCAATATGATCGTTTCTTTACATAAAAAAAACAAAAAAGATGCACATGCCACATTCCTGCACGATTATGTAACACTAAATGATTATCTGCACGCATCGTTTATAGGTTTTATATTTCTATACGACAGACTTTTTGTTTCCTTCTTTCAGTGTGGTAAGGATGTGTCTGAAGAAGTGGCGAAGCTTCGTCTTTCTCTAGCTGACGCGGAGGTCCTTGGCATCGAGACAAAGAAAGAATGGGCAGTTCTGCGCACTGAAAACATTGCTCTGGAAGAGTTGAAGGTTAAGCACAAATTATAGAAAATATTCAAACTTCCCTCATACTAAAACATTTGGGTTTGTTATCAATTTTAATATGAGAAGATATAGAGAGAGAGATTTTTGTTTGAAAGCTCATTTCCTTGTCATTATCTTCTCTTCAGATGACCCTGACTGTCAGCCATGAAAAGATGGAAGCCGAAGTCAACAGCCTGCGTTTTCAACTTGAGGCTGAAAAATCACATTTTAAGAAAATGGAGGCGGATCTTCAGAAAGAGCTGAACGTTGTGTTTAATGAGAACCTCAAGCTAACCACTCTGCTCGATGGCAAGGTCCCCAGAAGTAGGTTTTTCGAATTGTTATAATGCAACTGCCAGGCCCTACTAATCTTTAAATTAGTAGCCCAGCCTAACAGCAATGAATTTTGAGAGTGATAGCAAGTCATGAAATTATTTCCATTTACAGATATCATGGATAGTGTGGAACTGGAGAGAACAGTGTCCAACCTGCAAAAGGAGCTTGCAGCATCTCAAGAAGCTGAGGGAGACCTGAGAGCTCAGCTGCAGGAACTGAAGTCACTACAGGCTCCCGCATTTGAAGTGAACAACCTGGAAACGCAGGTTTGTTTTTGGGGCAAAACTTCAAACTCAAATACCATCTTTTTGGGGACCAGGGGAGACCATTGTCCAAGAAGTTCCTAATTCTCAGAAGTGCACTGCCCTTTATTCTGCTATGACACCGTAAGAAAAAGTTTAAAACTAGGTATATTCTTAAATTGAGATGTCCACGAAAAGTTTAAACATCACACAATTTGTTAGACTTTAACATTGCTGTTTTAAAAGACCCTTGATGTATTGTAAATAGGGCTGTGACAAACTAGGCATACATTTTTGTGGTCGACATAACAGAGTTGCTTGACTTTTTTTTTCCTTGAAATGTGGAAATTATCATTTGAAAGTGTAAACGCTGGAAGAGATTAAAAAAATGTGCATGTCTTTATCTGTTTCCTAATTGTGAGACCTCATTAACGTGATCGGTGTCTGAAAATGGGCATCATTCATTATTCATAATAACACATACTAATTATAAAAGGTAGTTTGAGCAAATGGCACAGTAATCAGTAGACAAGATGGAGTGCTTGCTCTCAGAAAGGTTTGGTGAACTCGGCTATAACTGTACTTTGAGAGATGAGGATAGCGAAAACCTTGTCTTGATGTCTGGTGTTCAGATTTCTGCTGAAGACACGGTGAAGCAAGAATTGGTGGTCGCAGCTCTGACAGAGGAGAGAGACCAGCTCCGAATGGATCTACAAGAAAATATAGATATGGTCAATTTTCACCCAAGCACTTGACTAAATGTCTTCATTTCCATCTCAGCATTTTTTGGTTTTGTTTATTTATTTATTTATTGTCCAAGACCATAGCCTCATAGCTCATTCCATAATTGTTGTCAAAACAGATGATTGAGAATCAAGAGGAGCTCAGAACTGCACTTGGGAAAATAGCTGATCTGAAACAACGGCTCAAACAGCTGGAAGATTCCCAAACATCCAACTTGGGAAAGCCTTTTGATGACATGACGACAGAGCTTGAGACACTTCAAACACAAGTAGGTTGTCTTGTTGAAGCAAAGCATCAGCACGATATTGTACCCCCTTTCACCGCCCTCCTTTTGTGGTGACTTCAGGTCATGTGTATCTCTTGGGAGGTCGGGGGGTTTATGTTGCGGCTTTGCAACCTGTGGAAAAAAACCATTTACTACTTTACTATTAGTCTTTTTATTTTATATACTGTATGTTGACCTAGTTACGCATAACTGAGCAGTCCAGTTGGTTCTGATTTCATCAGCCTAGTCTGTCCTTCAGATTTTTCTGCAGACAGTCACGTTTGTTTTCCCATTTCAGAAAGAGCAACTTCAGGCTGCACTACAAGAGGTCAGTGAGCAGAAGAACCAACTCGAGGGAGAGCTGCAGCAACTTATTGATGGGGTAGATGAATGCTCTGCTTTTTTCCACATAGCAAAATAATGTTTTGCAGATCATGAAATGATTTTGGCACTGACTGCTTTGCTTTCTCTCTATGTACCGGTAACTGAATTGGGGCATTTGAAACTGCGCTCGTGTGTGTGTGTGATATTAGGCTGCAGAGAACGAAAGCCTTCTACATTCCCTCCAATCTCAGCTTCAAGATCAAGTTCAGAGAAATAATGACATTGAAAGGATGGGTCGAGAGAAACAAACTCAGCTGGAACATCAAGTCTGTTGAAACGTTTATCTATGTATTTATTTATTTATGACAGAGCTTTGTTTAGTCTTCATTTAATTGATTCCTCAATTTTAGGTTGAAGAGTCTCAACATCTTCTACACTCTATTCAAGATGAGTTTGAAGATTTGAAGCGGAAGAATTCTACTCTTGTAAAAGTAACTGAGGAGAAGGAGTCTGATTTAAAACAAAGTGTAAATAAGTTGTCATCCTGATTTAGTTTTTCCCAGATGATTTGTTCCATCTGTTGTATGTTGTAGAAGCCTATAAAATATCCTTCCTTTAAACAGATAAAGATTTTGAGTGAAGAGCTTGAAACACTGAAAGCAGAAAGGGACGACCTATGTTTCAACAAGAAAGCTGGACATCAGACTTTGATGGAAGAGACTCAGAGGTTGCTTTGCAGAGTGACGTCGCTCATTGAAGAGAGGGATCAGCTCCTTGATACGGTGGAGGAACTGAGACGGGGCAAGATCCTGCTCAAAACAGAACTGGAGGAAAATGTCGAAATGGTAAGGAACTTTGCATATCTTAATAAATGGCCCATCAATTTGGGATGGGCAGAATAATCCATTAATTAGCCATAAATAAATAAAAACCAAGATTCGGATCACACTTGCTTGGGTTTTTTGGGCATCCGTCTCAAGATTGATTTTGAAATTTTGTATATTTAATTTTCAGGATTGGGCTTCCATAAAATAGAAGGTGTGACCTTTTTACGGACATCAATTACTTGCTATTGTCTTTGGGGCTTTATTACTTATCGCCTCCAGATAGCAAGAAATTGCTGTCAATGTGGTGTGCGCTTATAATAAAAGTCAATGCTTATAATAATTTGTCAAAACTAAGGAAGAGGTGAACATCTTGAAAGAAAAGCATGGATTGCTTTTTGATAACAAAATACAGCGCATTTGCACTGTTTGCTTTGACAAAGGCTTTGTGCCGCAGTAAGACAGCATTTCCCCTGGCCATATATATATCCATTATATTTTTCAGGTATGAATTATATACTTTCTGAACTATCTTTGTTGTGATACTATTGATTTGACATCCATAGTTAAAACTATTGTTCCAAAAATCTGGTAACACAAACATTTCCCTTGTCTAAATGTACCGTATATGCTTTTACATAAGTACACTGTCATTGCTCATGTTGAGAATGTGGATTATTTTCAGAGGACTGAGAACCAGGCAGAGTTCATAACGGCTCAAGAGAAGATCAACGTTCTACAGGAAGAAGTCAGCCTGTTGATGAATGAAAACAAAGACCTTGGCAAATGCCAAGAACTTCAAAATCAGGCATGAGTTACATTTGTTAAATCCTGTTTGTTTAATGTTAGGCAGCTTTCTAAAGTAAAGTCACTCCTTTCTCGAGAGCACATTGAAACACTAGTTCATGCCTTCATCAAATCTCGGCTGGGTTACTGTAATGCGTTTTAATTTGGAATTGGGCAATCCTCCATTGAGCATCTCCAGTTGCTGCTGCTCGCCTCTTGACTGGTACTCGTAAGAGGGGGCACATAACTCCTACACTGGCATCACTTCACAATTTAAAGTTCTTGTTAAAATCCTATGATTCTACTACTTTCTACTGTCTTCGTTATTATTTTATTTTATTGTTAGTTGTATTCATTATTTTTGCTCCATGTAAAGCACTTTGTATACAGCGGTGGTTGTTTTTAAGTGCTTTATGAATACAGTTGAGTATTTTCTTTAATATGGATCAATGGTTTTGGTTCTAAATATATTTTCGCTCCTGACCACTATTTTACACTGATATTTTTGTGTATACAGTCATAGTCTAATCCAAATTCTCACATCTTCACAGATTCAGAGGCTGTCTGAGGAGCTTGAGTGTGCAGTCACAGAGCGAGACAATATCCAGTCTGAGATGGAGAAGCTGGTATGTCAAGTGACATCTCTCCGTGACGAGCGAGATCAGCTGCACGGCCAACTTCAGGCAGTGGGACAGGAGACGAACCAGTTCAGAGCACAACTGGAGGTGACCACAGGAACTCATCAGCTTGAAATTGACCTTTGTGATCAGGCGTAGAAAAAAAAGTAGTGTGTTTCCGGTAACCCGACCGACCGAGAATTTCTACCTCGAAATAAAACTTTACGGTCGCCATTTTTTTCAAACAACCTTATACATTTTTGTGTAGAGGGGTTACATCGGTGCAAACTCCCGCGATATTCACGTTGAGCGTGCGCGTCGTTTGCCCTGTCGCTCATCTGTCAACAACATTGAATCATGGCGGCGGCCACGATCTCCGACAACAGTTTAAACCGCGTTTTGTGCAGTCGCATGCTCGCACCATAATATTAAGAAAATAGCATCCACTGCTGTATCGAAAAGATTCAACGAACTTGACTAAATATGCGCTACAACATGCTCAACTTTTGTTCCGAATCAGCTTCTTCTTACTGGTTACGACGCGACTCCCTTCTCATTCATCCCGCAGCTTCGCTGTGCTTTAAACGGTGGAGGCCGCGCGTCCACAGAACGTCTTGTGAGTTCAGGGTAGGTTGTCCCAATGCGTTGAACGGAGACGAGTCATTGGATACAAACTGGTTTTTGTCCCGCCCACGGACGGACTGGTTGGCAGCGGGAGGGTACCGGACGCCAGGCTTTTCTGCATCAGATTGGATGATCTGTCTGAGCCTGTGTGCCAGTTCGATTGACATTAAAATGAGCCAGTCACCGAGCTTTTAGTGTAGGCATCCGTGCGAGCAATTTTTCAACTCTCATTCTGTTCCGAGTTGAGCTGGAGACTTCTAATCATTTTAGAGACACTCTTTGTTGTAAACAAACAACTAGCGACAAATTAATCTTTTATTTCTGGTGGGTGTTATTGTAATTCCTGTAGTTGTATGACACTAATTAAGTACCGGGAAAAGACGCCTTGTTGGTATGACAGGGTCACAGATCATTTTCTTGAAAAGGAACGGAGCTAGAGTAGAATTCACGTATAAATAAACGGACACATTTTATGATGTCGGCCAAAAATGAGCTTCCCCTCTTTGACAGACTAGCATCCGCCACTGGTTTCAATGTCTCCATGTTTTATGGTTATTTTGTTTACATTTTTGATGGGGGGAGATTAAAAAAAAACTTTGTCCCCTACCTACCCTATGCTGAAATTTCATGTTACCGGAAACACACTACATTTTTTTCTACGCCTCAAAAGTTTACATATCCTTGTAAAGAACCAAAAGTCATGGGTCTCCTGAGTTTTTCATAGTTTAACAGTAACGGATACTTCTTTTTAACCCCCCCAAAAACACGCATTTATGATTTTTTGGGGTTCTTCACTAAGGATTAACAGAAAAGTGACCACTTCTGCTCGGTCAAAAATATACATACAGCAATGCTAATATTTGCTTCCATGTCAGTTGGCCATTTTCACTTCAATCCAACGCTTTTGGTAGCCATCAACAAGTTTCTGGCAAGCTTTGTGGTTGAATCTTTGACCACTCTTAGCAGAATTGGTACAGTTCAGTTACATTTGTTGGCTTGTTTCTTCAGCATTGTCCATTCTCACTGGGGTTTAAGTCTGGGCTTTGGGAATTCCATTCTAAACTCTTAATTCTAGCTTGATTTAGCTATTCCATAACCACTTTTGGTGTGTGTTTGGGGTTGTTGTCTTGTTGAAACACACCACGACGCCTCACACCCAACTGTCTGGCTGATGATTTTAGGTCATCGTATTTTGAAGAAGGTAATCCTCCTCCTTTATTATTCGATTTAGTATTTTTAAAGCACCAGTTCCAGTGGCAGCAAAACAGCACCACAGCATAATACTAAAACCACCGTGCTTCACATTAGGCATAGTGTTCCTGGGCTTAAAGGCCTCACCGATTCTTCCCCAAACATATTGCTAGGCGTTGGGGGTAAAAAGCTAAATTTCTGGTTCGTCTGACCACAGAACTTTCTCCAAAAGTTATTTTCTTTATGTGATCAATAGCAAACTTCAGTCGAGCCTTAAGGTGCCGCTTTTGGAGGGAGGGCTTTCTTCTTGCACAGCAGGCTCTCTGTTGAAGGCGATGCAAACCACACTTGACCGAGGAAACTGACACCTGTGTTCCTGCAGATCTGCCAAGAATTAGAAACTCTAATTCTTGGCAGATCTGCTTTTTGGTGGTTCTCGGTTGACTCTTCAACCTCTGGACCAGTTTTTTCGCAGCAGCAGGTGATAGGTTGCATTTTCTACTCGATCGTGGCAATGACAAAACAGTGTAATAATGGACTTTATACTTACAAACGGTTGTTTGCACTAATGGGACCTGCAGCTCCTTGGAAATTGCTCCAAGTGACATGACACAGCTTTCGAAGTCACCAGAATTCCTAATTCATGTTTCTGTATTTATGACTCAACAGAAAAAGTGACCAAACCTGCGAACTCACAAAGTAATACAAGAACCAAATTTCATGATGAAATTTGGTTCTTGTATTACTTGTTGTATCATGTTGTTGTTGTTGTTTTTTTTGTTAGTTTGTTTGTTAGTTTAAATCTGCCAGAGAAAAATCTGAGTTGTACACATAGCCCCATATTCTTTACAAGTGTATGTAAACGTTTGATCAAAACTGTATTTGATACAATTCTACTTATAGAAAAATAGTTCCGTGTTCAACTTTTAGTGCTTAAGGCCCTGTCACACCTTGACGATTTAGCCAGCGTATGCCGACGTATGAAAAATTTGGCAAATACGCTGGCGTACGTCGAATAAGTTATGGGTAAGTTTTGTATACGTAACAGCACGATGAAGCACGTTGGTGTACGTCGAGGTCGTCGAAAAATGTTGTGCATGCTAAAAGTTTCTCGACGTATGTCAGCGTATGGCTATACGTCCCGTATACGCAGGCCATAAGTAATAGGTAAGTAATGCGATCGTTGCACACGTTCAAACATGTTAAGTGTAGGTTACTCATAAGTCAAAATACGCCGAGATGTCTAGCGTACCCAAAACCTATGAGTAACGTTAGTAGTTAAATCTTTCTGAAGCTCATCCTCTAATATTCATTTTCCATGAAAAGGCCTTCCCTCCACAAAAAAAAAGGGAAAAAATAGCGACTAGGTGAATCCGCGGAATGACGGCTTCACTGTAGTAGAGAAAACAAGCTTATAATTTCACATGTGGTTTGTCGGCTACTAAATTTAAATATTATAAGATGTAACAAAAATTATAGGAAGGTTGGCACTGAACGTTTTAAAGCTTTCTCTAATTCACCGCCATGTTTTTTTCTTTCTCTTTACAGACAAGAGCTTTATCAGAAAAACTTGAGTGCGTGAAAGCTGACAAAAAAACCCCACAGGCTGACAATTTGGACAACCTGAAGCACAAAGGTATGTCTCTCGTTGAGGAGCAAGCTCAGTTGCAGGAGACGCTGGAGAGATTATATCAGGAGAAAAATGAGTTAGCAGTGAAGCTGGAGGATGCGACAAAATCACATCAAGCAGAGGTTTGTTACCTGGTACTGTAAGGTTGTTTTTACAAGTCTACACATTGAACTTGACTAAACAAAGGCATTGGCTGTCCAATTCTTGCAGAAAATGCACTTAATTGAGAAATTCAAAGTGCTTGAATCTGTTCTACCAGTTGAGAAGGAAAGCAGAGATCAGAGCTCCACAGAGGACTTGGAGAACCTGACGTGCAGAGTGAAATCTCTCAGTGAGGGGCGAGCTCAGTTGCAGGAGACACTGGAGATACTAAAACAGGAAAAAGATCAGCTTGTAGCAAAGCTGGAGGATGTAACAGAAACATATCAAGTGGAGGTTTGTTGTTACATTAATACTTGAAGTTTTTTTTTCAAACATTGACTTCACAAAGGCATTGACTCTCATTTTTCTTGGTAGAAAAGACATTTAGCTGAAAAACTCGACCTAGTTGAAGCTGAGAGAGACATTCTACTGGCTGAGAAGGAAAGTAGACTTCAGAGCGCCGCTGATGACGTGGAGAAGCTGACCTGCAGTGTGATGTCTCTCACTGAAGAGCGAGCTCAGTTGCAGGAGACACTGGAGAGACTCAATCAGGAGAAAAATCAGCTCGTGGCGAAGCTAGAGGACGTGACAGAAATATTTCAAGCTGAGGTTTGTTGCATTGTAAACACTGTATGCTTGCTTTTTTATTGTACAACTGACTAAACAGAAAAATGTTTTCTTTCAGAAAATGTGCTTAAATGAGAAAATCAAAGGAATTGAAGCTGAGCAGGAAAGTAGATGTCAGAGTTCCTTTGAGGAGCTAGAGAAGCTGAATTGCACAGTGAGGTCTCTCACCGAGGAGCGAGCTCAGTTGCAGGAGATGTTGGAAGAACTTGAATGGGAGAAAAAACAGCTCAAAACGGAGCTGCAGGACAAGCTAAGCACGGTACAGTTTTGTAGTCGTGTTTCATTGTAATTCAAAGCCAGTTGCTTGTTCAAAATATAAACTCCCATAGACCATTTTTGAAGCGCTACATTATTGTTGATCGTCAATCACAGGCCTCCACAATGCAAGAGAGTATGATTGAGCAGAATCAGTTAAGTTTGCTACAACAGGCCGAGGCGACAAAAATGGAGACCAACCTTCGACAGGAGGTAGGTCTCAGTCATGAGTTTTTTTTTTTAACTTTGTGCAGATGAGTTGTGACAGATAACAAAGAATAGGGCATGTACATCTTCATCAAAACATGCAACAGTACATATTTTCTTTATCTTCTAAATGCTTTCAGTAAGGGTAGTCTTAACAAGTACTGTAAATGTTTCCCTCTGCCTCCAGGTACAGAAGCTGGAAAAGCAGCTGAACACATTAAAGAAAAATGAAACGGTGGTTCAAGCGGAGGCAATCGCATCACAGCAGGTGAGGAGTTCACGTTTTTACTTGATTTGGTCTAATAATAGCTCTTAAGTTTTGTCTATTTTGTACAATGTTTAGAAAGGTAGAATTAAAGATAAGAAAACCTCTATTTGTCTCACAATGGAGAAATTCCCAATTTATAGCAGGACATTTATGAAAGGGAGAAGTAGAAGAACAAAAGTACTGTATATAAATAAATACAAATTATAAAATGGAAATTTAAGCATATTAAAAATGGGTGAGTCCAGGTTTTCAGGTCTGTTTATTCAATAGCATGACAGCAGTCGGCAGGAATGAGCGGCGATACCTCTCCTTCTTGCAGTGCGGGTGTATTAGTCTCTTACTGAAGGAGCTGCCCAGTGCTGTCAGGGTAGCTGGGAGGGTCTGTCCATCATAGTTTTTAGCTTGGATAGCATCTTCCTGTTGACCACCTCCTCCAGAGTGTCCTGGGAGCAGCCCAGGACAGAGCTGGCCCTCCTAACCAGTCGGTCCAGTCTCTCCCTGTCCTGGGCTGAGGTGCTGCCTGACCAGCAGACATAATGAATGACTGAGGCCACAACAGAGTCATAAAAGGTCTTAAGATCCCTGAACTCCAAAATACCTCGCATTTAAATTTAACAAGGGTAAGGCAAATGTTGCACATGTTCCAACTGTTCCGTATTTCTTTGTCCTTGTTTTATTTCAACATGTTGCTGCATTTCTCCACTGCAACAAAATATGGACATAGTACACAGTTGTTTTCAAAGTCGAATTAACAACTGTGACACAGTAGTTAATTGACCATGGGTTTCCTTCATCATTCAGCAATGTATTTATCAACACTGATAAATACATTGCTGAATGATTTCTTCTGAGTTTCTTCTGAGTTAATTGACGCTGAAGCGTTAACTACCCTGCCGTTGTTCACCTTTTCAGTTGCTCGTTGAAGCAAAAGCAACCATCTCTTTACTCAATGAGAAGCTTAGCGGCTACGAGCGGGACTTGACAGGGTCCAAGGTGACAGCGTCATCAAGGCTGCACAACTCAACATTGCAACTTCAGGTAATGCATCTCGTTGCATTTGTGCGGGGTATGGAAGGAGTGAAATCGTCTCTTTGCTTTCACATCACAAGTTCGCCCAAACCCTCAAAGTACTTAATTGGTACCCCTCAAATGATGCCATTTACAGGAGTTATTTGAAAGACTCCAGCAATTTATCGACGAATCCAGTCAGCCTCACGCCGCATTCAAAGGTGACGCCCTGTGGGTGGAAAATTTCCTGAGTGACGAGGACTACGCCGCTTTCCTCAAGCCACAGTGAAAGTCCACAACATTGTCTCTGGGCTCGGGATCAAGCATTTGAGGACTCTCCGGAATATTATTGTAAATACTACAGGTTCTTTCCATTTCATATTTCCATGAAGTCCTTTGTTAACAAACAACATTTACAAAATTCTGGTCTTTGCTTTTCCAGGATGTCCTTTTGGGAAAGGCGAGAACATACAAAAGGATTTTTCAGGAGGTGGTCAAAATTGATGTCTGTATCTTTGAAGAGTGGCGCTTGCAGGATGTGTTGCGATGCAAAGCTGACTCTCTTAGAGACTTGGACTGTTGCTCAGACCAGGAACACAGACTCGGTGAACTGGTTTCAAAAAGACAGTTCTATGTGCAGGTGAACTCCCCCCCAGCTTTATTCCTATCAAATTGTACAGTAATCCCCTGCAAATTCACCTACTCATACCAAAGCAATAAAACGTTGCCTTGGCAACAAGCAAAAAGATTGTGCCAAGCGCTAGTTTTGACTAAATTAACCGTTCAACTCAAAAGTATTGCTTTGGTTGACAAAGTTACTTACCTGTGTTGCGTAACTTCATTCAGACAAGTCATGTTTTGACACCATCTTGTGGTGTCTTGGTCCCAAGAAACTGTTGGAGTTGGAAAATCAAACAAAAACACTGATTTTGTACCATCTGTCGCATTTATGGGCCATTATAAATATTTTGGGAAGGGGCGGTCCGAGCTAAATTTAGCCGGGGTTATTGCCAATTTTAATTCATGGTATAGTTACAGTTTAATCTGTTTATATAATCCATTTGTTTTGGTGGCGGGGATATTGATTGCTGGCCATTTTTCCATTCTGCAGGGCTCCGGGGATTACTTGTACCAACATAATCTCTTGATTTTTGCTGCTTTCAAAACCGACAAACATGCTTGGTTTTACAGAAAATGGGCGACATTTTGGAGAAACTTTGGTCCGGCCTGGATTATTACCGCAATGAAGTTTCCGCTGAGGTCAAAGAAAGGACCAGGTTCTTAACGCTGATGCAGGCTGAGCATTCCAGGCCGCCATTAGTTGTCAGTCGGATGCACAGTCTCTTTAGCGCCGAGGCTGACAGCAGGTCTGCAGTGTTGCAAAGCAGACAAACATATTTGCAGGTATGTTTTATTTACCTGTTCATATAATCAATCTGATATTAGAGGAGAGGCTTGTTTCACTTTGGAACAACAACCCCCTGATGCCACGTAATAGAATTGATGGAAACATGTAAATATTTGGATTTTGGCTCTAAAATTGCCTATGCACGCAAAGCTCATCATCTCTCTGAACTCCTTACAGGGCCTCGTTGAAGACCGCAATGTTCAGTGTCAGGAATTGCAGCAGGTGACAGCGCAGGCTCAATTCCAGTTGGAAGAGGAAAAAAGCAAGCGTCTCACTTTGCAACAGAAGCTGGAGGGAACTCCAGCAAGGCCAGAGCTGACTTTGCTCAGTAACAACAAAGAACTACTTCTACTCTATCAAGCTGAGGAGAGAGTCAAAGTAAGTATTATCATTTTAGGACGATCACAGGATGTATCAACCACAGTTAACTACCCTTGGCTTCACTCAGTAGTTAATGCTCTCCATTTATATTGTTACATTTTGAATTAGAAGTACTGAGGACTAAGAGCAATTACACAGTAACAATGCCCAAATACCAAACACAAATCCCAGACACAATTGTGAGCATTAGAATTATGATCACTCTACTCGCCTGCTATTTAGGATAGCAGCCACATTGCATATAGGCTTTGGCCGACATTAAATTCTGGAGGTATGATAACCGTGAACAAAAATATTGCAGGACAGTCAAACCTCGGTTTTCGAACGTCTCTGTTCTCGACCAAATCGGTTTTCGACCCTAAATTCTGAGTTTTTTATGCCTCTGATTACGACCGAAATTTGGTTCTCGACCAAACTGAGTGCACTTGAATGTGCCACTCAACTTCTCTCGACTTCCTTACATGAGGAAGTGACGTTTCCTCGGGTTGACGAAGAAGTGACGCCTCCGTTGTGAGCAGACGTATTCAATATTTATTTTTATTTTTTTTTAAATGAAAGAGCGTCCATTGTGAGCAGACTTGTTCAATAAAGTCACATCCCGGCTCGATTACTGCAATGCAGTTTATTTTGGAGTCAGCCAATCCTCCATAAAGCGCCTCCAGCTGGTCCACAATGCTTTTGCTCGCCTCTTGAATGGTACTCGAAAGAGGGAGCACATAACTCCTACTCTGGCATCCCTTCACTGGCTCCCCATACATTTTAGAGTTATTTTCAAGATACTATTATTTGTTTTCAAATCTCTAAATAATCTCACGCCACCTTACCTCTCTGAGCTCATCCGCCCCTACACACCTGCCCGGCGCCTCAGGTCTGCGGACCAGACATTATTAGAAGTACCAAGAACTAAACTGAGGCTGAGAGGGGATCGAGCCTTTTCTGTTGCTGGTCCCTCTCTCTGGAATGACCTCCCGCTGAACATTCGTCAAGCTCCCTCGCTGCCCATCTTTAAAACCCACCTCAAAACTCACTTGTATTCTTTGGCATTTTACTCAGATTTGATCTTAGATTTACTGTTTGGTGCCTACTACCATCTTTGTTTCTGATTATTGCTTTAAAGTTGTATATATGTTAGTTGCTCCATGTACAGCGCTTTGTATGCAGCAATGGCTGTTTAAAAGTGCTCTATAAATACAGTTGAGTTGAGTTCGCAAAATAGTAACATGTTTTCTTCATCAGGCTTTGTTTCTCAAGAATAAGTACCTCGAAGAGGCCCAGCAACAAAATGACAGCTGCATTTCTGGCTACAAGATGGACATTCAGCGACTCCAGACAGAACTTGTGGCAAGTCGGGTCCAAATTGAGGAATTGCAGAATGCCATCCAAACCCTGAAGTGCCAACTGCAAGAGTCTGAGGTTGGTTTCAACGTCACTACTTAAAATCATTCAGGATTACCTCCCACACACTCCAATTAAAGCTCTCAAACACTTTGGATTTTTGCCATCGTTTGTACACACACACACACACACACACGTGCACGCGACTGAAACGCTCACAACCGAAACACTCTTACACAGACTGCAGAATTTCCTTTCCTCACATTAAAAATTGAAACGCTCACACTAAAAAGTTGTCTCATCTCGCAAGTAAAACACGCACATTACTGAAATGCTTTGTCATTTCCACATTGATTTCCTAATAGAAATGTGCGCCACCTTCAATTGCTGAGCTGCAGAAAGCCCAAGCTCAATTGTTCATGAAGGAAATGGAGTTGAGCGTTGCTTCCGATAAACATCAGCAAGAGTAAGGACCGGCCAGAACAGTGCCAGTACCATCATTTCCCTGTTCTTAACATTCTGTCCCGTCTCTCAGGATCGAGAGGATGACAACTGTTCTGCATATGAAAGAAGAGTTAGTGAGGAAACTGAAGGAATCTCTCAGGACATTGCAGCAGCAAGGGGAGGAGTCATGTAAGCCAGTGGCTCTCACACTTGCACTTTATAGTGCTACACCCAAAAAATACTTAAGAGCACCGTAATGGCAGATATTGAAATACATTAGCAAGTTTTCATCAAAAATTAGACATATGATTGGAATACTACCCCATTAAGATTATGCACAGTGTTAAGACTGTGCTTAAATATAGGAAAATACAAATTATGTATTTATATGATTCCGTTAAAATGTATTGCAAATAAACGTTAAAAATGGTACCTGAATACATGTTGGAAAGCAGAGTTTGAAAAAATTAAGTGGAAATGTTTTGTTCTTGAAACTATTAAATATTTTTCGAATTGATGAATTGGATACAAATTTTATCTTGCATTAGTGTATTTAAATTTTTTATTTTTTTTTAAATACCCTGATTGGTATTGTTTTTGGTATTGTTGGATGTACAGGTACATGTGTAGGAGTATACATAATATTTATAAGGCCAAATTTAATGGTATACATGCATGTAGAAGTAAATATTTGTAGTAATGTTAATGCTATATACTTATATACTTATATATATATATATATATATATATAAGTATATAGCAAGTATATATATATATATGTATATATATACACACACACACACACACGTGCATGTATAAGATGTATAGGTTAGGTTGGTGTATAAATAACAAAATACAGTAAACTGCATATGTTGCTCTATGTGACTCGCTGTTGTTTTGCTGACTTTCGCTGCCTCTCGCGGACCTTTTGCGGCATCGCCATTATTTATTTAGTTATTTTTGGGGTGGTGAATACTTTTGAAAAATCTGCGATGCACTGAAATCGCGATAAGTGAACTGCAAAGTAGCGAGGGATCACTGTATTTAGAAGTCGGTTGCTTGGCAGTGTTTTAACCGTTTTTGACTTTTTCTAACTCACCCAAGTTTCTTGAATGCTTCTTTAGTCTTGCAGGGTCAAGAGCTTTGTGACCGCTTCCTCAACCCCCGGGGTCTGGTGAACAAGAGCAGCGGTGTTCTGCAAAATAGTAAACTGGCAGAGGAAGTCAAACAGCTTCAGTTTAAAATCACACATCTTGAAAAGTAAGACGAACACATAGAATGAGTGGCGCCGCTTCAGTTGGATTTCCTCTTGACATGTTCTGTTCTGCTCCACCCCCAGCGTGATTTCTAGCCAGCAGGCCGACCTGATCAAATGGAAGAACAGAGCGCTCAAGCTGAAGTCAAAGGCCAAAGTGGATGTCAAACAGTCACCGCCATGTACTCCCACCAAACAGGGACTTGCCGTGTGCTCCGACTTCTTGCCTCAGTCACCAAAGAAGTTCGTAGTTGCTTCCCAGAAGGTCCTCGACTCCCCAATCAAGCTGTTGGAGTCACCAAAAGTGCCACTGCTCGACTCTCCAAAAAGCAAATTTTTTGACAAAGGCGCAAACGCTAGTCTGCTTTCCGGAACATTTCCCAAAATGTTCTTCGATAACTCCAACCTTGGAATCAGTGCAGGTAAACTCCCTGAACAAATCCCCTGTCATAGGCCAGTTGATGTGTAGCTATGTCATAATAAGGCTGTTTATCTTTGTCAGAGCTTTCCCATGTTCTCGATGGGGCAAATGCAAAGACAACTGTGGTCAGTCACATTTTGGCTGTTAACTCTTTCATTCCACAAGACGTACTTGTAGTTTTTTTCAAATTAGGCCCTGCCTACCAAGGACGTACTTGTATGTCTAAGTCTTTTTTTGCTTCATAGAGAGGAGGAGGGTCTGATGCAATCTGTGAATGAGAATAAGCCGTTTGCATTGTAAATCATGTAAAAAAGCGACCATTAGGCGGGAGTGGTGCCTCACGTGTTTGAAATTACAAAAAGCTCTTTTTCTCCGTTTTTTTTTTTTGCCCAGTAATCGCCATTTTCATGAACATTAGCCATTTTGTAATGCCGATTGCTGAAGAATGGAAAAAGATATAAACACTTTTTTTTCTGCCGAAAGAAGAGAGTCCAAGCTTTATTTTGGTAGGCTCCATGTTTATATAGCATTAGAACCTGATATTCTGTGGGGCTTGCAAGATCAGTCAAAATCCAATAAAACGCTGGGATTGACGGGGTTGCTCCAGTGAAAATGGCTGGGAGTGAATGAGTTAACTAACATTTGTGCACTAAAATTAATGGCTCACGTTACACCCCCCCCCCCCAAAAAGCCCAAAAATCGAACCGAATCCTGATTATAGTCAGTCATTCAGAATTTCATTTCAGGCGTGGAATTGAATGACCTCGT
The DNA here is from genome assembly GCA_026261675.1 of Hippocampus mohnikei. Taxonomy (NCBI): domain Eukaryota; kingdom Metazoa; phylum Chordata; class Actinopteri; order Syngnathiformes; family Syngnathidae; genus Hippocampus; species Hippocampus mohnikei. The sequence goes on from JAKGUB010000284.1 coordinate 19,274,141, forward strand.
TACCTAACCATAAAGCCGATTTTTCGCGGCAGTATACAGCATCATGAGATATCTAAAGCAAAATATTTTGTGAAAATGTGACTTCAGCCATTACTTTTACAATAACTCTTTACATTTGACTGCACTGACGCATTGTGTCATGCAGTACGAGGTTTCGGCTCAACACCAGTGATGTCCTCTTCATATTGCTCGGGGTGTCCAAAAGCTTCCATACGCAATCGGCTGTTTTTTAAGGGCCCGTTGCAAATATAAAAAAAATATACTCTGCTTGTGTCAAGTTCGCCTGTATTGTACTTCTTTCTTTGAAAACAGTGAACAATCTTTTGAAGGTCAGCATTTTCGTAAAGATTTCCGTTGTTTTGGTTCTGAATGTGGAGATTCTGGCAGTCCGTCGACTAGCGCGTTGCCGTCACAAGTGCAGAGGTGCAGGGTTTGATTCTGCCCTTCCTGTGCCTGCGTGGGTTTTCTCTGGGTACTCCGGTTTCCTCCCACATTCCCCCAAAAATGTGCGGCAGGTTACTGGAACACTCTAGTCTAAATCGTCCCTAGGTGTGAGTGTGCGCGCGAATGGTTGTTCGTCTCGGTGTGCCCTGCGATTAGCTGGCAGCCGTTTCAGGGTGTCCCCCGCCTACTGCCCAAAGACAGCTGGGATAGGCTCCGGCACGCCCGTGACCCTTGTGAGGATAAAGCCGATTAGAAAATGGATGGATGGATGTAGAGATTAATTTCTGCAAAGCTGAGATGTAGCAGAGATGTTAATTGTGAAGTCTAATACACACAAAACAACAATTGGTTAGGATACAGTAACTTTACCTACACTGAATGTTTTTTTTTAATTACCGTGCATAATAAATAAATAAATGAAAGATGAAGAAGACTGAAATGGCCTTTAAATCCTTCTCTTCTGTTTGGACACCCCTGGTGTCAAACAATTTGAAACACAACAAACAATTGATCAGATGATGGCTCCAAGTTGTGAAACAAACAGACTGGAGGTGTTATCAGCACAGTTTTTCCAGAAATTGTAAAGTGGTGTAATTTCAGCAGGTACAACACTTTGGGATGGGTTCATGAACACCAGTTATTAATGACTGCCTTTTTCGCTGTTTTTACAGATGCCAACCCGGATGGGTGCGCCTCTCAGCCGCCGGAAGCCCTTGAATCCTGTATTACACAGTGAATACAACATTGCTGTTCTTCCCTTTTTAATTATTCCTGTTATAATTCAATAAAATCACAAAACACTTTTACTCCTGGTGATTTGTTGTGATTCTTATACTTAGAGCACTTTAAGAGGTAGATGGACATTTTGATCTATTTTATATACAATACAATACATGCTGATTTATATAGTGCTGTATATATATATATATATATATATATATATATATATATATACACAGTAGATAGATACTTACACGCGCGCACCTTTAAAAATTCTATGTTTTGAGTGTTGTAAAAAAATTGAGATGTACTGTATTTAAATTTCAGTATTTGTTTGGAGAATTGTTCTCAGTTTTGTTGGAGTATTTAGCTATTTGGTTGCTTATTCCTGATTTTCAAGATTTGTGTTTTCCATATTTACCCTCACAACCTGTTCGTTTTTTTTTTCTTGTTTTGAAGGTTGTCATAAAATTTCTATTGTAGTGTTGCCTTCAAACCAACAGGGAGCACACTAAGCCCAGTTGCAGAATTATATCATTTGAATCTTTTAAAAATACAAGATTTGTGCAGATTAAATACACTGCCCTTGAAAAAGTATTTTAACTCTTAATTATTTTTCCCCCATAATTTCCCCACTTTATTGTTGAAGATTTTCAGACAAAGACAACCTAAGTGAACATTAAATGCAGTTTTTAAATGTGTGTGTGTGTGTGTGTGTGTGTGTGTGTGTGTGTGTGTACACAAAATGGGTGTTTATATGAATGGACTAAAAAAGCAGTCGTCGAGAGAATCGAAGCCGCCGGAGGCCATTTTATGTTAGCATTCGAGAAACCCGCTAAAGATAAGATAAGAAAACCTTTATTAGTCTCGCAATGGAGAAATTCCAAATTCACAGCAGCAAAGTTATGAAAGGAAGAAGTAGAACAACAAAATAAATATGTGTGTGTGTCTTTGAAGTATACACTAATATCCTAACCTCTTGGGCCACCCTCAGCAGCACCAACTGAAATCAACTGTTAATGAGTATTTCACATCCATGGGGATATTTTGACCCACTCTTCCTTATAGAATTACTTTTAAACCACCTGTAAGGCATTCAGAATTTGACTTGCTGGTGTGTTTTGTCTCACTGTCCTCCTTCAGAATCCGATTGTGTTTCAGTCAGGTCATAAATTGATGGCCAAACATTGCCCCTCAGGATTTTCTGGTAAACAACAGAATTCATGGTTCCATCAATCGCAGCAAGTCATCCAGGTCCTGAATTAGTTGAGCAGCCCCACATCATCACACTGCCACTCTGCAGTGTGCCACACTGCAGAACAAGACACATATTTCCATATATAGTGAACAATAAAGGTTTTTTGATTTTGTCACCCCCCCATTCTTCGGTATGATAAAATATGGCAGATTGTTTGAAGATAACCATAAAATTATAATAAAGGAGAACCAAATCAATGCATTGGGAGGTTAGGAAAGAAAACAAAAATCATCCTTTTTACAGCCCAATAGACTAGTGCGCAATCCTGAATTCAAAATACCAACTCCAGCAAGAATCACATTTTTTGGCTCCTCATTCAGCAGGAAGAAGCTGGGAAACGGTTTCATTTGCAGACATGTTAAGAAACACACATCAAACATATCACCACGGTGGGGGGGGGCGGGCCTCCGAGTTCCCCCCCATCTTCTGCCCCCATCAACATGTGACAAGAAAAAGTTTAAATTTGGTTTCAGAGGATCAACATATCAGTGTGGAGACGTTCCGCTGTCAGGTAAAATGACAGATCGCTTTAACTGTTTCGTGACTTTGAACTCTGTGACGTTAAGAAGACAGATTGTTTTTGTCAAGCAGAGAAAAAAAAATGACCTTGAACCGAAATTCCTTTCACAACTATGAACAATCTAAAAATATTCACCCCCCCATCCCTTCAGAAGTGAAACTGATGGAATTTAGGAGACCTAATGTCACGACTAGCTAAGAAACATTAGCACATACCTACAATACATATTTTTGTCTTTATTATTCAAATAGAGCTATCATTTAGCAAGCATTGAGGTCCAAAGGTGAAATGGGAATATTTGAATACGCGTAATGAAAGGCAACATATGAAAGGTGCCGCTTGCTGTTGTTTGAATTCTGCTTCTTTTGTTCATTTGGCGATGTTACATGTTATGGTGCTAATTATACAAGCGACAGTCTTTGCGCCTTCAGAGAGATACAAACACGACTGTTTTTGACATGTTCATTTAACATTCCAAATCAAATGTAAATATGCAAAGAAAGTCCCCTTGGGATTTCTTTGATATGCAAATTGAAAGTGCAAACAAAGGTAGAGGAGAAATTTAAAGTCCCTGTAAGGCGAAAATACATCTCTTGTAAATTTGACACACCACAGAGAATTCGCACTTAATGGGAGCAGGACAAAATGGGAAGCGTTTTCACTGGGGCTGGGTTTATTTATTTATTTTTCCATATGGGATAGAGATTGGACGGATGTGAAAATCCACTCCCGTGTCATCCTCTAGTACAGAGTATACTGTATACTTTCTTTGCTTTAGCAGAATAAAACATCTCTGTGTAGTTATGTAAAATCTTTGTCCATTTTAATTCATCTCGAAGGTACGTCTTTGCCACTCAGGTAGCATGCACACGTTATGTGCATTGTCTAAAAATCACTTTTCAATTCGTGGCCTACGAGACATCATCAATTCACTTGCATCTGTAATTCAATCCATCCATTTTCAAATCAGCGGTTCCTGAAAAGGGTCGCAAGCGTGCTGGAGCCTATCCCAGCGGTCATAACTTTCAACCTGCTCTTGAAACCTCCGATACGAAAGTAAATCATGTGTGTCAGCTTCCATGATCCTTGCAAAAATCTTGACATTTCGCAATAATTTAGTTGACACTCACTTGAACAATACATGAACAAACAAAAAAATAGTTGACTTGTCTGATTTCAAAACTAGTCATGCATCCATTTTTTTGTGTACAAGTAATAATACGATGAGATGATTAAACATTTATTCAGTTTCACTGTCGGAACGGCACTCCGAGGGAAGACGTAACTCCAAAGTGGCCCATGACAAAAACAAATTTGAAACCCCTCGTGTAGAAAGTAGAGAGGCTCCAGCTCACCCATGACCATGAAGTGGATAAGCAGTTAAGAAAATGGATGGATGGATGTTATCGCTCTCTTTTTATAGATGACTCCGATATGTAAAGTGTTAAATTCTAAATGTTATTCATGGTGGTTGATCATTTGTTCCGCAGGGCTCATGCTAACTTCGACAGAGCCAAACAAATGGCAGCTGCCAGCAGTCACGCCAATTTCTTCGGGAATTTGATGCCTTTCGGGTATATTCTTGCCTGTTCATTTCCAAGAACTTCCACTTAGCGCTTTTCATCTCTTGGCAGTCGGAGCTTGTTCCCCCTGCATCCTACGCAATGTGCATGATAGTTGTTAAAGCACCTTTTGTGCCAGGTGAGACGGAAGTGGGCAGCGAATCCTGGCGTGTGACCCCTTAAACCGTACTGCGGTGTCTCTTTTTTACAAAGTACCTGACAGGTGAGAAAGGGCATTGTGTCAGCGTTAGCAAACATCAGGAAATGGATTGAGGGTGCATGTGAAAAAAACAGCCGGAACAGACGTACGTGGGTGAATTTTTATGTGTATATGTGTGAGTCTATTGATTTGTGCAGGTGTGTGTGTTTGTGTGATGGAACTGCCTTCAGGCTCCTCTAGGCGTACGAATACGAGAGCAGTTAGAGGGCACTTTTGAGCATCTTCTTATGATTCTCCATACTCTTCTGTTTTCTTGGGACCCCTGGAGCAAAGACATGCACATGTGTGTGAATGAGGGTGTTTGGGATTTCATCACAAGGATTCGCAAGAAGGGTCGTGACCCAAAGAATGAGATCCCGGATACAAGCGGTCAAAATGAGTTTCTTCCGCAGGGTGTCCGGGCTCTCCCTTATAGATAAGGTGAGGAGCTCAGTCATCCGGGAAGGGCTCAGAGTCGAGCCACTTCTCCTCCACGTCGAGAGGAGCTAGATGAAGTGGCTCAGGCATCTGATTAGGATGTCTCCTGGACGCCTCCCTGGCGAGGTGTTCCGGCCACGTCCCACCGGCAGGAGGCCCTGGGGATGACCCAGGACACGCTGGAGAGACTATGTCTCCCGGCTGGCCTGGGAACGCCTTGGTATCCCCTGGGAAGAGCTAGAAGAAGTGGCTGGGGAGAGGGAAGTCTGAGCTTCCCTCCTAAAGCTGTTGCCCCCGTGACCCGATAAGCGGTTGAAAATGGATGGATGGATAGATGGATTCGCAAGAACTTTGCCAATGGCGCAGTCCTAAGCCGCACTCAGAGATGACCGGTTTGTTTTTATGGTATAGTCGAATGTAGCCCAAAACAATTTTTCTTTGTTTGTTTTTTTACTGGCCCACTGCGCATTCCAATAACATTAAATCCAGCCCAAATATACGAGCATTTTAAGCTGCTGGTGAATTCAAATCAATAAGCAGTTGCCAAAGAGCTATTTAACACCACTCACCACTGAAGTTCATTTTACTTTAAAGCAAAAATAATTAACTTTGTGTATTTAAAAGAGCCGAACAACTGCCAAAGAAAGGCCCCGCTAGCTTAATGCTATAGCCGATTAGCATCTGATACCGTGAATACAATGTGAATTTGAGGGTTCAGAAAACAAGTTGACCTGATAGTAATGCTAAAAGGTTTTTGGGGGGAATCCTCCCTCTCTGCCCCATCTTATGCCTCTAGTTTAATTTTTACCTCATTTACAGTATGTTTTCAGTGATTGCCCAATTCCCCCAGAATACATTAGACTGTAAACATTTTGTTTTGGGGTGGGGGGGTTGTTTGGGCACAGATATGAGGGGAGGAGGGAGGCACGAAATGACGCTATATTCAAATCGGGTTCGCAGTTTCAAGACTCCAAGCACCAGCTTTGAGAGAAGAGAGCTTTATAAACACACACATTTCTGTTTTTCCTGTGTGTCATGTTGGCTAGTCTTGTTGAGTGGCGGGGCGGTCGTCTCCCTGACAGGGTCAACTCAACTGGTTGTGATGGCAGCATTGTCTCAGTTGGCTGGTTCCACAGTAAGGCCAGCAGTGCCGGCTTCATGCCGAATCCGGGCCAGATGCCTTTGCTGACTGGGTAGGCAGGAGGAAAGAGTTCAAGTTTGTCTGGCAAGTGCACAGACACACGCACAGACACAATTTAATTGCACGTCATCAAAATGACGTTGACTTTGAAGATAAATATTGTGGGGAACATGAAAGTTATCTGTGACAACAATAGCCGGAAATGAATTCACGTCAGTATTCGTGCATCTACAGGAAGTGAGTACACCTCTCAAATTTTCAAGATTTTATTTTTTCATGGGGCAAGACTGAAGAAATGACTTGTTGCTACAATGTGAAATAGTCTACATCTTGTATGACAATGTAAATTTGCTTAACCTTCAAAATAAGTCAACACATGACACAGCCATGACTGTCTAAGCAGCAGGAAACAAAAGTGAGCTCACCTTCAAAATAAAAATGTCCAAATTGTGCCCCGAGTGTCAACATTTGGTGTGGCCGCCGTGAAGGGCATCGTCACATTACACTCTAATCTTCCAATTTGGCATGATTCAAACTCATTGATTATTTTCCACAACTATCAATTTATAAATTTAGACTCAGTTTGCTATCTGTTTTTCTTGAGGTGGAGATTTTTTCCTGCTTCAATTTTTCTTCCACTGTAGCATTTGGATTCTCCCACTTATCATACAGCCCATGAGTGTTTATTTATTCGGCATTTATTGCATGCATGCTGTGTTGAGTTGGAAACACGTGAATTGGCACAAAATTGCTTGCTTGTAGCGGTTATCCTTCACTTTATTAATGAGAAGGTGAAAGATGAGAGAACAAGTGACTAAATAGGGTCAGTATTAAATCGGTCTAAAAATGTGGATGGAAGAGTCGCAATGTCGGGAAAGGCTTCAGCATGGTTACGTTTAACAATATTGTAAAATGCAATTAATCTCTGAATTGCTTGCTCACAACGAAGACAAACTTTGTGCTCAATAAAAAAAGTCGGCCAACTGGCATAAAAACGAGTCAACCATGCAGGATCACCAAGTGCTATAATGTGGACGCTTTCATTTTCTCTGAGCTCTTGAAGTCGTGTCATTATGGAGAGGAAAGGGGAATTTCAAGCTGAATTCACCTTTTAATAGCCGACCCAAATTTGAGCCAGCTCACTAGGATTTTCTTCGGCAAATTAAGTTTAACAATGACATTTAAACTACTACAACTCAATTTTCAATTCGGGAATGCAAAACAAATAAATAAAAACACTTTTGTGCTTTGCTATGTTGCTTTGGAACAGTGAATTTGGAACTTTCCGGATCACACGAACTGTTTATCTCACAAAATGAGAATGATAAAAAATTAACAGATTGTGAGCCTTTTTTTTCCAGTCTTTCTCTTTAATTTCTTACATTGCCTCTGATTTTGTGTATGTAGACTGACAGGCCACTTCCGTTTCATTCTTCTGTGTCTGCCTGAACTACTCATGCCCATGATGCCATCCTCTCCAATATATACTTTGCTACCTATGTTGATTGAGAGCTCGGCTGTGGAGGATGCATTTTATTGATATGTTACGTGTCCTACATCTGACTGTTGACAATTACATCAGGCTTTTAGACCTTATCACCTGTGTGACAAGATGAAAGCCTTCAGCCACCCATGACGCAAGTGGTGAAGCCATTGTGTTTCACACTTGGTCTGGGACCGAGAGACCAGCGACGTTCTGTCCCATTGACTTAACCCACGATACACTGAAAGAAGATAGGGCGGAGAATTGCTCAATTTCTGCCTCGGGACATCCTTTGAGACCGCACAGATGCGTTTGGTGCCTCATAGCTGTGAACGATGATGTGGAAAGCACTAGGATGTGTGAGTTCAGATAAATCTAAGTCAACATGTAACACTGGCTGAGGTGCTGCAAAGCCTGATCACTGATGGGGGTGAAAAAGGATCTCCTGAGGAATTCAGTCATTGAGCATAGCGATTTGGGCCGACCTGTACGTTAGGTTTCTTGACAATACAGTACAGGATGTTGCGCATGACTGCTAAATGAAATAAAACCCAAGTGGAAATCTGCAATCAACTCCCTGGTTTTGGAGGTACTCACTTCTTTTCACTGCACCCGTGAAGGCTCCCTCCTCCTTCTGCTTAATAAAAACTTGGTTAAAGAAGACAACTCTACATAGTGACTTCTTTTGTCCCATTCGAATGTTCTTCTGTTGTCATATATTAATCATAAGGATGCGCAAGTGGGGGTTGGCCACAACAGTCTGTAAGAATACATCACAAGCCTACCAGGGGACCACTTTGTACTTCCAATATTTGAACTGTGGAGACAGAGACATGACTTCATGTATCTTGTGATGTAAGAACGACCACAATTCATGAATTTCAAACACTTTCATTTGGGGTTAATTTCAACCATAAGCCTTTTCCTGATAGATTTACAGCGGAGTTAATGGTGATCACGCCATTAAAGACCAGAGCGAACGATGGAGACCGCAGGTAAACTCAAAAAAATCGGTGCATCTAATAAAATTCCTTGCATATGTGCCGCAATTAATATTTGCACTTCTGTCTCCTGGATCAAATTTATAAACGTTCCCTGCAGATTTAAAATGAATCAAAATGGCTTTGCCTACTAAACTATAACCCGTCTTGCAGTGGAGCCATCTCCGCACGAACATGCTGAATTTTGCATGAGTGTCCAAGCATACAATTTCCCAATAGTGTTGTTTAGTGTTGCTTCCTCGGGGCATCTTTTTCTGCCCAGAATGAGAATACGAAAAGCTAGTGCTGTCATTATATAAGCAGGCCACAACACAATAAAGGGCAGAGGTCAGGACATGCGAACATACATTACTTCTCCCAGCTGCAGGGACCAAACAGGAAGCTCGGGCAGCGGAGACAGTTTTCACTTCCTGTTACTGAAAGAATTATAAATGTGACTCGCAACATAAAAATTCAGGAACTTGATCCTATAGTCATAATAACATTTGAATCTTAATATGTCACTTTGCCTAATAAGGATGAAAAGACAAAACATCGTTTTTGGAGAAAATCAACACAAATATTAGTATGCCCCGCTGTTAAGTCAAGGGGAGCTAATTTACATAACAACCAACCCTTGTTATGATTTTCTTTTTACAATTGTGAACCACACAAAATCAAGTGAAAGGCCTGTCAAAGTTGTTTCAGTCAAAATGTTCCACTTATAATGAAAGGTTCAGAAATTACGTTAGTATTTTGCAGCTAGAACGATGTAAATTGTGAATTAAGGATTTTTGAGTTTGTTTCATTCAGTCAAGTTCATCCAGTTTGTGCTGCAGAGTTAGCACTTTGGTGATGAAGAAAAGAGGATTCATGTCGACATTTTTCATGAGTGGAATGAAGCTTAATTTCAGTCAAAGATGAAAAACAGGACAATATCATTTGATGTCCTTGCAAAGTGGGAAAAAAACCAGCATAAAGAAGAGTGTCACAACCAACCCCAAAAATTGGCAAAAAGGATATGTAAAATGAAGATTCAAATGTGCATCAGCTGAGCAGGATTAAATGGGTTAAACTAGCACGTATCATTTGAAATTTTTTGAGGAAAGGAGTAGAAAATGACATCAGTTGGCCACACTTTAATCTTGCAATTGAAAGTTAAGGATTTTTTTCCCCTCCTAATGGATGCTACTTCGTCTAGCATCTTTTTCATGCCTACACATAACTGCATGTTTGAAAATATATCCACTTAAAGCCTCCAGTAGCTGGATTGTGCTGTATCTCACCGGGTCATCACAGGGCTTTTTCGCCACCGTGACAATAAGGCACTCTAAAGTTGTCGCATCAGCCCAAAGTCCATGTCCACACACTGTCAAGTTGGACTTTGAAAACTCCCCGCTCTTCCACCTTCCTATCCGTGTTGTGCATGCACTCAAGGCAGACAACAAGGCACTCCAAAGTGGCCACACTAGCCCAAAGCCCCTATACTCACATTGTACTTAGTGAAATATAAATTCCTCCCTCGTTGATAGTCTGCCTTCCTACTTGCACGCACTCACGGTGACATTATGATGAGGTCGTTGGAAACATTTCTCACCTGTACAATCCACCTCTACCGGTCTTTATAGCGCTTTTATTCTTTTTCCTTTGTGTATTTTAACCATATAATATCCGATAGACTTTAATCATGCGCCAGTGAGATGTTTTACATTGAGTGAAAAACATGCATAGTACGTCCCGTAATCACCATGGGAATGAGGTCTTTTTTAACTGCTTCACAGTACATTTATGCTACAAGTCTGTACTCAAATTGATTTTGACATGTTATGCTTGAAGTCTTTGCAGACATCAAGTGGTGGTGGGGTTAAATGATCACAATTATTTTCGATGACATGAAATAACGACTTCAAAAGCAGTAATAAAGAAGGGATACAATTTATTTGTACCAGTGTGAATACGTAAAACGTTTTTCATTGTTTCTACAATAATGTCATTGCACTTAATTATGAGCTAATCCCACGAAGGATCACGTGGTCAGACTACACAAAAAGATTGAGTGGATGGCATATGACTTTTGACTTAGCAATTTCGGGCGGATAAAAACACCTGACACATGACGTTGATGTGCATTTGTGAGTGAGTCTGCATCCTTGTGGCCACCCGCGTTAAATCGTGTTGCGCTATCTTTTGACAGGTTTTTTTTCCAGAACCCCAGTAAAACCACTTTCTGTCACAAAACCGATAACAGATTAACAATTTATGAACCACTGGTATCAACTTTTTTCAATTCTAAAACCGATTGACTAATAAAAACTTTCCTTACCGCCACATTTATTAAGAGAATCTCAATTGGCTGACAGCACTTGCCTACACGCGCGCGCGCACACACACACACAGGCACACGCGCACACGCGCGCGCGCACATGAGCATAAACATATTATATATTCAAGCACAGATACCTAAAAAAAATCTACTAGAATACAGTAACTAAGTATTTGTACTTAGTTCCTCGTCCCGTCCTTTTGATACCAACGCAGAAATACTGTATGTTCAACAAAAAAACAAACAAAACATAAATAAAGGAAATTGTCTCACCGTTCCAATAAGATCAGATCACTTCTTATAATTTCCTCTGAATTGTACATTGTTACTTCCCACCACCAATGATTTGATTTAGGAAAAGAAAAAAAAACCTCGACGCACGCATAGGCTGGGTCGTTTGAATGCTCGGTGTACGCATGCGCGTCGGGGCTGGCGTGGCGTCGACCAGGGTGAGAAGCATCTGTTGGATGAAGTGCTGTTGCTGCCGCCGCCACCGCCGCTGAGATTCATCATGGCAGTGGCGGCTGTGGTCAGCGTCTCGTGAGCCACCCACTCGAGACTCGGCAGGAATGCTTCGACCTGGCCCAAACCTACCAACCGAACCTGTACTGGTTCCAATGCTGCCCTAGGACGGCACACAATCTCTCATCCCCCCCCAACCCACGCTCGAGGTCGACCTGTGGCAAAAATAACAGGTAAGCAGAGTATAGGGAGGGAAATTTGCTTGTTTGTTGGTTGTTTTTTACCTTTAAAATGAAGAACGAGTGATTACAACAAATGTTTTAAATCGTCCCGTTAGTCTTTTTTTGGTATTAATTTATGAAACGCCATTTTAATCGGAGCGCACCTGCCAGAGCTTGCCGTCGTTATGTTAAGTGCCCTCCCTTTCAATTAAAACAATTTACGCGCATAAACCTTTTAACGTCCGCCGCTAAATGTGCCTTACAAGTTGGAGTGAAGACGTTGCAAACATTTAAACTTTTTTTTTAATGCGTTCTTAATTTGAGATGAGTTCCTCCCTTATTCTGAGTAGGAAATTGTGTCGAGGTGTTTTTTTTTTTTAATTCCCCTCCACTAATTAATTGCTTCCTCCCCACCTTTTCCAGCACGAAATGATCAGCAGCAGCAGCAACAGTAGTAGCGTCTATGGTAAGGTTATTTACATTAATTTATGCTTATTTTCTGTCACTATTGTCACAAATGTTGATTCAGTAGACATTGTTCCTGTTGCCAAAGTGTTGAACATAAGAAAAATATTGAAGAGTTTCCAAATGAAAAAAAAACCCCAAAACAATCAGCATGAATGAATTGAATTAATACCTAGCAATATTTTATTATCTAGCAATGTCATGCTTGAATTGCCAACTTTTCCCCCTGGGATTGAAATTTAAATATATGAAAATGAGTTGTTCCAACATTTCACCTCACCTTATGTCTGTGGAACCTTTTCATAGAACTATCAAACTAATCTTTTTTGTTCTTAAAAAAATAATTTCTACGTTATTCATGTCATGATATATTTGCATTTGACTTAGCATATTACAAGTAGTTTAATTTTAAGAATTTTTTTAACACAAGCACAGTAATTCATTGTACAACAAATTAACTTGTTTGCGGTATAGCAGCAGTTCTTATAAACACAAGTCTTACATTTATGTTGAATATTACATTTGACTCATGAAATCACTTATTAGATTTAATAACTGTTTGTTTTCTGAACAATATAGTCTCAGTCCCCATCACCATTTCATGCTTTTATATTTCTAATTTCTGCCAGACATTGATTGTAAAAAACAAACGCTAATAAAAATAAAGGTGGTGAGCAGGAACAGCAGCATACGTAAATCAATGAATTTGCAACCATGCATGTGTTTTGTCCTGGTTCTGTTTTAACGGCCTAACGTGCCCCAATATGCCATCCACTCCCAATCGGAAAGGCATACTTGCATTTGATGGAGTCAAATTGGTCAAAAACAGTTTGTTGCATTTATTCCCCTCGCATTAAATACATGGTAGAAAGATAGATGTCCTTCTAAAGCTGAAATGCAGGATCAAATTCCGGAGTGAGTTTTGGACCTTTATACTGGACCATGTGAGAGTTGTGTAGTGGAGTGTAATTTGTGCTTTACTTGTAAACAGGAAGACAAGAGAAGCTGGTTGGTGTGTGTAAAAACAAGCAGAAACTGTTCAGTGTATTTGCTGGTGGTCATACAATGTGTTTTCTTTGTAGTAGTATGTCTGTATAGGAAGAATTGGCCTCATTATATATGTAGTGTATCGTCTCACATCTCAGCATGCGAGTTGGCTCAATGGTGAGTAAATCCGGGGTAAGAGGGGAAGAATCGCGCTGTGCGAAAAGGAGAGCATCTCCTGTGCCTTTCTCTCCCCCGAAAAGAGCGATAAAGGTGGTTAAGCGACTCTCAGTGGGGCCATATAGATAAATTATCCTGACACTTTCTATCAGTGTGTAATGTTTACCATTAAATGCGGTTTCACCATCCCGCCATTCTGCCTGCCCCATGGGACCCCTGACAGATGTAAAGCAGTTGATGCTGGCAATGTCTTTTTTTGGGTTTTTTTTTTGTGTACGTGTGTGAGTGGATTGCTCCCAGTTGAGATTGATGCCCTCAAATTCCAGCCAGGAAAGGCTTATGATCTTTTGGCAAATATGTTAAGTGTCTGTTAGAGTATATTTTGCTCTAGACGCTAGCGCCCTACAACCCATGGGAGGGCCCGAGCATATGCAAATGTACAAATCCCTCCTGCTCTTGTACTGACCCTTTTCCTTTCCTGCTCACTTCACATTTGGCCAATAGCACTCCGGGTTCAATCGTGGAGCTTGCTTTGTCATCTTCAGGCGCTGCGCATGGATGGCTTTTGCAGGTCCCTTGAAAAGATTTGATGCACTGATCCGCTCCAACCTCCCAACCAGATGTGTGTGTGTGTGTGTGTGTGTGTGTGTAGGAGGAGGAGGGGGGTTTGGGGTTGGGGGTGGTATCTGTGTTTCCACGATTGCTGGTTCTTGGATGCTCCGATTTAAGTCGTTGTCCTTCCAGTAATGCATTCAAATGCGCAAGTCAAGTATTTATATAGCGCTTAATCACAAAAGAGTATCAAAGGGCCTTACAAGTTGACAAATATTAACAATGTTTCCCAATCTCAACTCCCAACCAGGCAAAGAAAAACTCAGAACCCCATTTTTTGGGGTGGGGTGGGGGGGGGGCCTTGAGAATGGACCCCGGATAGTGGAGTGTTAAGATCAGGGGATGTTGTTAAGATTGGTCAACTGTGGCATTTGAGACTTTTCTGCATCTTTAGCCTCAGTGTTCCCCAGAATAAATTTATAATAGTCAGTTACATGTCAGGGTGCCAACAGGAAAAATACCATTCATTGCACTGGTCAACAACTTTTACGACGTTTTTTTTTTTTTTTTAATCGGAGATACAGATAAACATTTCTACGTGAAGACCGACCTCTGCCAAGGCTTAAACTGTTGAGAAAATGAATGGTACTGTAGCTATGATGCCCTGTGTCCCACATTCAAAAGGATCCCGATTTGAAACTGTGTTTGGGTCTTTCTGTATGGAGTTTGCATTCTCTTCCTGCTTTTCTGGCTTTCCTCCAGCTCATCCGACTTCCTGCCATGTTCCAAAAACATGCTTGCGGCTAAGTAGAGACTAAATTTCTTTTGTGTAATTCTAGTGAGCTAACATATTAACCAACCAACAAATGGTGATCAAACATCTTTTGATTGATGGTCATACTCCATCAATATTGGTTTGAGGCATCTTTGAGATTTTTTTTTTCCCCCACAATTTCATTTTGTTTTTGTTGCTAGGTAGTCACAATTTTTTAAAAAACTGTTTTAGTGGACAGGCTAAAGCAATTTGAGGGCATCCACACATGTGCAAAGAAACAGTGTTGAAATGATTTAAAGTGTGTTATTTAGCTAAAAGTAGTGCTTTGCCCCCACCGCGTGGCTTTTTTACACCAAGAAACCATGGTAAAGTAGGTTGACAAGTGTTATTTTGGCAAAAGTAGTGAGTTGCTGCCTTGTGGCATTTATAGCTAACTATTAGCTTTTTCAGAGGCAGCTTCAATTATTCGCTGAGTTTTGCTATTTGTTTTAAGGTTCAGTCACTGTACATGTGTTGCTGTAGTGGTGTTTAAATTCAGTATCAGTAGTCTTGATCGCTTTTAAATTGTTGCTATTTCAGAGCACGAGAGCAAGGATTGTTTCTTGGTAGGAAAAATACACAAAAACTTTGTGAGAATTCAAAAAGCAAGTCCCAGTACAATTTTGGTGCACATTGGAAAGAAATGTGTCCAAAAATGTCTCCCTTTGCTCCCAGACATTTTGTCACAGTCGTCCGGCTTGCTGGAGGACTCAAACCCAGAGCTGCACTCTGACATTTATTTCCAGAACATAGTTATTTAAACTTGGGAGAATGTCCATATAATATAGTAGTAGCTTGATATGTTTATATCCAGGTTTTTTATTGGACAATATTGCACTAGTCTTGTTCATTGTATGCACTTGTAAACAATGTAGAGGCATATTTACCGTGGGGTGTAGGAGGAGTGGGCGGGCGTGCGGTTAGATGCATTTCCCAGTTTCGTGGTAGATGTTTTTGAATCTCACTTGCTTCTTTTTCTGCTGTAATGAAAGCAAACAAAAGTTAACGGGACACCAAATATCTCTTTTGTTTCCTGTGATTGAGATAATAATAAAAATAATCGTAAAAATACAGTTCAAATATTGAAATTCCATTACTGGGTTATTGGACAACCTGGCCACTTTTGCACGCAATTCAGAGCTAGCCGCAGGCTTGTGTGCTTGCAAAAAAATGCACCAACACTACTCGGTGTGTACACCTTCTTGATTTCTGACTCCATATTGTGTATCTCAATCATTTAACAAATGAAGACCTTCTTTCCAAAGGAATGTATAGCAATCGTCCTTTGGGTCAATTTTCTCCAAATTATTAGAAGTGATTTATAACAATTTGGGCAAGACCTCTATTATGTTAATTATCTGTGATGAGATGGCCGCGGATCTTAAAACAAACCACCTCCCCAGCCCCCCAATAATCCCCCTATATTGTTGCTCAATGAAGGGCCACATACCCAATTCTCCATCTTCTTGCCCACTAACATATATTTATCCTCTTCACACCACATTCCTCAAGGCCACTCAGATCCCCCTCGGGGGAGTCCAGAAGACATGCTCACTAATGTGGGCTTTGTCCTCCCAAGTCTCGCAAAGCACGTTAGGATTTGTCCCTTTGTGGCTACGCTTGCGCCAAGTGCTTGAAGCCGCGAGAGGCTTAGTACTTGCTTCCAGGGGAAGTGTCAAGTGCCAAGGCATTGAAAATGTTTTGGAGGGTGGGGTGGGGTGGGGGCGTGTTTGAAGGCAGGGAGAGAAACTAGGTGGCCGCTGTCAAGCAACTCCATTGAGCCGCGTGAATGGGTCATTCATATTTTTCAGACAATCGCACAGATGCCATATTGTTGGTTCAACAACAATTAAATGTAATAAAGATGGGATTGTTGCAGCTTCTTGAATTGTGCCGGTGTGGAAAACATCTTGCAGGGTGCAGGCAGAGGACACATCTTGACAGTTGGTTTTGGAAACAAGCGATGGATATTTTAATTAATTGATTTGAGTGAATAGAGGGACTATGTACGGGGATGCAGATCAAAAATGTCGGCCTGCTTCTCAAATGAGCAGCAGAGGTTGTTGTTTGGCGCTCATTTTTTTTCCACCCTGACCCACTGACCTGATGAACTCAAAGGGAGACTTGAGTGGGCTGAACTTTGGCATTTATATAAAAAGTCTATGTCAAATTGTCAGCGCTAGCCCCCAACACCCCCCTTAACTTTTTTTCCTGTTTGTCTAGGAGTGTGATATGGATTGTTCTGAATAGGTGTAAATTTTATTTCAGGAAACCCTGACTGTGGATGGTATGATAAAGAATGACGCATGCATGCACGGTCACCCCTTACTGAGTCACTTTCACTCCAGCCACCCATTGAAAAACTGCTGGCGCTGCCTCTGCTTGTCTGTCTTTGGCAAAATGGTCCCGTCTTTGGGTAAGGGGAGACATTGTGTTACTTTGTGTAACGTGTATTTTCAGACAGACTGCTGATCTTGTTTATTAAATGCAAGCGTTATGTTTTTGTAGGAAGATGTTGGCTTTTGTACTTTTGTCTCATCATTTGGCCTTTTTGCATTTCTGAAGAAGCTCTCGAAATATATATATATATATATATATTTTTTTTTTTTCATTTTTGCTGACTTGTCATTTTACAGTGCTCCGCTGCGGGCTGTTCGATTATCTATTGGGATCATACAGAAACCTCACAATCTGTCTCCGCTGTATTTTTTTTCACAGTTGGAAATTTGAAAATGGTGTCCCTTTGACATGCTTTGTCAAAATACCCCAAGGGTTAAGAATTAGAGAACACTTTCCCCCTTTTGTTTTATCATAACAAGGCGCACCGATGGGGTTGTGACGAGGCACGTGGCTCAATTTTTATGTACTAATTCTACCCTCGTGTGGCTACACTGAGCAACTCAAAATAATCGAATTGACGATTTGATATAAAGACATCAAATTGATATTGAGCACAATTAGCCGGTTTGTGCAGCCTCGACAATCATTCGATTGATTGCGGTGGCTATGGCCGCCACCGCCGCCGCAGTTTTGGAAGGTGTCTGGGAATACAGAAGTGTGTCAAATAACTCAGTCGGCAGGTTAAACACATCACACGTGTTTGTTTCACATCGATACAAAAAAGGACATTTGGTGAGATAATGAGGGGCATGAACGTGACTTAAACATAAACAAACCGCATCGTTTTTAAATAAATCACATTTTATAATCTCAAGTTGACGTAGCCAGAATCAATCTTGTCACCATGCGCGGTGCATTAAACCCATCTGAATGAGAGGCTGCTCACATTTATTCTTTGGCTGCACGGGACACTAATGGCCGTTTAATTACTCAATAAAAGGCACCTTTAAATAGATTCCTGTGTGGTGAGCAAATGGTATTGATCTGTCGCTGAGCTGCAACGTGATCTCTTGAGAAGGACAATCGGAGCCGTCGGACCTTGGTAGTGCATTTGTCACTTAATAGCGGCATTACATGGAGGCAAGGCTAAGATGTGACACGCCCATGTTAAAAGGCATTTTGTCCGCTCACATCCTCTGAATTAAATTTGACAGCATTTGTCATTTGTGGCTGAGTTTATCCGTTAATTACTCCTCTGAGGGTTGGAAAATTAGGAAGAAAAAAAAGGAAATTTATCCCTGACGACTAGGAGTTTGGATTTGCCCTTGGCCCCTTTGAGACATAAATGTAGCATCTGGTTGGGGTTCAAAAGTGATCTTGATTTGATCATTTTATTTTGCTCTTCACAGAGAATTTTGGTTGATTGAATTTTATTTTCTTTATTTCAAACATACAAGCAATGAAAAAACTAAAATAATTACACAACAAAACCAGAAATGGTGTGGATCAAAATAAAACAACGGCAAAGCGGACACACTTGGGTGTGCTTGAAAGTTCCTCACTGCAATATAAAGCAGCGAATAGTGAACAAGTCATCCAAAAAGTGGCTTCAACTTGTTTAATGCTGAGTGTATTTAGAACACCCAATCAGCTTTGCCTTTTAAGGATGTCCCTGCTAGCTTAATGCTAACATAGAAAGGGGTGCGCCTTTAAATGGCTAACAAATAGAATCGATACATTTCAATACGAACAGTGGAGCAACGCATGTCGACCAACGATACTTGCAGGCATTTATTCTTTATCGTCTGGCGGGGAAAATAAATTGTAAGTCACCAATGGAGGCACAGCAAACAAAGCAGCACAATATAATTAGATTGAAGCATGAAATCATTCAGAATGTGTTTACTTCTTTACATTCCATTTTTTTTACCCTATAGTGTGAACTAATTTATAGTGCAATTTTCCTGGATTAAAAAAAAGAGGTATTTTTTGCAGGAGAAGGCTGCTGCAATTTAATTGTTGGCATTGCCTTTCATTTCAATGGGGAAAGGTGATACGTTTTGAGTTATTGACAGTCGGGAGAGGAAATAGACGGGTTGATGTTTTATATGCTGTAAAAGTAGAGAGTGGCTCAATAAATACATTTTCACAAGTTCAAAAATTATTCTTAAGTATTGCAGTCATTATTAGGCTTAAACTTTGAAGCTAAATGTCGTACACTCAAACCGAAACAAGATCTCTAAAGCAGCTGTCCGACCCACTCTTCCTTTTTTTTTTATTAATTTGGGAGGTCTGGGGAGCGGGGGGGATTAAATATGGTCACCCGAATTTATCTGAAAAGCAGGCCTGCTCCGTGTTAACATTTTTCAGTTCTGGTTCTTTGTGATCCAGTCTCTCTTGATGAGTACATCAAATGAATGGCGGCTTTTCAGCACAGGATCAAGTCACATGGGTGGCTTTGTGGACCAGAATTGGGCCTTGTAAAGGGACAATAAAAGCAACATTGTCCAGTGACGAGCGTACACTGTTCCTTTTTGTCGATAAATGGATTTTCATGCTCCTCTAGAATGAATAACTGTGAAGAATGTGGAATTATCGTCTCGTCACATGAAGTTTGTGTGGTCTTCTGAGAGTACTGACGGATTTTTTTTCTTGTATTTCTATTTTATTGTGTATACTACAAAAGTAATTTTCAATCCATTTATATTCAATTCAACAAATAGGCAGTGACTCACTGCCAGACTGACTGCTGCTGATAATACGTCGTTTTTAGCTGATCATCTTCACGGATTTGGATTGATAATCATTAGATAGATCATGCCATTTTAGATTGTAACGAAAAATTGTTGGTCCAAGAAGGTTCGCAGAACTTCACATTATGTTTGCACAAGTCAATAATTCATGCAGACAGTTTCTAGCACCCATCAAAGCTGCTTCAAATTCTCAAAACCTGTCCTGGTCCGCCGTTCACTGCACACCGTCCGTGTCAGCACAACTCGCTGATCCATTCTGCCATTTCATCTTCTTTTTGCAAGCATCCGTCGTCCTCTCTGGCGCCGTGTTCATGTGTGGAAACGGAAGGAATTTATGTCTGGTGAATATTTGGTTGTGTGTGGGCCTGCATGTGCACCTGTGCCGAGTGAAGCGTTCCCTCGGGAGGCATTTACAAACAACAGTTTTTACTTCCTACATGTCATCTATCTGGGGAGGGGGGGGATCCCATGTCTGAGCTACTTAGAAAACCTTTTAATTCCCATGTAATGGATGTACCTAATAATTTAGCTTGCAGTTGACTTTGCAAGCAGAATTTCATCAGTTTTTGTAATGTGCAGAAATCATTTGGAACATTAGCTTGAAATTAGGGGACTGGCCTCTCTCTTGTCTCAATTGCAAGCCCAGACCACTTTTCAGTGAGACGTAGTGGGCCAGCCGAGACACATCAGAGTGGAGAGCTCAATCAATGGGACATAGTGAGGGGCGTGGTGGCCATTGGGAATTTCTGGAGATTTCCGAACGGGCGATTCATTGTAGGCCACAATTGGGGGGCATCAGGGTCGGTCTAATCCCCCGCCTTGAGCCTATCCCAGGTGACTGTGACGGGCTGAATGTATTCAAGAGGGCAGTTAAACACCGTTTTGGTTGATCTGAAGATGAACTTTGTTCATTTTTGGCATAGTTAGTCCCCACTATTCGCTAGTGTCTGACCCCGATTCGAATTGTTTTTAAGCTACTGTGATGTCATTTTCAGTCGACAGCAAGTGGCAAAATGGCTGCCTCCCGAGATGGCGAAAAACAGGTGAAATTTCCATGCTTAGTTCATATTCCACAAGCGCCATATTAATCAGAATTCAGTGTTTAGGCTAGCGGGGGCCGCAAAAAATATGAAGACAATTTTGCGGTTGACTTCCAAAATTGGCTCATAGATTATTTGATTTTGTTATTGAGCAAAAGACTCTGTAATTTAAGTTTACAACCCAGTCCGTCCCATCATACAAAGATCTTCACTCCATTGTACCCCCCTGGCACTAACTACTACTTTCCTATTAACCACAGTTTTGACCCCATGTCGCATTTTTGGACATTTCCAAATGATATTTGCTACGCCCTTTGTGCTCTGCTGAACCCACGCAAAAATCTTCAAACCTTTAAATCTTCTCTTGCCCGCCGACCAACTCAACTGTTACCTTCTGTCGCAATATGCTGCAGGTAGTTGGATCATGTCGAGGTCATCAGCATTCCTGTCAGACAACACACTGAGGTCTGCAACAGTTGTTTACCTCTTATAGCTACAAACTAACATGATTATAAATGATCTCCAACAGTTGGTGGGATAAAAACCGTGAAAGGTAGCGGGGCCCCTGCGTTCATCAGCTGTGGATGTGATTACAACGATCGATGGGAAGACTATGACACCGTGTGGATGGCAAACACCTGAGGAGAGTGTGTGTGTGTGTGTGTGTGTGTGTGTGTGTGTGTGTGTGTGTGTGTGTGTGTGTGTGTGTAATGTGAGATCAGACATCGCCTGTTAGTCGCAGCCTTGCATCTGCTGTCAGCCATTCGCTCTAACTCCGTTAAGGATGTTATTGATTGCTCATTACGCGCCTGTTCCCTGAAAGTCGAGCGTCCCTTATGATCACATTAAACTCCCCTGCTCCCCCAACATCGGACCCCCTCCTGAGATACCTTCTGCTCATCAGCTCACATCAAGTTTCTCCTCCGAGATCTGATATCAAGCAGCCTGACATCCTTTTTGTACCCCCCCCAACCCCCCCGTTTAGATTTACTCAAAAATAAGTAAAATAATCACACACAGTAATTGATGTGTTTTTCGCCTCTGGTATGTAAATCAGCGAACAAGGATGAGAAACACTTAAAATTACAAAGTGTTTCATTTTTATTTGCCCAAAGTGATGTTAGCTTTGTGATCTGTGTTTTGTTGACTCCCCGACAAACAAAGAGGAACTTGACAAGGAACACATCATTCGGACTCTTATCATTATCTTTTGTTTATTTCTTTTTTTTAAATGAATCACAACGTGCGAGCAACATATAAACTGCAGAACATTAATTGCCGTCTTGGAGATCTTCAGCTCTCACCTCGCTTGGCCCAAAAACGAGGAATATGTGTCCCTACATTATTTTCTGTTGCACTTATTCTGGTCAGTGTATCAGCTGACTTTGGGCCAAAGGTAGACCACACCCAAGACTGGTCACCAGTCAACAACTATTCACACTAAAAAACAAAAACAAAAAAAAACAAACACTGGCAGCGGACGGCAGAGGGACTCGCTGGCCTGACACTCATCTTTCCTGATGTTCCTCTTGAAAGGCTCCGCTGACTGTTTCTAGAAAGCGTCTCTTTTCTAAAAAGTGGGTTTCTAACACTCAAGTCAAATACAGTATGTTCTTTTTGACAGAACCTTTCTTTGTTTTATATCGAAATTAGTTTTGGATCAATTGAATGCAGGAGGATGACTGTAAATATTCCCAAATGCCCAAATATAGCCAAAATGTCAATTATTTTGAAATGTATCCAGTGAAGAAAAAAAATCTACACCTGGTGGATTAAAAGAGAGCTCGCGCTTGGCAGAATTGATCACAGTTAGAAGCTCTCCTTTGACTGTTCAATTTGAACAGGGTACTCTGATATTTGGGTACATTGCACAAAAATTGCAATGCGCTTTTATTATTATTATTATTATTGAACTTTTTCATGGTTTGTGCATCAAATTGAACCTTCAAATTCAAAGTAAACTGCGTTAATTTCTTGTTTTCCAGAATGTTTTGATTCCTAATCCTTTGTGAGTTTTGACAGAAAACTGTCAAAGGTCTTTTCGAAAGACAGAGGTACAGAAAACAGACAGATGTACGTCTTCCTAAATGTTTGTCCTGAGCCATGAAACGTACACTTGGAAGGTGATGTTCTCAATAAATACCCGATTAAGAAGATCCATTTGATAGATTTATAAAATTAGTATTACAGCTCTTTGTTCTTGTTTTGGATTTTGATCAATTTATCATTTGTACTCAAGAAATGTAGTAATTACAATGAATATGAGAAATTGAAAGAAAAGGTCAAAGAATAATTATAAATACACAAACTGAAAGGTGTATAAATAGAAAAGTAAAGTACCACAATGGTAAAAGGATTTGATGATATGTAGACTTTTCTTCATCTTCTTTGTTTTGAAAATGATCAATTTATATTATACACAATAAGGGGTAGGACTAGATAAGTTGTTTACTTCTTCCTACTCCTTTGAGCATACAACTGTGACGATGAGTGTTTTTTTCTTTTACATACTTTTAAATTTTCCTTTCATAAATTTTGCCTGCCTTTTGTCAATCTGTTACTGTGTGTAATATATATGCTCAATAAACAAGAAACAAACAAACAAACAAAGCGTTGTAAACGCTTTCGGTCTGCGAGCCAAGTATGTGGCGATAATCATCCACTGGCAGCCATGACACCACCGTTCATGATGTACTTCTTGCTGAGACAAATAACAGAGGCGGGAGGGGGTCGCCGAGTGACCTCCTGAATGGTTGTTTTGGGATTAGTCCCGTCCAGCACTTCCCTCCGAGTGGCCAATAGATTGGTACTTCCAGAAATGAGTCACTCGAAAATGATCATCGGGCCGCCGTCGCCAGGTACCGTATGATAATGGATAACCATTACAACCCACACACACGCAGGCATACGGCTCCTCAGCATCACTTGAAATATGATGCATGCAGTACGCTTAGCGAGCACTTAATGTCCAAAAGTGGCACATTTGCTGAGATTTACAAGACGGGCGACAGGAAGGTGACGGTGGCATGAAAGGTGGGGTTAAAAACGACGGTGCGTCAATAATTATCTCATTTTATTTACGAGGATGGACGCCTTTTTAGATGAGGTTACAGAAACGCCCTCCTATTGTCTGCTTTATTCTGGAGCCCCATCCTCCTTACTGATGGTTCTTTTTCTTTTTTTTTCTCCCCAGTCCCTCAATTGGTGGCAGGATCAATCTAATTTCTTAAAGGATTAGGCCTCTGCTCATAAAAATCTATTTTAATTACCCAACACACAGGTAAACAAAGCGGTTCCCAGGTATGGATCTTGGCGAGAGTATGGCTGAGTGTGCCACCTCCCAGGTTTAACCTCTGGGTCACACTGAAAGAAACAAAATGATTAGCATCGTTGACCCACATTATTGTGTTTGCAGAGGTGATAGATATATATCTATTTTTTTTTCTCTCCGTGATGCGATCTGGCAAGATCAGCAGAGAGTAGTAGTTTCGGGATTAGATCAGCAGTCTCTAAATCTTGTACTTTGCTATGATTGCGTTTTAGTAAAACATACTTACAATTAAATAGCATGAAAGAAATGAAACAGTTTTGTCACTTTTTTTTGCTTTGAGTGGACAGTGTGCTGCTCATTCTGCTGTGCGCGTTTTGTGCCACCTGGGGCGGCCTACCTATTGCTTTAAAGGGATATAAAACTGACACAGATTCATAATATCTGTAGCGTACCAGCACCAAATACGTTTTGTAGTACCTCAAAATTCTCCAATCTAATGTAAAGCCCAGTACAGCACGGTGAAAAAAAACCCATTGGCGCTCCGTCCCAAGACCTTCTGATCAAGCCAAAGCAGTAACAAATGTCCTTACTGTTTTTATAGCGCAATAATTCTGACTTCAACTGTTACTGTTACACCTGCCTGCATTGATCTCACACCTCCCTAAAAAACTGTTGTTTTACTTTCCATAATGTTTTTTTCTTTTTTTTTTAATAGATTATTCCTTCTACATCCCCAAAGACTCAAAATTGCCCATTAGTGTGAATGCTTCCAGTGGTCAACAGCACATTTTAATGGCTTTATGTGTCCCTGAATGTATTTTGGACGTTGATTTTAAAAATGCCTTTCCTTTTTTCCTAGCACATCGTGTTATTGAGTTATTCCCATTTTTTTCCAAGTGCGACCTATAAAAGCTTGTGCAACACAGATTTTACCGATGCATTGCAATTTATAGCATGACATTTCGGAAAAGAGTTCCACCTGTTGCTGAACCTAATGTGCTTGAGGGAAAACGAGGACAGATTAAGAAGCAGTGCAAAAAAATCAAGAAAAGTCTCTCTGATTAAAATATATACCGGTATATCTGTTGAGCAGTGATAATTTCCTTATGCGGAAAGGCGCTACGGATAAATGGATGGATGCATTATTTTGTGAATTTGATAATCTTTCATTTGTGAAAGTACAATATCACTAGCAATGTTCATTTTTTTGTTACATTTTTCTGTTGCACAAAAGAACCTAACCATATATATGCAGTATACTTTATTTCCTCTAACAAACACAAAGGTGTGCATGGTGTGGAACATATCAAACGGTTCGACTGGAACAAAATCGACTTTATATCCACCCCAAGATGCTTTCTGAAAGTTTTTCTTCACAGTGAAAGAAATGAAATAGTGGCCATATTAGCGGTCTTCACCAATGTTTATTTTTCAGCAAAAAAAAAAAAAAAAGAAATCCTGTTTGTTTCAGCAGGCCAAAGATTTCCAGTGGGTCTGGTGGGGTGTTTGTGTACTGGGGTTGCCCAGGGCTGTCTTTAAAGGAAGTAACCTGGTGTTCAAGCCATGAGATTAGCCATGCTGCACTAGTCACAGGAAATGGAGGCGCTGACAGACAGAGCATCACATCCCCACCTACTATTTACACGCACCTAAGGCATAATTCCTCTCTATTTCGTCTCGCAACGCCAAACAAAGCCATGCACAATTTCCTTGATCCCGAGCATTTGTTTAACTGCGCCCTACCTATTTAACCCACCCACTCGCATGTCTGTCTTGTCCAAGCAAATTTACGGAGAGGGTGTCTTAAATCTTTTGTTGTGATTCTACGGCTGGCAGCGATTGACAGTGTGAGTGTTTTAATCACATTTGCGGCTAAAAAAAGATGTGCGCAGCTTGTAAAACGTGCTAAGAAGCAGATAAGAGTATTATTGAAAATGACACCAATTTGTGTATTTGTTAAAATGTGCTTTGTGTTGAAAGAGGAGGGGTGGGGGGGTGGGGGGGTGAGAGGAGCTCCAATGAAATGCATTGGAGGAAAAGAATGAGTCAAATGCACGTTGTCAAACAGACAATAAGCACACCTCAGGAATTTAAGGGAATACATAGGATATAATAACGAGCGTTGTTGAGAAGTTATGATAGGATAGAAGTTTTCGTACAACAATATGGAAATGATTGACTTTGAGGACAACTAGTTTGAACAGAAATTCCTGGGCTCTCTACAGTGCGTTGACTTGCCAACCTCAGACAAACCAAATAAGAAAATGAGGTAAAAGTTGAATTCATATGTTGCCTTTAAATCATGATTTTGAAAATAAGCATAGATCTGCAGAAGTGTGTCCATTTTTTTAATGTGAAGAAAATTTCTTGAACGCCTACTTGTAATGTGGACATTTCTGTCATGTCAATAGTCGCCAAGATGTCTTGAATTAGGTGAATTTGACATTGCAATAGTTTGCTACTACTAATGTGGATATTTTAGCATGTCATGTGGAATAGTTGTACAAAGAAATATTAGTGCAAAATATGTGTGAATGCATTTCAGCATGTGAATTTCATTTGTTCCATGACTAAAGTCGTATTTCAATTTACTTGGACAGTGGACCCTTACACAATCATGGTTTGCCACCCACTGGACCACCTATTTGTGGATCCTTTATTTATTTTTGGGGGAGTCAAAACTAAAAAAATATATATTTTAAATATTTTTTTGTATGTTTTGTTTTTTTTTCAGTTATGGGCAACCCCTGTTTTTCATGAAAGAATCATAGGCGGATGTTTGCTGTTTGCGGGTTGGCCCTACCCACTGTATGTCAATCCTGAAAACTGAAAAGTCATTTATCGGTTCCAGCACCCCAATAACCACAACAATGAGAAAGATAGAAATGAAGAAAAATAGCATTACATTTTAAAATGTAAATCGGAATAAAAAGAATTTCAAGACATGAACTATATTTTTTAATTGAGCCAAAAGTCAAACACGCTCACATGCACACCGTTGTATTTGTGTGTTGATGTGTGGCCTCGTGAGTGATGTTAAGACCCCAGTTCAGCAGCTCTATCAGTGTGAGGATCTTCGCCATGCTCCCTGCAAGCGTTTTCATTTTCTATTTGTGTAGAATCAATCCGGACATCTCTAGTGGGAGCATTCACACCATTTTTTTGAGAGCGGTAGTGTGGTATGACATTTTCACCTGTCAGCCAGGGAGAAAATGAGACTCCTTTGTACGGTATCTGTATCTAGTTTGTCTGACTAAATTTAGCGACACTGTTAACAAAAGCTTTGTGGATTGTCTCATGATATTTTGGATTTGTCTAGCGCCCGTAAACTTGTCAAAGCCGATCTTCTGATGATTCCGCTGATTGGAGTTTGATGGTCACGCCGTGATGTTAAAGAGCATGTATTACCATGGATATTAGATTTTTTTTTTCTCAAAAAAGATGCTGACATGTGTCAAGTATCTTTATATTGCCAATGCAAGCTGTCATCTTTACAGCAGCCAAGCACCGGCAGCCCTTACTGTCTTTGAATTAGTGACAGCTCATTTCTTCGGGTCAGCGCTCAAGAAGCTGAGACTTTGAACTCACTCTGTTTACTTCCCTCATCTGTTGTTGTTTTTGCTTTTGACAGACTAGTTGTCATCATGGTGAGCTGAGGAGGAGCTCACATTCGACTTCAAAGTGCATTTGGATCCCGCGTCGGTTTTCTTTGGAGGGAAAAGTGAGCCTTGGAGAGACATTTTGGTCTCTTTTTAGAACTTCTGAAATTCAATGCTTTTTTTATTTTATTTTTTTTACTAGTGACATACTGTCAGGCGAAGACAGTTGTAGTTTTCATTTTTCAAATTTATTGAATTATTTTATAGTTATATTAAATGGTGCATATGCCACACTTCTGTTTTATTTTTGACACTCAAAGACCATTCGTTTAATATTGAAAGGTATACAGTATATGCATAAGATTAGACTAGACTATATTTCCATTTATAATGCAGATTTTAGAGTCAGTATGCTTGCTATGTTGTCCTTGCACTGATCCGTGTCCTATGATGCCCAAAGTTGTCCGCTAAAATCATGCACGTCACAGGGCGTTTCAGTACTCTGCGTGAGTCTTTCAGTTGTGCATATATAAGAGTGTTTCAGTAGCAGGTCTGAGAGCAATTTAAGTAGTTTTTTAGAGAATTTCAGTTGTGAGTATTATATTTTTGGTCCACTTTCCACTTCTTTATGGAAATATACAACTTTATGTGAGATTTTACAGTATCAGCAATATACTGTGTACAACAACCAAAACAGTAAATGACCACACAACAAGGCGGACGGCAGGAAGCAAGCAGTAAGCCTGCGCTAACCATGTGATGTTACACTAGACCAGTGGCTCTTAACCTGGGTTCGATCGGACCCCAGGGGTTTGGTGAATCCGTCTCAGAGGTTTGACGAAGCCTATGCCATGGAGGTTAAGACATACCCGACTCAACATTTCAATTAGTTACGGCATGCTCGCTTGGCCATCACTGGCTGCAGATGAGCACATTACATTGCTTGACCAATCAGCGCTGCGGGAAATTTTGTTCGCTCAGTATTAAACGTGTGACTGTCATGGAGGGACGTCGTGTGATTTTTATTTTATTTTTATTTTTTTAGAATGTTTTAATACATTCTAACGATGTCAAAAACACCAAAGTAGTCGGACAGATATATACCACATGGATTCACATGCATCACAGAATATGATGGGACTCAGCACACTATCTGCATGATTTGTCATGCCGAGTTGAGCAACTCTATTCTCGCACCGGCAAAACTGAAGGAACACTTCTTGAATCAGATTTTTATTTTTCAGTAATGAAGGGTTCAGTGAACATGCATATGAATTGGTTGGGTTCGGTACCTCTAACAAGGTTAAGAACCACTGCACTAGACTGTAGTGAAGAGGAGTGCAGTGTGAGGTCCCAACTTGTTAACTCGCCTTCCTTGATCAGTCCAACGGTGCTGGTGACATCATCAAATTTTTATAATGTTGCCGGGATGAACATGAGAAGGAGAATGAGGACTCACCCCTGTGGTGTTCCACTGTGCTTGCCCTTTCTGATGTTCTGGGGTCTTTTACTGATGAAGCCCATCATTGCAATGCACTGACTTTATGTGAGATTTTACAGTATCAGCAATATACTGTGTACAACAACCAAAACGGTAAATGACGTCGGTTGCTCAATTTCGAATGGATAAACAAATTTTATTTTTATTTTTTTTAGATATCTTCAACATAAACAACAAACTGAAAATGGAGGAAAACTGTAAAAAAAATGCTACATGTTTCAGTACAGAGTCTCTCCTTTAACACTGCTGAGATACGTTGAGGAAAATACTGCCCAAATGCGGTTGTTGTTGCTTCATGAAAAGATCAACCGCACGACGGGGTTGTTTACTATCAGGCTGCATGTTAGTCTTGCGGGAGTTAGCAGACATGTAAGGCTTCTCACTGCACTGAGTGTCTGACAGGCTTGCCGCCCCTGCCACACTCCTCTTGGCTAAAATGTTAGAAATGAATGCAATTAGCTGATTACCAATGCGCTAATTAGCCACTTGCGGCTGCCGAGAGATGTTTGGAGAGGAGATTCGCAAAGGAGAAAATAGTCTGGGGACCTGTGATCCCTCTCCTGAACTGTTTTATTCCCAAATAAACCAGAGTACGTGGCAGTGTACTGCATTTTTAATTTGATGGTGTCTAAGTGGATTCGTGGTCGCTCCGAATTGCTCTACCACGAATAAAGCAATTTTGCCCATACCCAACTGTGGATTTCTCCTTGACGATCAATAAGTGACGCAAGGACACCTTTATTATATTTTGTAGTACTCAGGATTGTAATCTGCTGTGATTAATTCCCGCAGCCTTTGGTGGTCGGACTATGTGCAGTGAGTCGGTGGCAGTCTGTCCATGTTTACAGATGGCCCTGGCTGGGATTAAAGGAAACAGTCCCTCACTAGCCACCCGAGGCAATAAAAGAGGGCTGGCAGGGGGCAGGTGAAAGTAGCTGGAGATGAGATACAGCAAAAGGGGGTGGGGAAGACGCAAGAGTGAGCGCAGTAAATATTAAAGGCGGAGGTGGCGGCTAGGAAACAAGATCTGAGAAAGAATCCAAATCGGAATTCTAAATACTGTGAAAACAAAAGCTGGAGATCATAAATCAAAACAAATAATAAATAAAAAAATTAGTGGTTGCGGTTTGCGGTGCACAATTGACTGGATTTAAGCTAGGAGGAAAGGCAGCAATGGAAGCAAGACAGACTGGGGGAGGTACTACAGAGGAGAGGTCAAGGTGGAACTGTGCAGGAAGGAACCAAAGCTTCAGACACAAAATGTATTGTGATTCATAGCCTGCAGCAGTCGCCACAGCATCGCATGCCCGTGTTTGTTCATCTGGTTCAGTGAACGAGAGCCAGCGTGTGTCTGATTACGTGTTTGAGAAAATCTGATGGTTTGTGTGAGGCTGCTCGTCGAGCCGGCTTTTTTTTTTTTTTTAAGCCCAATTCCAGCCACCTCAGATGAGCAGGCGATTATAGCATGACCCTCCGAGGGCCAGGGTCTGATTGGTCTGGCCACGGTGCATTAAAGGGCCGGTAGCCCAGCCTCTGCTATAGGATTATGTACTTGCTCAGTTTCCCCAAATAGTGGTACCTTGACTAATGAGCGTCCCAATTTACTAACCTTTCGAGTTACGAGCCATCAATTTTATTTTGATTTATTTTGAGTTCTGAGCAATGTCCAGATACGCACATAAAATGGGAGGAAAAAGAGAGAGACCTGCAGTCGCTGATGCACTTTCAGCCATCGAATGAACGGGACATGCGGCCAATGATATCCAAAATGAAAACACTTGCAAGAAGCGTACAGAACGAGCTCTAACCGCGTGGTAAACGGCCAACCTGACTGACTCGAATTCCTGATGTCACTCACTACGTCACGCCCCTTAAAAGAGCACATCATTACAAGACAACTGCAGTGTGTTTGACTGGTTAGTTACACACTGTAAAAGCAGTTTATTTCTGGTTTTATTACTTTTGGTCATTATTTTTCTGTATTTAAAACATTGTGGTTCTTTTTCGGGGGCTATAATAGATGAATTACATTTCAATTCTTTTCAATGGGGAAACATGGTTTTTCTCTATCCATACAAGCTCAGTCATGGAACGAATTAAACTTGTACGGCAAGGTACCGCAGTACTTGCAATCCTGGAAAACTGTTGAATTTTTAAGTGCTATTTGAATCTCTTGAGATGTGCATCTAATCTACCACTCTTGTAAATTGCTACAAAATCTTGAACATTGACTTCGAACGTATAAATCTGGCTTCTTGCCACTGTGTTCTGAAGAATAACAAAAAAACAATTTTTTGGGAGACTTAAAGCTGCAGGAAACTGAGGTCCCGACCACACTACAGACTACCCATGTTGTGTCCCAAGCTCTGTTTTTGGAAGAACACTCAGGTTCACTGCTAGCTTCACAGGCCACTGAAGTGTGGCATCTATGAATCGCAATATTTTTGAAGGATGAATCCTATTTGCGTTGACTGTACTTTCCCATGTTTTCTTTCTTTTACACAGGGTTGAAGATGCAGTGGCATCCCGAGCAAAGCCAGTGGGCTGAACAACATTTTGACATCTCCTCGACCACATGCTCCCCAGCCCACAAGGCAGAGCCATTCCGTGTAGTACCCGGGCACCTGCAGTGCTCGGCCGCCTACCAGTACGCCTGGGCGAACGATGACATCTCGGCCCTCACCGCTTCCAACATGCTCAAGAAATATGCCGAGAAATATTCTGGCATCCTGGAGTTGCCCGTCTCCTATCCCGAAGCCCCCAGCGTCCCAGCGGGGTTGAGCAGTCGCAAGGGTGAATCGGAACCTTGGCAGGATGGCATCTATCCGATGAGCTGCATACCTGAGGGAGTTCCCGTCCGCAAGGGAGGTGTTGCAGCAGCTTCTGAGGTGGTAACTGGTTTGTGTAGCTCTCCTGGTCTTGCCTCCAGCACTCTGAGTGAGCCCAGCTACTCCAGCAGCAGCTGTGGGAGTCACACTGCCACCACACTCCACTCATCCTCATTACCTTCTCAGGAATATGACAGCACTTACAGCGGTTCCTACTTGCACAGTAGTTACAATTCCCATTCTGTCCCTGCGCCCGCACATACTTCCCCATTGCACAGCTCCGGCCTCCTGCAACCACCTACACCGCCATCTCACTCTACATTAGTCCCAGCATACAACGGAGGCTCTCCAAACTTGTCTGGTTATAATTACACCCCTGCAGGATACCCTGCCCAGAGCTCAGTCGGACCTGGATACAGTACTAGAGGCGTGCCCCGACCAACCTCATACCTCCCCTCAGGCATTGCCGCACCAACACCCCTTCCCCCTTATCCATACCATAACCATAACTTGACCCCAATCGCCCCAAGCCCTCTAAACAGTTGCTCCTCCAACTTGCTGAAGAGGAAAGCCTTCTACGTGACGGGTCAGGGAGATATTGACTCCTCTTATGCAAGCTTTGGCTATGACCAAACTCGAAGCTCAAGCGAGAGTCCAATGTACAGAGTGGCAGACAGCAGCAGTACAAACAGGAACTGTGATAGTCCCATTGGCAATGGTTTTAAGAGAGGTTCCGAGAAGCCGTCTCTATCGTTTAATCCACAAAAGCAGTCCACGCTGCCTTCGGAGGAACAGCAGCAGCAGCAGCAGCAAAGAAAGTATAGCAGCCAGCCCAAGCCCAACCCACTATCTCCATCAGCCTACGTCTCTTCCACACTCGGGAGTGCTCGCATGGCAGACTCTCTGGTCAACTTTATAGCCCCACCCGTCAGTGAGCAGAATGCTGAAGATTATCGTATCCATCACTCCCGCTCAGGTGCTCCCTCCTCACGCACTGCTGAAGAGCAACTAAAAACCTGTGACCCACACCTCTTGGGCATGGTAACCTCTGAAATAGTTCAGCTGGCCCCTCCCATGGACTGGAGTGACATTGCAGGCTTAGAAGTGGCCAAAGCGACCCTGAAAGAGGAGGTTCTCTGGCCCATTCTACGCCCTGACATGTTCCGAAGCTTAGGAGCCACCCCGCATTGTGTGCTGCTGTTTGGCCCGAGAGGCAGTGGCCGGACGTTGCTAGGCCGCTGTCTGGCCATCCAGCTTGGGGCATCGTTACTTAGGCTCAGTGGGTCTACTTTAGTCACCAAGTGGCTGACAGATGGGAAGGAAATTATCAGAGCCTCCTTCCTGGTAGCTCGCTGCCGTCAACCCTCCGTACTGTTCATTAGTGAGGTGGACATGCTGCTTTCGGCACAACTCACTGAAGAAAGTCCCATTAACAGACTAAAGAGGGAGCTACTTTCCCAGCTGGACTCACTTCTAATGGGCTCGGGTGGAGATGGAAGACAACACGTGTTAGTGGTTTGCTCCACAAGCAGACCCCAAGACATCGATGAAGGGCTGCACAGCTACTTTGCTCGGCGGCTTTTTGTATCCCTGCCCGATAGTGCCGCCCGGCACCAGATTGTCAGCCAGCTCCTCACCCAATCCCAGCACAAATACCGCATGAGTGAGGAGGAGCTGGCACTGATTGTCCAACGCACTGAAGGATTCTCGGGACTGGACCTGTCCAGACTTTGCCAGGAAACCCATGTGGGTCTGTTACACATATCCACACAACAGGGCGGCGTGGAGATGCCTGGTATGATTCGGCCCCTAACCTACCAGGACTTTGAGAGGGTCTTTTGTAAATTTCGTGCAAGTGTATCGCAAAAAGAAATGGATATGTACACTGAATGGAACAAAATGTTTGGATCCAGACAATGAAAGGACGTGCGCGGTGTCAAGAGGCCCCTTTTCTATAGACAGACATGTTGTGCTGGAGGGGGAAAAAAACCCAACAGAAAATAATACACACTGGCATTGCAGGATTTGTCCACACGTCTGTGTATATATATGTGCTAGGGGTGTAAAGGTAGGCTACATCAATTTGATTGTGCATTTTTCAGGTCAAAGCATTGAGTAAAAACGGGTACAGACATCGTGACGCATAAACATCACTGGAGTATGGAGGGGAAAAACACAAAAACTAAAACATCATTGAAACCGCCTCTCCGGGCACTTCACACTGAGCCAAGGCAATAAATGTCTTTGCAGATTTTCAAGCATAATTCAAGTCTAAACAGTCACCCGGCATCCCTGGTTTCTCGGTAGTCACTGAGGAAAATGATAAAATAGGGCCAATGTCAAATTTCACAACGTAGCCTGATTTTGAGCCCACAGCCGTGTCGCAGACAAATGTAGTGTCTCGTAGTCGATTTTGAGTAGTCTTGACATCATAGCCTGTGTGGTGAGACATACTTAACTGGTCGACGACCACATTGACGAAAGCCTGGCTTGTCAGAATTTTTGTTTGTCTTGCCGCATTGTGTGACTTGCACAATGTTGTCCTTCGATCGCTTCCCCTCCAATCGGAAGACAGTGACCTCTTAGTTATGACGCGAGACTGGACGTGGCGCACACAATCACAACGTGGTGTAAAATATTGAAAAAGTGACTTGAACAAAAGGGGAAATATTGGAAAGTATATGTAGCATTTCAACTCATGCTATGTATACGTGCAACGCCTGTGGCTGATTTGCAAATGTGGTGTCCATCCATCCATCCATCCGCGGGCGTGCTCCATAATCTCCTTTTTGTTGTTGTTTTTTTTTCTCCTTTTCTAAACACAGATGCAATGCACATAATGCCTCCGTTGACAGCTGCTTTTCCCACCTCTGCGACGGACCTGCTCCGATGGACTGAATCTTGACAGTAGCACGCAACGATTGGGCAAGGTTTGGTCGGTGACGGACTTGTAGTTTGACATCTCGCCCGAGCCAAGACACAGAACGATATTTGTCTGGTAGTCTGACAGCGCCACCGTTATGAACGACAAAAAGGGGTTGTGTAGTTTGACGAGGACATGACTTGCTCTTTACTAGTGAGAGTGTTGGTTCGCTGAAGCATTTGCTTCAAGTATCAATATCTGTGCAAGAGTTCAAGGAGGAACAGCATTCTCCATCCAGAGCCGCAGAGAATGGGAGAGGACACAGAAGACATGCTATCTTCTAAGTAAAGTTGAAGTCAACGGAAAATTATTTTTGTTGCTACAAGCCACATTGCAGCGCAGCGTAACCAACGACAACCGGTAAATTATCAAGAATAGAGATAAATAAGGAAACGAGGGAGCTACACAGTCAACACGCAACTGGAAATGATTCAATACTTTTATTTCTTGGGGATTGGCCTATTGTTACACCCCTAACATGTGTAATTCTTCACAAAATTATGAGACCACTTTCAATTTCAGTGAGCTCTCCGCTGGTAATCAAGCATGTCATTGTGTATTATTGTTGTTTGTTACCCCTCCCCACCTTTCTTTTTTTCCCCCCACAGCATATTTGTACAACAGTCAATTGGGAAAATTCCTGCATAATTCTGCATGAAATATATTGAATTTAAAAAGCTAACATAGAAATGAACCGCAGAAACATAAACCTGTAACATACATTTGTATACCACTGTCTATACAGTGTGTGTGCATATATTTATACAGTACACTCCCTTCTAAGCATTGCAACAGTGAGGCCAATTCCTTTATTTAAGCTGTAGAATGGGAAACATTTGGGGTTGATATCAAACATTTCAGCGTTTATTCATTTCCATATACAGTATTTACATGCTGACCACATCACTGTACCTCCACTTGCCCCCTGATGACCTCCGTTGTCATTTTGGTAGCGTGTTTTCTTTTATTTGGCACCATGATGAAGGATCTCCTGATCCACTTGGTTGCGCCTTTCTTAAAATTGGCGGGCAAAATGTTTTGGCTGACTTAATTTTGCTGCCGCCATCATGGTGTTCATCAAGTTCATGACGTTAACTCCGATGAGTAGTACAGATCACTGATAAAAGTTAGCCTTTGTCTCATCGGTCCATAAGCATTTGCTGTTAAGTGCTTTTTAGTGATTTGGTTAAAAAAAAAAATTGTTTGCAACTCTCAAATTATTTCTGACATCAACTGCAGTTTTTTTTCTTTGGCTGCCCGGTTTCTTCATGTTACATAGTACACCAAAAGGCCGTTTCTTCATAAGAATGTTCCAAATGCATTGACTATGGCCAAGCTTTATCCAACGGCTGGACTGAGTTTACTTCTCTCAGCTTCCCAATTGTTATTTTATTTTTACCTGGAAACAGTTTTCATGTTGCCGTTAATTAGTATAAATTTAATCTTTGACTGAGACTGAGACTAGACAATAGATGTATTTTAATTGCTATCGAACCCAAATGGTTTCAGTTTCTGGCGGGAATAAACTCTATCAATCCTCAAGGAGGGGGGTGCATATGAGATTTAATTGCTGATCCAAGTGTCTGAAGTGACGCTTTCTGATTTCATCTGCATCATAGTCGGCATTCACACACTGAAAAATTGATGTGTTGAATTTACATTTTATTTCGTCAAGTCGTTGCGAGAAATGACTGGATCGAGATACATATTTTTTTTCAAGCAGGTCCTACATCTACTTCAAACGCGGATCTGGATCCAGATGAATTTGTGTGCAATCACCTGACGAAATAAAATGAAGTAAATTCAACACATTTTTTTTTTTCAGAGGAGACGGGAATTGGTGAAAAAATTTTAGATTTTAACCAATGTGTTGAACATTTTATAGTCACATTTTTATTGCGCAACAATATTCTGGGTCTTGACCCCTCAAACCAAACAAAACTCAGGAAACCTACTGTCATCTCAAGCTCTCTTACCAAGGTGTACTCAAAGTATGTCTGAACAGATCATACAAATTACACAATTAAATTTCACAACTCCAGGGTTAATAAATCCCAAAACACCTTGCCGTTCATCCATCTGTAAGTAGTCGGCCCCATGCCCAGACAGCAGGTGGCACAAGGTGCCCTAACTTGTAAGGCCAAGCTGACAACGATGTCCAGTCAAGGAAAAGCTTTGTTGTTGTTTGTTGTTTCTGCAAGGTAAATCCTCCCAAAAAAATGAGGTTTGGAAAGTTTTCACCTCCAAAAAGATAGTCGACTCACTGACCTCAAAGAGCATTTGCATGTGGACTAAATGTCAAGGCACATTTGAAAATGTTTGGTTTTTTTCAAATACAGTATCTGTGTTTGTGTAGACCTGTCCAAGGTGGTTTGCAAAGCAGTGGGGGGGGGCTGGCAAGCTACACAAAAGGTGACAATGAATGTACAGCACTTGAGATGTTGTGGATTGATCAAATATTATACTGACAACTTTTTTTCCTTTTTTGTCTATCACTTTTTAAAGTCCCTGTAAAGTGAAAAGAGATCTCCTACATTTGACACACCACAGAGAATAGATTTAACAACTTGCCAAATTTGAATTCTTTACAAAATGGCCATGTATATTAGATGAAGCTTCAAAACTGAAAATTCAAGTTGTTGCCTCCGTTTTCGGAATGTTGTGAGTCTGACTTGCTCAATTGTCAATCGGATACCACTGCTAAAAAAAAAAAAAAAAAAATCAAACAAAAAACCCCCAAAACTGCTGCAAGTGTTTTTCTTACCTACATATCGTATGTGTTTGAGCCGCGAAAATATTTCCACTTAAAGCCTCCGGTGGCTGGAATAGGTCACACGGGATTGTCGCGAGGTTTCTGTGCCATGACGAGAGCTAGCTTGCGAGCTAACGGGTGCTCCTCTCAGACAGTGCACGGGGAGCACTCTTGTCTGTGGCCTCAACTCCTTGCTTGTTGGAAATGAAATATGACATTTGTTAATTTCTTAAAATTCTAAACCGTGTATCCCATTTGTGTTGTTTACATATTTTATATAATGTAAAAGTTGAGTAGGATTTATTGGCCCAAACCACTCAGAGGATGTTACAAATGGATGATCAAAAAATAAATAATAAAATCAAAGTATATGTGACATCTAGATTACATGACATTAAAGTAAATTAAGAGTGGAGCTTTTTTTAATGTCTTTTATGTTGTATATTTTGGGAGAAATTGTCATCTTGCTGCACTGTCGATGTCTTCAATCGTTTCATTGCCAGCAGTAATTGCGTTTTATTTCAACTTCTGTTGTTAAATATATACATTTTTAAAAAATGATCAAAGGAAATTTGGCAAATGAGCAGCACCACATCATATTACGGTATGCGCTAGATTTGATGGCCAGGAAAGACAATGAGGGGCAGTGCCGTGATCCATCAGAGCGGAATAAGGAAACAAAATCCCAGAATTCTTCTGCAAGGGGAATGGTCAAAACAAACCAAAAAAAAAATAGCCAACTTTCTTTCTACCTCAATGCTATGGAAACCCTCATGGTGTTTACGTTACACTATGTTTCTTTTGGTATGTGAGGGCTGGCAGATTTAGGATAAAATGCATTGAGAAGTATAAAAAAAAAAGTGATGATAAATGGTATGAATAGTACCACCATGTCGTTTGGTGCAGTCTTCCTCAGATGACTGTACTTTTAACTTCTCATCCGAGTAGCCAATTTGCATTCAACTGATGATTGCACAGAGACATACTGGTACATCCAGTTGTATGTATAATCAACCCAATCATTTGTGGGCTACTTTGATGAATGTGTAAATACCTGAGCACCTTTTGACCATTTTTTTTGGTTCACTTTTTTGTTTTTGAGTGTGTTGAATTTTCTGGTATTTTCACAACACACTTGCTTAACTTTTAACCAGTGTGTGTCGTGTTTGTTGTACTGTAAATACATGCAAATCCAAATGTGCACTTATGAGTTTTCTCATACTGCCCTTCTTGTTGCCACCCAATGTATTTTAATATATTCAAAGGCAGCAAATGTCATTAAAAGACAGCTGATCTTGCGAGTTAATCTTGTATGCTGTTGTACAGTATTTTATTGCCTTGTCATTCAAAATCTTAGACTAAAATCCAGTTGAAGAGCTGTGTTTGTGTCCGTACATGAAATCTCAACATGGGTATCTCTGGTTTTGAGGAGGTTGTCAATTTTAGCAAAAATGATCGGCAGCTGTAAAAGACTTAATTTTTATGCAGAGATGCATACTGCAGTTTTACCGAACCAAAGCCTTCAAGTGTAAACAATGCGAAATGTGTGTAATCCCAATCACTTGTAATAAACACATTTGCCAAGCACAGTGTACTTTCAGTTTGCTTTCATCCGGGAAATGCAACTCCACATTACGAGTGATGTAGCATTACCTACACTGTACCGTATGTCTTTTGGACGGGCGTGGCACATCATTATTTCTCCCATATAGCTATAAGTCAGGAGGTTAAAATAACAAATGACAATTTTTGGAACACTATCAATCAAAAAAAAAAAATGCCGCCTGTCCCTTGTAGAGACCAAATTTGCGTTGCACTTTGCATTGATTGTCATTCGATTTTACATGCCTAATGTGATTGTCTTTCACCACATAGACAGTAGCTTCTTGTTGAAGGCAAGAAAAAAAAATGATAAATTAAAAAAAAAGATATATACAAATACCCAAATGGATACTGGAGGTGTAATGTTTGAGATAGCTCAGTGTTCCTGCTTGGTGCTTTGATAAATAGATGATGAGAAAACCAGGAAA
This sequence comes from Hippocampus mohnikei, assembly GCA_026261675.1. Lineage (NCBI taxonomy): Eukaryota > Metazoa > Chordata > Actinopteri > Syngnathiformes > Syngnathidae > Hippocampus > Hippocampus mohnikei. Next base: position 19,313,924 of record JAKGUB010000284.1, read on the forward strand.
GGAGAAGTGCCTCTATTCTTTGCAGTACGTAATGGGCACAATTTTCGAATTTTAAAATTTCAGAAGTCGTCATCCAAAATGCCAGCGTTAGAGGTCAAAGATCCAGCGGACCTTCTTCACACTCCACTGGGCACGTTTGCTTGTAGTTTCTTTTTTTTCAGTCCTCACTCTTAAATCGTCAAAGTTGTCAAAAGAAATACATCTTCTGATTGCACAGCGATGTCATCATGTGTTACTAATTAAAATATTTGGATTACTCTTAAGACCAGTAATGGGGGTGCCTGTGTCAAGGTTGCCAATCAGTGCTCAGAGTACATACTCCCTGCGTAAGATGCAATGCTAATTGGTTGGTAAAGAAAATACACTGTTGTCAAACTAAGCACATTTAAAAAGATAACCTTGGATATCTTTTTCTGGTCAAATAACTTGCCGTGTTGCTTTAAGTAACGTGCTTCATTACAGCTGAATCATTGAAAAAATGTGAAAAGTTATAAAGGATCACAAGGGTTAGCTTGATGACAGAATTCCTGCCGAGTCGTGGAGTTCATTTTTTTCTAGCATATGGGCTAAAAAGGAGCAAGTGTAAAGCCAAAAACATTTGAAATCAAGGAGGCAGAAGTTTACTTTTTGTCGACACAAAGAAAAATATTCCCCACCAGTGTGCTGACAAATTCACGAAGCAATCAGGTATGTAACGCATTTCAGAAGCTAATGCTGCCAGCGACTGCTAATCTGTGCATCCCAAAATATTCAGCGCGGTCCTATTTACATTTTGGGTTATGGTGGAACGGGTGTCATATTTGGGTGTTTCTGTATGATGCGCTTTGCTGCCGTGTAGTCCAGTCACCAGGCGCCGAATCTTTGGCCAGCCTAGCTGGTCATGTCATGAGTGGAGAAATTTGGTGTGGCCAGACACACCAAAAGTTTTCAGAATTGACTGACAAAAACATTTACGGTGCTTGGTTTTTAAAATTTCACCCTTGTTGGTAGGCTGGCTCCCCAACTATTTTTATAAAAGGAATTAAAAAGTTAATTTTGCAAAACATGACTCCTACAATTGTCTAGATTTGTTGGTAGCCATGGTTCCACCTGTGCTTGATTGCATTCTCTTTCTTTTTGTTTTTAGTCTCTGTGCTCTCACGTGAATGTGCCAGTTCATCTTCGTCACATTGGTAAACACACAACCCAAATCATTTGTATTTCTCCCACCCGATTTCTTTGACATTTTAACAGGCTTGTCTGAGGTACCTGAAAGTGTTATTACAGTACGCTTAACAGATTTTTTTTTTAGTTAGCGTTCAAAACTTGATGTTTATTTCAAGAAATCATTTTACTTTATAATGATCCACGTGGATTATCCAACACTCGGTAGACTGTCTGTCACATTGGTCATATGCCCAGAAAAGCTCACCATAACTTGTTTTTCCCAAAATAAAAAACAGCACTCAATAATATTAAAAATTAACTAAAAAAAAGGAACTAATAATTAAATAATGTAGAGCTTTAAACCAGGACCGTGTGTGCGTGTGTGTGTGTGTGTGTGTGTGTGTGTGTGTGTGTACGTACTTGTTAGTTACTTGATGGTGATGTTTCTGCACTGAACGCACTCCAAAAGTGCGTCCCTGCCTCTTTGTGTCAGGTCTCCCACTAAGGTAGGCAGCGATTCCTTTCTTACAAACGCAAACTTGTCTTGTATCTCTACAAAGTCGTTTATTTTCCGGTTTCGTTCATGTTAGGGTCCATTATTTATTGCTTCTTGCTTGGCTCTCGACGAAGGCGGACGCTTTTGCTTTCTGCTCCTGTCCCCAACCCACCCCCACCCTTCCCTGCTCGCCACTTAGTCCATGTGCTGTCTTTTGTCTAACTTTCCTAGCCTCCTGTGGTATTTTCATCCTAAAAACAAACATGGAATTGGTTGGCTGGTCTCTCGATGCCATCGACAAAATTTTCTCGACGAGATGAGCAGGCAGTGGGGAGCCTACTTGCCCCTCGGGGACTTTTGCTGCTGGGTACACCCTAGATCCTTGGAGGAAGCGGAGAATGGTGTGCCTTTCAACACTGTCCGTTGAGGATGTGTATGACATCTACATTATCGGCCTTCCGATAACAGGTATGCTGCTGTTTGGCACGAGCAGTTTCCTGATCTATCGAAAATTGGAAGTGAAGAGGCTGCCGGTCTAAGGATGGCAAAGTGCGGATGTCCAACACTCAGACTCAGACTGTGCTCAACCAAAAACTGTTGCGGTTTTGGAGCGTCTCTGCAAGATGGTCAAGAACTTGGAGAAACTGGAATCCGTGCTCAAATATTGACGGAAATCGCAGATTTGGCTGATCGACGCCACTGAAGAGACATTAGCCACGGACTCAAGGCTGTCTTAAATTCTTGGGCAGCCTGCTACCAAAACAACATCTGCTATCTCGACCTTCCCCTGATGAAAATATGCACGGAAGCTAGTCCCCCACCATCACCCCCTCCTTCATACACTCCCTTGTATCACCGTCTTCATTGTTTCTGTCTTGTGACCTGTTGTAACTCTCATATGCTTGTGCAGGAGTTTTTTTGCCTAACTCAAATTATCCTCAAAATGAGGATAGTTCGAGCGTGGAGTTTTTTTTTCCTCCCCCTCTCCCTCCCTCGTGGTTTCTTTCTGACTTCCGGGTTGAGTGAACGCTGGCGCGTTTGGCTGCCGCTGCTCAACCCGTATTGTTTTGTATTGTTTTGTGTTTTTTGTTAAAGTGTCCTTGGGTGTCTTGAAAGGCGCTTATAAATAAAATGTATTATCATTATTATTATTATTATTATTATTATGGCTGTTGCTCATCATCGCATACGTGTGTGCGTGCAGGTGGAGTAATGACTCGATCAGGGGAGGTTGGAAAGTAGATCTTCATCTTGGATCTCGTCTGAATCGTATTCTTGAGTCCTTCTATTGTGAGCCCGAGAGTTTCCTTCCTATTTTCTTTCCAGCCATCCCTCCTTTGCCACCCGCCTCTGCTTCCTTTTTATTTCATTCCTTATTTCCTTGTTTTCTTCTATTCCCTTTCTTTAACTGTGACAAAACGGTTGAGGATGCACTAATTGGCTGCGGCATCTTCCCACCAGTCTGCTCATTTTGCGCCAATGCAGCCTGCTACAGATGAATTGGGGGACGTGCGGTGGGGGACTGAACTTTTGGAGCTCTCACGTGTTGTTAATCCCCATCTCACAGTACCCAAATCCTCGGTCACCTGCATCATTAATTGAAAACATTCCCACTTTGTTTTTTCTTAACTATGCGAGTCTTCATTGTAGAGCTGCAGTCTCATTATGACTTTTCCTCTCATCTTTATACCTTGATGGACTCATAGCACAGATAAATACACAAAAACACTTGCTGTGCGGAAGCAAGAACTTCACCCCTTGTCATTTGAAGTCGTATCAGCCTTCATGGAAATTTTTGCTTTTGACTTCGTTTAAAGTGTGCACATAAACACCTTTACTCTATTATTTTTTCTTTTACTCTCCTGACGACGGCATCATTAGTGCATCTTGTCCAATGCATTCCACATAATCGGAATCAACATCTATTCTTGATGCTCTTGACCTACCCGTTGTTTTGCAGCAAACGTTGTCTTACTCCTAAGTGGGGAAACTTAACGAGGAGAACACATTCTAAGTGCCTCGGCTTTGTTTCATCAGGGGCACAATACGCCTCACTCAATAGAACTTTGTTCTTCCTTTCTGATTTGACGATTATGACAAGAAGCCATCTGTGAGTCCTGATCATCCAATAAAACAGATTCTTATACACGATATCCCTGTAGTGTAGAGTATACAGTAGCCGTTTTGTGATTCCTGCAAACTAAATGGCAAAAGTTTTGCAATCTTTTGGGACATTTATTTTTAATATGTACCGGTACTAAAAACTTATGTACACATCAGTAAATCAGACCTCCTGTAAAGTTAGCCAGGGCTCTGACAGGTCACACATGTTAAATGGGCACTTAAAGACCGCCTTCCACCCCGATTTGTTTTTTTTAGGTTTGACCTATAAAAGCTTGTGCAATATGGATTTTACCATGTTTCAGATTCAAAAAAAAATCCACCTGTTGTTAAACTAGCCCTTAATAAATATTACTGAAGATATGACGACATTACATATTAATATTGTTGTTCTATTATCATTATAAAAACCTGATGTGCTAGCGAAAGAAAATGAGGGCAGATTTGAAGTCAGCGCAAGAAAATGAATCTTGAAAAGTTTCATCTCCGATTAAAAAAAAAAAACCTTCCATAGACCACTAAGAAAGTACATGAAGCTGTTGCCGTGGCAACTCCAGAGATTCTGTTTTTCTCATACCAGGGTGGACTCAAAATAAAAGCCAGTGGTCCAATTATATTGTTGTCACCCATATGAACTGGTCAACCTATCGAGGAGACTGGACATTGTCCTCTCTCATCAGTCAGGCCCCCGTCTTTCCCAACCCATCCCCCCTCCTCCCCTCAAATAGCCCTAACCTCCCACCCCGATCCTCCAAGTCCTAAACATGGCATGCGGCTTTCGCCCCGGGGCCCATCCGACTGACAGCTGTCGATTTTGATCCCTGTACCACATGCCAGATTCAGTCACTCCCAATCCGACTCCATTCTTGGAACCAAAACCTGATTCAGAGCCATTGGACTCCTCCAAAAGCCCACCATAATCAGGCCACTGTCACGTGTATGATTTTTCGCCCTCCACCAAGCCACCCATCCCTCACTCTCTAAACCACATGCGTCAAAGTCAAGGCCCGGGGGCCAGACCTGGCCCCCCACATCATTTTATGTGGCCCGCGGGAGCAAATCGTGTGTGTCAACTTTCATGATTCTTGCTGAAATCTGTACCGAAATGTCAAATTGTCATCGGTAATAAATAATGTTGAGATTTTGCACCGGTCCTCTGAGGGAAGCCGTAACTCCGAAGTGGCCCGCGACAAAAAATGAGTTTGACATTGCTGCTCTAAATGGTGTTGTACTAAGTTATCCTATCAAAGAATTTACTTGAATCTCAGTCATGACTGAAAATTTCCATAAAATTATTTATGTTAATACAGTCTCAGTGGTGCCTTGAGATGCCCGTCACATGACTTGCACGTTTTTTGAGATGAGAGAAGTCATTGGGACAGCTGTTTTTTGTTTTGCCGTTCACGGTTGACTTGACAAGAGGCGAGAGAGACCCGAGAGTGGTCGCCAGCCAATGGCAGGAGTTAGTGAACAATTCTTCAAGAAAGAGCCTTCAAGCTGTTTCTCGCCATTCCCGGTTGAAGTTCACCCAACATAAAATACAGAATGAAATGTTGTGTATTCAGAAGAACGGCATAGCTTTATCTAAAGTACATGAAGCTTAATATTAACACAATGCAAAACACCATAGATGGGCTAACAAGCAGAATTAGCCTCACAACGCTATCACCCTCTAATTAAGCAATGTCAATTTGAACACAAAATGCAAAACATGAAGCTAGACTCACAGGCATGTGGACTTCATTCTCGATCAAAAAATGAGAAATATTACAGCACCCTACTGAGTCACTTACAGAAGTAGTAGGAATGTAAATGTAAACTATAGTTCTTCGTTTCTGTCTGCATGACCACGTTATAATTTTCTCCCGCCCCCCAATCCATCGATCCTGTATCTTTCTCTCTCTGCCTTCCGGTACCCCTCCTGTGCCTCTTCATCTCAACTCAACAGGTTTCGGCAGACGAGCGCCTCACGCCAAATCTCGCTTTTGGTCGAAGTGTCTTCCTCTGAGGGAGTTCCATCGGTTTTCGACTCGATCCGCAGGTAATGTGCTTTAGCGATATCCTGAATTACTCCAATCTAAATAACAGTGACCTGACCGGGGACCCGTTGTCTATTTTAACGTGCACTTAATTTTTGCATACACTGTAAAAAGTGTCTGTTGAATTTACAATTTTATTTCATCAAGAGGTTGCACGAAATAAAGTCTGGATCCAGATGCATTTCTTAAGCACCTCTACAGTACTTTAAAAATTAAGTTGATTCTGTGCAACCGCATGACCAAATAAAATGGAGTAACTTCAACACGCCATGTTTTTCAGTGTTTTATCCGTTTAGTGCCGTTGTAAGCTCTTTCAAAGAGAACATCAATCAATGAGAATGTTTCAAGAAGAGGGACTGCAAATGATGGTGAAGCACTGACAAGAAGCCTCACTAGACGGGATTGTGACTCACTGTCATGGGAACAATGTCTGCTCAAATGCTACCTGATGGCTGCGTCTGCCAATTTAGCCTTAGGCGAGGTCACATCCACGCAGGCATCCGCCTCATGCAACTGGCGGCATCTTGCTTTGACTCACAGCGAAATAAAATAATGACACTGAGGGAACGAAACACGGTCCGCTTTCTTATCCTCGCACTGAAACAAGATATTATCATTATATAAGTCTGTAATTACATTGAATACATTTTTTTCAACACAAAGGCATACATTTAATCCAGTAATCATGAATTGCTCCACTTTGTAAGACAATTGGTCACATTTTAATGGGTATGACATTAAAAACGTCAACAACAAATTATTTTGCTCAATTAATGTTGATTTTGATCATTGTTGAATCATTTGGGAGACCTCGTTTACTTTCATACTGTCCAAAACCTTCAACTCTCACTCTCTCAACAGTCAACGAGCTCGGATTTCTGTAGTCCTCCATGAAAGCGGACCTTTGACCGCAAGTAAGATTTGCTCATACCCACTTTAACTTTGGAAAAGAACGAGTGCCAATTTTATGACATGTTGCAAACCAAACCAGTCACTTTAGTCTCTACTGAATGCTAATTCAGTCACTGGTTTAATAATAATAATAATTAATTTCAATGATTCTTGGTTGCAGGCCTGATCTGAACTACCTCTGCCGCTTAGCAGCTGTACTTTGAAAAAATAATACGACTCACCCTTTCATTAGAGTCAAATCACACAGTGAAGTAAACTTCCAACGCTGCTGACAAGACACAGTCAATACAAAAAAAAAAAGGAATGGAAAATGAATCACAAGGAGCGAAAGGTTAGTGACACCCACTCAGTCAGAACCCTTCCAGAAGACAAGCAAGCTCTCTGTCATGTCAGTCGTCGTGCTAACGCGGCAGCCCGTCTCAGAGTGACTGTGAACACTGTGGGAAGCGTCGCCATCCTGACAAACACACACACACACACCAACAAAAGAGTGTTCCTGAAGGTACCCTCCTGTGACAAGACAGGTTGTTTTTCATCCACTGATGGATGAAGGTGGCGAGTGACACCGCAACACTCCACTGAGCCTACTCTGTTTCTTGAACACCACCCTGCCATGAGAATGATAACCCAGGAAGAATCCTATTCAACATGAAGATGATCCATCAAATGCCAATTAGAGATCAGGTCAAACAAGGACGTTCCGAGTGCCCTGAGTGCCAAACATTTGAACGGTTAATCACGCAGTAATGGAAGAATTGTGTGATACCGCGCCCTGAAAGGCTTTCAAAGTTATTTCCCCGTCATTATGACATACGTAACCTTCCACTTCTCACCGCACCCATTGTATAGCTCGTCCAATGCCAAATGCGGCTTTCGTTACCACGACAATGGGAAGCGGAGCTTGAGCAATCTGACAAAGTAAGGGCCACTCTTGTGTTGCCAACTTAACAACATTGTGATCTACTTAACCACTTTTCGGCCCCCTTCCAGCAATTACCCCCCCCCCCCCCAAAAAAAAAAGTGAAATCTATTGACTTTTTGGGGTGTTATGATGTGCAACTGTTAAGGAGGTTGCGAATCACGACAGAGTGGCCGGTAGACTCCTGCAATAATAAGACATGTTTATATGATCAGTTCAGGCATTTAATTCAATGTATTCAATTGCCAGAACAACTCGGCAGCACGACGTAACAGGAGCCGTGGCCATGAGCATAGCATCAGCTAAAACGGAAAACGGAAGTTGCGCTCAACATGTACATCCGGAATGTCTCTTCAGAATAAAATCAGTGAGTAAGAGTGCTATATATATAAAACAAATCCTGAACAGCAACCCTCCACACCAGATGGTTGTGCTTGGTCCATTGTCTACAGCAGGGGTGTCCAAAATACGGCCCACCATCCATTTTTCAGTGGCCCATGGCGTACACTTAAAATAAAAAATAAAAAAAATTAAAAAAAAGAGGTTGGGGGTGGAGGTGGGCAGAATAACAAGGGAGGGTGTAAAAATAAAAATTGGTGCCACAACTGGTAATGTGTCGTTTTATGCTCGGTAGAGCTTTTCCAAAGATACAAATGAACTACTTAGAACAAAAACAGTAACAGTTTCCCCTCAAAGCACCGGGGAGAACAAAGAAAAAATGCCTTCTTTCACTCTCTGCTCACGTCACTTTAATGATCCTCACGTAAGGGTTTTGAAGATGGCCATCTCAGTCCAGTTTGCTCTTGTTGGTTTGAAATGCGGGGATGGGATTCGGCTGGTGTTCACTGCAAGGCTGGATCGAGTCAAACATGGAGAATGTATTTGCAAACACATCTCTGAATTCCCTTGACATGGTCTTTCAGATTGACCTGAACCCTGGCCTGTTGCGATCCACCAAGTTGGTGTCAACACCACACAGCTTTTCTTCATCATCTTTGTCCTCCTCCCAAGAACATAAAGCGGTACTGAAATCCCTGTTTTGACTCTCCGTCATCCTTTTACCAGATCTGTGAGTTATTTCCCTTAGTATGAAATGTGACTGTATACTCGACATTGTCACAGATGCGCGGCCTGATAAAGGAAAAATTCTTGCCGCATAGTTGGACTCAATTAGGCGTCTCGAGATCATTTCAATTAGCCAGCTGTGTTTGCATTTGCTCCTCCTGCAGGGGTGTTCTATATCCGACCGGGACTACTCAATTGCCGCTATTGTTTCCGTCTCGATTAATTAGTCACAGATAATTAATTGATCCCATTTAGCACATGCATTTAATCAAGATGGTCACATGTAGCTTTAAAATACCGCACCCCACCTCCTTCTTAATTTGTGGTGAAGGTTGTTGCCATCCTAAGGTGACTCATTATCTAAATCAGAGCTTCTATAACTGTAGTTTGGAAGGGCTAATCTGACCCAAATATTTCTCGATTACTCTTCGCAAAATAGTTCAAACTAAGTCCGATTGGATGGAGAGCGTTGGTGAGCAGCCGCTGCCTTGCCGCACGTTCTCAATGGGATTTAGGTCTTAACTTTGTCTTGACTGTTCCAACGCACACAACTTAGTTTTTTTTAACCTACTCGCCATTATTCAGTGAAAAAGTCAAGCATTTGCGACTTTCTGTAGCACGTGGAGAGAAAAAAAAAGTCCATGTAATATTTTATTTTTGTGTGGCTTGCTCACTGCGAAAGTGGCAAAATACTCGTTGTACTTGAGTATAAGTACAAATACGTGTGTATAAAAATACAGTCTCTTAAGTCAAGAAAAGTACTTAAGTACACAATTAAAAAATAATTTTTACACTCAATTTCTTACAGTAAGTTGTTACAATGTAATAAAGAAGAAAAGTTTCCTACTTTTAATTTTTGGCCTGGTTCTCACACTGGATGTGCAACCAAAGCGATGTGTTCCCGTCGCATGTTCTATATTTATTGCCATGCGACGATTCGACTTTGATTTTAAATTGCAGCCACGGCTTTTTCATAACGCAACAAACTGTTTTGACATTATGAAAAAGCCATTATCATCAAAAAAGAAAAAAAAAGACTCCCATGAGCCCCCACTGATGATACTGAGATGCCATTCTGCATAATACTATCTATCATTAAGTTCCCGATTTGTAATTCCCTCATCTTATCATGCAATTATGAAGTCTGTGGGAAAAAAGCCGCTCATTGGAATCCTTGTGAATGTCAATTGATTGTGCGGAATTTGTATGGGAATCTATTCGGTCCGAGCCAAAAGAGCACTATCGATCAGATGAACGAAAGGCCGCTACGCTGGTCCTCCCGCCTCGCAAAGGTTAAGGTGAAAATTCATTTGCTTGTTTGTCAGTTCAATCCTGCTATAAGGACTTGCAAATAATTCAAATGGGGAAAAGTCAATGTGACTTTCATCGCCTGCCCCCCTCTTCACTAGGTTGTTTGATCTATTGGCTTCGCAATTGTGGTTGCTGAATACAAATGGTTACGGAAGGTAACTTTGGACATGATTTAACCACCACAGCTCTGACGGGTTCATTTGTGCTTTTGGTCATGAATCAACGTTGAGTTTGTGATTGGTCACATTGTGTGGCATGAGTTAGCACTGCTGTCGCAGCAAGCGTGTTTTCATGGGGGTTCAGGTTCACAGCTCAGACTTGAGCTTCTGTGTGCGGACTTTAAACGAAGGCAGTAGGCGGGGGGACACCCTGAATCGGTTGGCAGCCAATCACAGAGCACACGTAGACAAACAACCATTCGCGCTCACAATGACACCTAAGGACATTTTAGAATGCCCTATTAACCTCCTGGGCATGTATGTCTTCCTCCTCCATTTCTTCCATTTTTGTTTTTGTTTTATTTTCTAACGTGTTTATATCATCAACCAATGGCATTTCCATTCATTTCAATGAGAAACGATTTCACTTAATGCCGAGCTTGATCACAGAACAAATGAAAGCTCATTGCGCTCATTGTTGGGGCATAACTAATTATTCTGAGATGAGAGGGCTCAACATTTGTTTGGAAGCACTCTGGAAAGACATGACCATTGCCATTCAAGGATCCTCCCCGCCCCACTTCCATCCTCTTTTTTTGCAAATGGCTTGCATTTAAAGGCCTTACTCAAAATGTGTCTGAATTCCAGTGATGTCACGCACATTTTATTTATGCTCATTCCAGTCATATTGAACATTTGCTTGTGATTTCGTCGAATCTATCGCGACGGTATTTTCCTTGGCCACAGGCACCCAGTCGCCGCTGACTCGTATTCCACAATGGCCGAGATCTTTTGAGTATACAGTACACGCGAGGACGAGGAGAAGGAAGGTGGGGGTGGGGCTAAAACGAAAGCACTCAAAAGTCAAGGTCCATCCATGTAGTTATTGTATGAGATGGTTCCTGTCAACGATGACAGTTTGAAACACTTGACCCACAAAAATGAATTCTTTGCCAGGGCCGAGTGACAGCTTTGAGTCATTCAGTCTTTTGAAACGTCGAGGCAGATGGAGAGGGAATGTAAGGAGAGGGGGAGTGACACGGAATTTGATAGAGCGAGACAAGAGGGACGGCGAGCGAAGAGAGGAATAAAAATGAGCCAAACAAAGACAATTTATAGATGCAAGGACAACAGGGAAGGATTAGCTTCACGATAAGTATTCATCTGACCATAAATAACAGCTTCTGGCTTGCTGTGTAGGTCACCTACTCTCCATTGAACCTTTCGCTAAATCAAATATGGTTTCATTAGGTTTTTTTTTAAAGACTTAGAAAGCTAAAGCTAAAAGGTAAAATGCAAAATAAATAACAATAATAAATAATATTTAAAGAATGATGCACTTTTCATCAACACGATCTCAAAATGCTACCGACTGAAAAAGTTAAGCAATCAAAAACATGACCTGAATAGGAAAAAGCAACAAATATCATATTAATCATAATAAATTGTTTTTAAAAGAGTCCAGGGTCTGGGTAGCCCTCAGCCGGGTTGGAAGGCTATTCCTGAGTTGTTTTGGATGGATTGCGGCTTCTGGAAGGGCTTGCCGGGTATCCCGATGAAGAGCCCGTTCCAGTCGTCCAGGAAATGAAGGCAAGGACCACATTTTTTTGCTATTGGGAAGGATAGAGTAGGACGGAGTCTTGAGATATTGTGACGGCTGTACGCTGATGCTTTACATAACTGCTTCATATGGTCTTTGAAGGTCAATACTGTAGTCGTCAGTGATGGTGTAGTTGTACATTTGCCTGACTTGGGTGCAGGCAGTGTGGGTTCAATTCCCTCCATTTATATTTGAACAAAGAAGCACCTTCTCATGACATATACCACAAAGGTAAAAGCAAGACTTTATAAAGGTGAAGAGCTTCTTTGGAGGTTTCTGTCTGTGTGTGTGTGTGTGTGTGTGTGTGTGTGTGTGTGTGTGTGTGTGTGTGTGTGTGTGTGTGTGTGTGTGTGTGTGTATATATATATATATATATATATATATATATAGATATATAAGTACCTGCGTATCTCTTCAGTCGGTTCAAAATCGGGTATAAAAAAATAGATTCACGTAGTTTGAAATCCATTCTTCAAGCGGATAAAAATGTAACTGAAATTGAAAGAATCCGCATTGAATCACATCGTGATGCAAGTTGATCCTCTCATTTTTCTGACAAGTGGTGTTACAAGCACGCTAGGCGCAGTTGTCGGAGCAGCGCTGTTGTCTCCCTTCAAATATGTTCACCCAGAGGTCACCCAAACTCCAACGACACTGACAATTATTCACATTGTGCTCTGCGAAATACTTCATTTAACAGAATAAAAGAAAAAGGAAATTAAATAACCCCTGGTTATGAAAACAAACCGTGTATGCTGAAAGACTGACGGCTTTTATTAAAGGACTGACTTCTCTTTGAGATCACCAGAATACACTTGTGTGATGTCCATGAAAACTTTTGAATGCTAATAGCTCGACAGGCAGCGTGCGAAGACAAGATCGGCGGGTGGGGGGGGGGCCTTTGAGTGCGGCGCCGTCCTTCAGATGGCTGATGGCTGCACGGTGCGCTTTGTTGAAATTAGCAGAACTTGGCAGCGATCAACATCCTCAAATAGCGACATCTCTAATGCTCTGTGTTCTTTGCAGCCCTTGAACTTAAAACACAACACACACAAAAAAAAGGGAGAGCCACAGGATCGACTGAAGCCATACATTTGAGCAAAGAAAATTCATAAAAGTTAAGAGCTTAAAATATAAAACAGGTTTGCCAGTGGAAAAAATAGCTGTCAGGGGTGAACTTTTAACCTTTTGAAAAACAGGGCTTATCCTGACAGACAACCACCAAGAAAAGGAAAAAAAAAATCTGTTGATATGATGGAATAAAATGATGCAAGACATGAGAGGACTCCCAAGGCAGCAGTGATGTGTGGACGGTGGGGGGGAAATATATATATAAAATAATCTGTAAAACATTTGTTTCTAGAATTAAGAACTATTTTAAATGTTAAACATTTTTAGTTTGTGGTACTTTTGTATTTGAATGTATTAGTGTAGGCCAGTGGTGGCCAACCCGCGGCTCGCGAGCTGCATGTGGCTCTTTGGCTGGTTCAATGCGGCTCCCGGGCTTTCATACGACAAGCGTCGAAAACGCCAACTGGTCCCAAGTCGACTGCAAGGGGTGGGAGGAGGAAATGGGTGGCGAAAAAAAAGATTTGTTTGCATCTTGAGCTTTCGTTCATTTTCGGCCCGTTCCGACTGTTGCTCATTGTGGTGTGCGACGTGTGCGTGCATAAGTGCGCGAGTGCACTAGTGGGCACCCGCGTGAGTGTGTGCATGCGAGCGCCTGTGTATGCTTGCACGTGCGCGATCGGGTCGTTCGTGAGAAGTTGGTCGCTTCAAAAGTCGATCTTTGGCCAAAAAAGTGTGTTTGTGTGTGTGTGTGTGTGTGTGTGTGTGTGTGTGTGTGTGTGTGTGTGTGTGTGTGTGTGTGCGTGCGCGTGTGTGTGTGCACACGCGCGCAAGGAAGGGTATGATGCGGCTCTTTGCAGTAACACAGTAAAAAAATTGGCTCTTCATCTCTGACTGGCTGGCCACCCCCGGTGTAAGCGATTCTAAACATTTTTAAGGGCGGAGCTCAAGAGAGGCACCTTGATTTGCCATCGCTCCAGTTGATGAGGTTTGAATTTTGTGCCATTGCTTGTTTTTTTCTTTGCCTTGCAAGCTTCATGTACACTGCCACTCAAGTGAAGTGTGTGTGTGTGTGTGTGGGGGGGGTGAAGATAATGACAGTCGGCAATATACTTTCAGCCATATTATTAAACGGGCTAAACAGTCAGTTTTTTAGGTGGTTGGAACAGATTAATGGCATTTCAATTAATTTCTGTTTGGGAAAATTGATTTGCTATACAAGTGACAAGAGTTCCAAACTGGATAAGGGAATAGAGTGAACTGTAAAGGTAACACTGAACTGTTTTTTTTTTTTTTTTTCACGGCAGGGTTTGGATGCTCAAGAGTATTTCTAAGAAACCCTTCCCATTGTTCGAACCATGTGTACAACTCAAAAAAATACAAACATTAAAAATAAATGCATAAATAAAAAAGAGGGGATATTCCGTTAAAAAGGAAGCTCACATGTTTTTCGTATAGTTGCACAACAGTGCGAAGTGACCTTAAATCTCCGGTGTGGGTTCACATTAGCTCTCATACGGCATATTCCTTCTACAATAATAAGGCAAATAGTGAGGGTTTACTGAATAGTATCTTCCACCACCACCCCCCTCCCCACCCCGAGTTTCAACTGCAAAGAAGACAATATATGCTACTGTGGTAGAAAAGTATGTGTACAATCTAATGTAGAAAAATTAAATGTTACACGATTGAATCATAAAGAGGTGAGGAGGGTGAATCAAGTATTTCTCTGCTCATTTGAAATTTGCATATTAGCCAACTACTTTTTCAATCTGAATATGGTGTGATTACACATTGGCTGGAACACAGGTCAAGCCCAGCTGCTGTTAATTTTGAAGGCACCCACATTTATATGCACTTGAATTTTTAATAACTTTATATTACAGTACAGTATTTCATGCGGCATGACTAAAATTGTAATTAGACTTGATGCAATTTCATATCTATCAGTGCCGAGGCTGATCGGTTTTCAGCCACAAGCCAAGTGACGGCATCGCCATATTACATGACTCTAAATTGGACTCGGCTGGTTAAATCAAGGCCTTCTCATGCAATTTCGCTATCACCAAATGAAATTTGTTTAATGTCTTTGCTCTTAGTGGTGTAGCGGTTTCTTAATTAATACCAGTGGTTGCTTCCCGTGTAACAATGAGCTTGCTGTTTTCAAGAAATACTGTGAAAACAAGTCACATGTCACATTAATTACTGATAAAGGACCAATTATATTTTATTCAATTTTCACTTCGATCTTTTTTATGGTCAAGATGATATTACTAAAATGACAACTCTAAGGATGAGTTTTGATGAATTCTTGTGCGGATGAACTCATTCAATCCCCATGATGTATAAATACGTCTTGAAAACCCGCTACGGCCGCCTACCAATGACGTATTTATATGTCTTTTACGTTTTAGGTTTGTTTTTGGGTTTTTTACGTCAAAGAGTGCAGAAGGGTCTGACGCAGCCTCTGACTCCAGATCAGGTTTGTCTGCATTGTAAATCATTTAAAATGTGTCCAGCGGGTGGCAGCGGGTGTCAGGAATCATCCAAGATCATACTGCAGAACAAGTAGAGGGGGAGGGATGCATGGGCGGAGTTGTGGAGTAGCGTGAAGTTAGCCGAGAGTGCTTTTGAACCAGTAGCAATGGAGAGATCAAAACAATTAACCCAAGAAGATTCCTTTCGGGGAAGAAAATCTTCCACCATAACTAGGAAGAGGAGTTTCTCAAAGCAGCAGGACAATTTCATCCGTGCAAAAATAAGAAGCAGCCATCAAAAGAGGCTCCGTCTGCACAAACATCGTCTGCCTCATGCAAACGCCACACCGCAGCCAAAGTGCCTTTGTAAAAGCAAGCGGAGTGAAACCAGAATGCGGTGTCAGAGATGTTGTGTGTCCTATCAGGGCAATTGTGTCATTTTGTATCACACACAAAAAATAAATACTGTATGCATAAATTGCAGGGTAAAGGGAACAGACATGCACACGCATGAAATTGCAGGGTGGAAGGGACACACGTGTACGCATGCAGACCTCAAAGCACTTCTAGGTTTATTCTAGCCCTATTCTGAATATGTTTGTGGGCAAGCTTTTCTGCACTTTAGCCTCACTGGTACGAAGCTTGCAAGCGTACATTGTCTTGCGCACTGGAGTGTTTTCCACAGTCAGGGTGGGCAGATCTCTTAGCAAGATCTGGGGAGTGCTGAAGACTGGCGACTGCATGGGATAAATCTGCCCTAACAGCTTGATTTAGACAAAGACAAAAAAATGTGCTGTAAAAATATGTACAATTCCTAAATCTGGTTGCATTTTGTCAAAGACGACACACAAAAATGGAAAAGAAATGTCTGTCTTATGGTTTGAAAATCCTTTTGGGTGCATATTTCATTATGAGGAATCCGAGATCGGACATTTTGTTTCACCAAAATAAGTGTTCCCGAGAATAAAATACAGGGGAATTAAAAGTTTTTTTAATGATCTGTTTTCCAGTCTATTATTTCGGGTGTTATTTAGAGCTGTTGATGTTTTAATCATTTCGGGGGGGCCCTCAATGTCATATGCCGCCACTTTAGCGTTATCTCATTGTCTCTGACCAAGCTGATGGCCTTGTGTTTTGAATGCTAAATAAACTCGGAATGAGGAGGACAGAAAAGCAACCAGTTCTGAATTGTGTTTTTGGACGAACGTGTTGCAGCATTTTGAGATAAAGAACACACGCGCACACGAGACGTATGTCATATAAATTAATCTATTCCTGTAGTGTCTCAATGGCGTAAATCATTTCTAGATTTTCTCACAATTAGCCTTCTTATGACACTCAATCACATTTCTCGTCATTATAAAATTAATTGAGACACATTTGTTAAAAGCTTTATGGGTGACATTTAAGTGTGTGTGTGTGTGTGTGTGTGTGTGTGTGTGTGTGTGTGTGTGTGTGTGTGTGTGTGTGTGTGTGTGTGTGTGTGTGTGTGTGTGTTCAAAATCGATCAAAGCACATCGTATGAATGACTTGCCGTCAATGTTGCTCCACCATCTTTCCAATTAAAAAAAACCCATCTATAATGCACCCTCATTATTCTTTGAGTGACCCACAATGTCAGTTGTTTGATTATGCGGGTCTGTTCATTTGGTTTGACAAACACAGGTGGAAGAACATCATTTCCTTTTCATAGACCAATGTCAAACAATCTTCATTAAAAAAAAAAAAGATATATATACAGTATATATATATATATAGATATATATATATATAGATATAGATATATATAGATATATATGTATATACTGTATATGTATGTATGTGTGTGTGTGTGTGTGTGTGTGTGTGTAAAGCTACTGTTTGATACCCACATGCACAAGGGATGAATGTTTCTAATTGCTGATTGAGTGTAAATTGGGGCTGACGATTTTCCAAAAAAAGTAGCGCACACACTCCGGCCAAAACACTTCTTGCTTCCTTTGGGGAGCAAATGCTTACGTTTTCAGTCAGGAAAATAAGCTTTCTGTGATTTTATGATGCGATGTGATATGATTCTCAATTGAATTGATTTGGTTTTTAGTCCTGGCAATAGCATATTTTCGGACTCACTCTCAAGAATTGTTTAAAATGTATTCATGCGGATTGTCAGCTGAAAATAAAAGTGAGCTAAATTACAAAGAAAAGAGATGGATGTCAAGATATCATGCATCCTTTTGCTTGTCGTTGTATAAATGTTAACCATATTGACTCAAGATCAACATTTTTCATAGGCTCAGTCATCAGTTGATTGAAATTCTCCCTCGGCATGCAGTGAAAGTTCAGGGACAGCACATTGGCTTGTTGTTGCCTGAGGGGAAGTCAGGAAGGCTTTTAAAGATTTTTAACACAATGTAGAGTCGAGCCAGCCATTATTGCAAAGAAACGAGTTGCCGAATGCTGTGTAAACATTCTTAACAGGTGAGATGAATACTTCTTTGACACTCACCTAAAGCTCTAAAAGCAAGAGTCTAGACTCTAGAAGATGAGGTTTATTTGAAGACTCACAAAAGGTCGTTTAATTTGTCCAGTCTGTACGTGGATCATAAATGCCCAAATTCAAACAGATTTTTTTTTTTGCCTTGAGGAATACGTGTTGCGTGTGTCCTTATATCCACGATGCTATAAAGTGCAAGGTTGGCCTTTTAAATCTGACAACAGTGTAACCTTAAAATATTTTTTTTGGGGGGGGGGGGTTAATAGCAACACTCCCACAATAAGCACGGTATCACAAGTGCATCCTTTAATGTTTTTCCTCTTTGCTATTATTGATGTCTGCTCCTGTCAGGCTTTTTGGCCTGGTTTTCTTCTGTGTTTGCCTTCTGTCTGCATACTTCAATTAAGTAGAAGTACAGGTACTTGTGTTGGGGAAAAAAATACTCTGGTCAAAATAGAAGTACCGATTCACCTCCAGTACTCAAGTAAAAACAAACAAAATTATATGAACAGAGGAGTACTGAAGTGCAAATGTAAGAGAATTTTCCAGTCAGTAAAATACCAATTTTGATAACATTAAAATGCACAAAATATTGTCGCTTTCCTACTTTTGATGACTTTAATCATTCTTATACCGGAGATAAATTCCTTGTGTGTTCTACATACTTGGCCAATAAAGATGATTCTGATTCTGATTCTGAAGAAGCAAAGAAAAATCATATCACGTCGGATGTTGTTGTTTGGGAGGTGGCTGGACTTTTATGCAGTCATAATTACAGTATGCTCGTAGAGCTTTACTAATGTGTACTGAGAGAGAAAAGAAGTAAAACAGTGAACGATAACTTTTGAAAAAATACTTTCCTTGTGTTTGAGAATAGACCGAGAAAGTCAATTAATCAAGATCTCAACCGTCACTGTCTCAAACTTTTTTTTTTGGGGGGGGGGGGGGGGGCACAGTGTTCGACTAGTTAGTACTCCGGCCTCACAGTGCAGAGTTGCAGGGTTTGATTCTGGCTTTGGCCTTCCTGTGTGGAGTTTGCATATTGTCCCCGTGCCTGCTTGAGTTTTCTCCATGGGTACTGCATTTTCCTCCCACGTTCCAAAAACATGCATGCGAAGTCAAATGGAAGACTCTAAATTGTCCGTAGATGTGAGTGCGAGTGCCAATCATTGTTCGTCTATGTGTACCCTGTGATTGGCTGGCAACCAGTTCAGGGTGTACCCTGCCTACTGCCCGATGACAGCTGACTACACATTAGAGGTAAAGCAATAAAGTAAGCCAAAGTGCAACAGATAAACTGCACATTGTAAGTAAAGCAATAAAAGCTGTAAAGTCAGTCAACAAATTGAGAGCTAAATAGCTTCATTGCTGAAGAACGTTTTTTTTTTCTGGGAATAACGCAGGAGGTTTTTTGGTCGGAAGTCGGATTCATTTTTCACCTTTCCCTCTCCTTCTCGGTCAGTGGCCTTGTCGGTCCTCGTTATGACCCACATTTAATTTGGATTTTGGAAATGTCCCTGATAAAATGGCCTCTTTTGCTCATTGGCCAAACCTGCACCCTTCTCCTCCAGAGCCCACAGGCTGAAATTCATTGCCCTACTCCCTCTAGTCACCAATGTTTTCATGGATGATTTACCCTGCTGTCTTTTTGAAAGTTCATAGCCTGGCAAAGGGAGGGGGAAAAAATCTCAACTGTAAGGTAGGCACATCACAGTTACAGCGTCCACCTGATAATCGATGTGTTGCCTGAAGACCGGGTTCTGCCTTTTGTTCTCTAGGGTTCATCTCATTTCCAACATTTTGACTTCCTTGCATTCAACAGTCTTATGTCATTTTTGCCCACGTTTTTCATGGCAAATTTCACATGAAATAAGGATGGCAATTATTCGCAAAAGGAATGTGGCGTTATCTTAACATTACACGCACGCTTGCGAAAACTGCTGCATAATCCCTGTGCCGTCTCAGACCTCGAGTTTCATCCTAAGAGGGGATCTTTGCCTCGGTTGCATGAGAGACGTTTCACCTTCTACTGGCACACATGGCCACATGTAGCAAGTTTCTAAATGTCAGGCCAGGGGCATCCTGAGACCAACAGTCCTCTCGGCTGACCTTATGAGAAGTTGATAAAGAGCATCCCAGCACACAGTGCGAAGATTATACCAAGTCAAATCAAAATGCTATAAAGGCATCATACGGATTCAACAATTCTTTTCAATCACCATCCTTGCTACAAAAGTAACATTGTCCATTTTTTTTTTTTTGCTCATGGACAGTATTTGTTAATCTTTTTTCTTTGTTTTCTTGGTTTTGAATTTCTGTTTCGTCCTTGACTGACTACTCCTGATGCTGTGCCGCTAATTATCCATCCATTTTCTATTCTGTACCACTTATCCTCCTTCGGGAGGTGCATCTTATCCCAGTTGATTTAGCGCAAAGGCAAATTGGACTCTGGATTGGTCAACAGTCGATCAAGGGGCATGTAGACAACCAGACAACAACTCAATCACTGGATGAACCAAAATTTCCTTCAACTAAACCAAGACTGAGCATGCAACCTTGGAGTGCTGATTGATTCGGAAGTGACTTTCAGGAATCATATCAAATCAATTACTTAAAAACAGCCTTTTTATCAGCTGAAAAACATCCAGATTGAAGGGCTGCCTGCTCAAAGTAGACCAGGAGAATCTTTTCCATGCTTTTATCTCCAATAAACTTGACTATTGTAATGGTCTTCTGACTGGACTCCCTTCGAAGAGCAGCTAATTTAGAACATAAATATCAGAACATATTACTATACTTGTTACACAAACTCCCAGTCAGCTGTAGAATACATTTACAAAATTCTGATGCTGGTCTTTATATGTGCCTTGCCTTGATGGGGACTGTGATGTGAGTTTTTCCATGTGCGCACTGTTGGGTAAGCAGTATGAAGTGTAGGAAAGTTTTGTGTACTGATGTGCCTCGAGATAATAATTCAAATCCAAACTACAAACATTTTTTCCCACTTTCGCTTTGGCACAAAAAGATGTTGCGGCCTTTCGCTTTGTTCGGTGCGCTCGAGGAAGCAAGTGATGTGGCAGGGAGACTTGACCATGTATGTCACTTCACAATGACCACATGCCTGCTCACAAAGCCCTGAGCATCCAACACTTCTGACACACCTCAAATGTGTTTAAAATGAAAGTGCATGGGCAGCCAATTAAAAGTGTTCTGAGTATTTGCGTAATGCGCTCATATTTCCACACCCTCGACGGGATCATGGCAGCACAGTAATGAATGTGCTGGAGATTTTGAATCGTGCGTGTGTTATAATACAGCAGCCTGGGAAAAACAAAGACACAGACCAGCTTTTCAGCATCTTGGAGTGAGAGAAGGAGGCTGCGTATGGCTATGTGAGATGAATAAATGCAATTTTACAGAGTTGTGGACATGTGTAGGTGGACATGAGGCCCTTATCCTCTCTCACTATGGTGATGAGAAACTGTGAAAGACAGCCCAGTGGCCGGGGGTGGTGGGCTGGAGACAGTCTGCGCTCCTCACTGGCTGTCTACTGTATTTGTGAAATGCATGTTGAAAGTCTTGTGGATTTTGATGAAGTGACCACATGTGATTTAGGAGTACAGGAGTATGGGCCTCAGGGATTTTCTGGAGTGCATTGTTATAGTCGCCAAATGATTCACAAAATAAGTAAAGTTTGGGTACAGTTGACAGGCTTTTCATGCCAGAGTATACATCATCTCGTCCTTTGGGCTTCATCTCATTTGTCTTATTTATCCTCAGCCTTTTGTTGTTGAAGCTGAAGACCAAGGACTGGTTGACATGATCTTCTGTGTGCGCCAGACACAAGGAAAGCTTTCATCAATCTGTCTTAAAGCCTTTGACTGTCAGCAGGACCGGACTGTGGAAGTTGTTGCAGCGTGTTGGCTGTCTGATGAACCTGGTAAACATATTTACTTCCTTACACGGCAGAATGACAGCCACTGACAGGAGTTATGTGCCTGCACCCTTCTCAGAGCTGGTTATTTACAATGACTAAATAGCTCGGCACACTCTTTGTGCTAATTATTGTTCATCAAAATGGTTTGCGACTGCTTTACTTCCTCAGGGTCGAGACACATTGCTGACATCGATGGGGAAATTACATTTTAATCAAAATATTTTGCCGGAGAACTTAATATCATCTGTCTTCCAATTGAAACTCAAACGTGGGTGATACAGCAGAATAGCAGAGCATACAATTAAAACAACTGAATGTCTTCATGAGAAGAAAATGCACCTTCTGGGGTGGCCCAATCAGAGTCTTGACCCCATATTTGGATTCTTGTGCAAATCTCATCTGTAAGTAAAGAAAAGTTTTGGTTGCTATTATTGCTGCCAAATGAGGCTCAACCTGTTGAAAAATCCAATTCGTGTACCATAAAACTGTATGTTATCTGTTGAACTTATTTGTGGATGCCAAAAACATCGAGCACACGGCCATGGAGCCTTTTTCTGTCTGCCATGGTCGAATCTATCCAAAACGGTAGCTCGTCCTTAGGCTATTTTAGCCGTGCTCATGACCATGTGTGACTCCACAGTCTGAATTGGATTCAACTAGTAAGTGTGCCAAGAGTGCCATAGATATGTAAGGCCATATCAAGTAGAAAGGTCACTACAGTATAATGGACTAGCTCAAGTCACCTGTCTAATTATGTGTGCCAAAGATCCATAATCTAATGTAACACTTTTATTAAATGCCAAAAAGTGCCTCATACATCTTCCACAATATAGCAAAGTTTACATGAAATGTATAATTGATTGTGGGTTTTACTCTAAAAAAGGGTTTGCTTATTGCTTTGACCTTGAGAAATATCACCAACGTATGCAGAAATCCAGGTGATTCTGATAGAATTAACCCTTTTTCTTGCAGCTTTACATTCCAAATTGAAATTCTGTCTGACATTTTGAGCAGTGGGATTATTTGTTAGCGTTCAAATGCTAAAACATATTGTGATCTTATGAAAAGAAAATAGTTTCTATTCAATCCTCAAATCACTAAAGAACGACAAAATTGTACAAAAAAAAGAGCCTGTTGGTTTGACATTAAACATGTCTGAAAATTGGATGCGCAGAATAAAATCATGTTCTACCAACATAACTATGATGCCAGTTTGTGCAATAATTATGTTGGTGAAACATGATTTTCATGTGTGCACTCGATGTCCACATTTTTTAAAATCCAATTGATTTGTTTCTCAGCATCCGTGACATGTTTTAGCAAAGGCACTGTTATGTTATGGCAAAAGAAAACCTGTTCTTAATGGCGGTGATACTTGCGGTGCTTTGTTTTTAGACTTTATTTGGAATGGGAGTTCTTGAGGCTGGCTTTGACACATAGGATCAAATGAAGAAGAGGAGGAACCTCGGACCACACACCACAGATTTGATGCATGACAGGCGCAGGTGGCCCTTTCAGTGAAAACAAGGATTGGAGACAGGAAGGAGAGCAGAAAAACAGGTGAAATCTCCCTTCATTTTTCATGACTATTGCATCTACATCATGTAATTAGAAGAAAATCTTAGTAATGACGGTATTATTGATCCTCCTAAAAACTCCCACACCCTAGAAAAGGAAATCTTCATATGAAGGTTAAATCCAGTGGACGTGCTGGGAAAAGGGATGACTTTTGCTTTCTTTTATTCAACAACTCCAAAGAACATTCCTTTTATGATTAAAACAAAAAGATAAACGACAATTATATGAACAATATGTACAGCACATTGAAAATGTCATCACAGAAGCATTGACTAATATATCTTAACATACTTCTTAGAGTATTTTAAAATTCCAGTTAAAATGTACATTATTTACCAAATGAAAAAAAAGTACCGGTAAGCAAAAAAATAATCATACAAATGAATGAATAATTTAAGTCTTAACTCTTGATGTTAACTGACTAACTGCTGTTGAAGCTGCAAAGAAAGCCACTGTTTGGGATTTGGACATTTATGCAAAAATACTGCTCTCCTTTGGTGAAAGAGGGAACAGCATGCTGGTAATAGCTCCGTTCTCAGAACAAGCCATGATAAAAAATTGATTAGATTTTGAGGCCTTCCTGTTTGGAATCCACATGTTCCACAGGTTGTCGCGTTAAGAAAAAAACAAAACAAAACAAAACAAAACATTTGGGTCTTCTGGCTTCCTCCCACATTCCAAAACAAGTGTGGGTGATTTAATACGAAAATGAAGATGACGATTTTAAAATGTTCATAGGTTTCACCCACATACTAAAAACATGCATTTAAGGGTCACTGCAGACTGTAAATTGTCCACAAGTGTGAATGTAAGTGCGAATGCTTGTTTTCATAAATGCACTGCGATTGACTGTTGACTCATCCATGGTGTGGTCGACCCCACCTTTTGCCCAGAGTGCTCGGAGATCGGCTATTCTTTTTGAAATGCCCTAAAATACTAAAATTGTGGCCAGTCATAAAGTAGTAATTCATGTGAAGGAATGATGTTGAAATGATACATCAAGGGGCTGACATTTTTGGATGTCGGGAAGGAGCTATTTAGCCAGGGTTGCCACATGTACACATTTTGGTTTTGATGAGTTGCTATTAAAAAGATGAATCAACTCATCTCTAAACCGTTCATTTTTTTGTAGTAATGCTGTGAACGGATTATTTCTCTTCGACAGTAATGTTGT
Organism: Hippocampus mohnikei; assembly: GCA_026261675.1. Taxonomy (NCBI): domain Eukaryota; kingdom Metazoa; phylum Chordata; class Actinopteri; order Syngnathiformes; family Syngnathidae; genus Hippocampus; species Hippocampus mohnikei. The sequence goes on from JAKGUB010000284.1 coordinate 19,338,398, forward strand.
CACATGCTTGTGTTGAAAGTATCGCCAGGAGAGGGCAAATTTTTACATGGTTTTTCTTTATAAATTGGCCGCATCATAGCCAAAACAGGCAGAATCTGCTTCGGAGGCTCCCAAAATTGACACGCTCAACATAGAGGTAAGGTCTAGACTTGACTGGTTTCTTCCAGGACGGACTCAATGATACAAAAGGCCCTTCATCGCAGCAAGATAATTGACCAAAAACAACAAACAAGTTCAACAACAGTCTTGTGTAAAGTACCTGAAAGCGTTCAAAAACAAGTATCGTAACTCAAAGTAACATTGGGCGAGGTTAGTCATCATCTAGAACAGGGGTGGCAAACTCATTTCACATTGTGGGCCACATACGACCTCGGACGATGTCAAGTGGGCCGGACCATTAAAACGATACCATACTCTGTTATAAACAACCAAAATAATATGTATTTCCTTTGTTTTGGTCTAAAGAAGCACAAGAACATTAGGACCATTTTGAAAATATCTTTTCCAAAACATTTCATGAAGCACCTTACATTTCCTTCGACAAATGTGCAATTTACTTTTGTCATTCACAGATATGCATTGCAACTGATCCCACTGACAGTACAATGGCACAAAACTTGAACAAGTAATATAGTATTGAAAAATACGGTAATGCATTTTAAGATAAATGAGATTGATAAAGGAATTTTTTAACCATTTACACATGTCCATATAAAATCTCAATTTAATCCCTGCCTACACCTTAGAAATTTAGGAGAGTGCTATGAAATGTGTCAAGAATAAAGTATTCACATGTCCTTGATAGCATGTGCTGTGTTGGGTCTGTCTCAGTGACAGACTGAGACAGCTGTTGTCTTCTTCTCTGATCAAAACAGGGTGTCCCCTAGCGGATATTTAACGAATTGCACCGTATTAAAAATATTAATTCCGTGTCTTTGATGCATTTTTTTCACTTTTAAATTATCCTGTGGGCCTGATAGAACCTCCTTGGGGGCCGGTTGATCTAGAATATTAATTGCCTAAGTCTTAATGTATCTGACCTCCAGTATTATTTCTGATTAATTGATTCTGATTAATACTCAAGTATTGCAGGGCTTTAAAAAAGCGCTCAGAATTGATTGTTTTATGGTTATGCCGTTTTTTTCTGTGCTCTCGTTAGAGATATGTAAGATGTCAAATAAGTGTAGTCATTCATTAGTATGAGCAACAGGTGGCCCTGGAGTCCGCTGACCTCAAACCGGAAGACCGGAAACCGAAAGATGCAGACACAGGGACGCACTCTCGGTGCGCCTAAAAAGCCGGCCTGATTACTTGCATCTTCAATTTATGACCTCTTCCCTCTGGTACCCTGACTTCATCAATACAGCAGAATTATTCTTTGCTAGCTTTTCAGTCATTATGTCAACTACATTTTTATTTATTTAATTTTGGGGGGAGGGTGGGGGGTCATGAATAACGAAGATGTTTTGGGGTAACGTGTCAATGTAAAAACATTTAAGAAATGTAATGGAGCAGCATTGGAAAGTTGTCAGAAATAAAAACGAGTACAAATACATTCCACTCACACTAACCAATGATTTCGAATGTTAGATTACAAGTGTATAGGAATTCATTGTACAGTAGGTGATACAGTAACTTTGCTCTATTGCAACATGATCCTATTGCAGATCCAGAGTGTCAGAATCTTAAAAATGCATCAGCTTTTTGCACATTTCTTATTTGGAACTCTTTCTCAACATCTTTAGCTACAAGTCAATACAACCTATTGATTGGTGGGCTAATTAACCTTGTAAGACAGCCACTAAATTGATTGTCCTGTCAAGATATTGCCAAGATATATTCTGTATGTAATAGTCCAAATTTAGCATGTCCTCAGGCATTGGGAATATTTTGTATCATATCCTGGGAAAAAAAACAAGTGCAGAGGTTACGGTTGTAAAATTTCTTCTTATATTTTCTCCATGCCTGCGTGGATTTTCAACAAGTGTGTGACAAGAGATTAAATGTTTTGCCCCAAAGCTGAACAAGACCCTGATCAATTCTGAGTGGCATTAGACATAATATGGCCAAACAAGTTAGTGTCAAAAAGAATCAGTGCAGTTTTCTTTTGAGTCTTCATGGTCAGAGTATACAGCAGTTTCCATGGCAACTGTGGCTGCCGGATTCTTTGGGGCCTGTGGAGCTTGCATGGAAACCAAACAAAAGGATCACCATGAGAGACATTATGGGGTTTCTTCCATTAGTTGAAGGCCAGAAGTTCTGCAGGATTGCTGCTGACATCCAATTACTAATTAGACCTTAAAGCAAAAAGTCAAGAAAAAAAAGACCTTAAATTGACCCTTATTTGACACAAATCACCAATATGTAGAAGAAAAAAAATACCATGATGGACCAACATGCTGGAAGTAATTAATTCGACTATTGATAATGTCTCATATTGAAAAATTCTCTAATTGGACCAGAACAACATTTCCCCAAAACAAGTGGAGAAAATGTGTGAAATGTGGCTCTAATTTCACAAGGTATGTTTGGTGCAAATACAGCAGTCCTCGGCAGCAAAAGAAAACCAGAGCAACGACTAAGCAAGGTGGTGGTACATCATGCTTTGCTGCAATTTTTCTTCAACCGGGGCTTTAAACAAGGCGGAAGGAATTATGAAAGTTTGAAATAGCAGATGCAGTGTTAGAACAAGACCTAGAAATAAAAAACAGCTAATGATTTAACACAAGTTTGAATATTATTGGTTAATTCTGAAAACCGCCACATCCCAGTTATAAGATTTTGTGTGTGCGCTTCCGAAATTATACTATCTATGTTTATTTGAATTTTTTTACTTCCCGTCTCAATGATTGACATTTTTACTTTTTTTTATTTATAAAACAAAAACCCGACATTTAAACAGGAATGTGTAGACTTTTTATCGAGCGTACATGTGAGCAGTTTTGACCTGTTGGCTGTGAGCGTGCATTTCCCAAGTCCATATCCAACCCAAGGGAAGTTTTATTTCATGAAAGGAAAAAGTGTGTCATGATTCGGTTTGGGACCAACAGGTGCCACTGCAGGGCTCTCCCTGAGCTGCACACCTGTTGGTCATTTGGCAATTAGTGCTTTAAAAGGACTCCCACCCCGAGCATTCAGTGTCGGGTCATTGTAGCTTTTGCCACTGTCATGATTGTTTGTTACTGTTTGTCTGCTGCTGTCAGGTTTGTTTTGGTCATGTTTCTGTTATTGAGTTTTTATCTTCAGTCATGCGTTTTGTTTGATACTTTGGACTTTGTTTTGGATTTAGTTTTCTGTGTTTTATTAAATACAATTCGTCAAGTACACCCTGCTCCTCTCCTGCCTGCTCTTTGGGGTCCACCACCACCACGCAACGTGACAGAATGACCCGACCAACTGGACCCCGCAGGTACAAAGGACTGGTCCCTATTCCACCATGTGCCTGGCGGAGCACGTCTGCGGCCGACACCCTTTTCCCCTTCAGGCAGTGCTGGTGATGCAGCTGTCCTGTTTTCGTCTCGTCAAGCTGCGTCTACGGTGGGCCGAGCCCCGTCCGCGTCCACGTTGAGCCGAGGCTCGTCACGTGTCTGTTCGAGCTGAGTCACATTCACGTCGACGACGAGCCGTGCCACGTCTACGCCCACGTCAGGACGAGCCCCTGTTCACGTCCGGCTGTCCCATGTCCCCCGCTACGTCGAGCTCCGTCCACGTCAGGCCAAGCCCAGCCAAAAGGTCGCCGTCACTTTTGTTCCTGTTCCCTGGCGAGGCGAAGGTCGCCGTCGCTTTTGTTCCTGTTCCCCGGCGAGGCGAAGGTCGCCGTCGCTTTTGTTCCTGTTCTTCGGCAAGGCAAGGGTTGCCATCGCTTTTAGTTCCCGTTCCCCGGCGAGGCAGCCTTTTGGACAACTTTGGGACGTCTGAGATCCGTCCCTTGCGGGAGGGGTACTGTCATGATTCAGTTTGGGACCAACAGGTGCCACTGCAGGGCTCTCCCTGAGCTGCACACCTGTTGGTCATTTGGCAATTAGTGCTTTAAAAGGACTCCCACCCCGAGCATTCAGTGTCGGGTCATTGTAGCTTTTGCCACTGTCATGATTGTTTGTTACTGTTTGTCTGCTGCTGTCAGGTTTGTTTTGGTCATGTTTCTGTTATTGAGTTTTTATCTTCAGTCATGCGTTTTGTTTGATACTTTGGACTTTGTTTTGGATTTAGTTTTCTGTGTTTTATTAAATACAATTCGTCTAGTACACCCTGCTCCTTCCTCCTGCCTGCTCCTTGGGGTCCACCACCACGCAACGTGACAAAGTGGTATCACACTCCATAACTAATCTAATCTAATTCAGAAAGTGCTTGAAAAGTACAACCCAGGTCATGAACAAGGATCTGTGGGCTGTACTTGCCAGACGTTTGAGCTGCCAGTGTGACAGGCAAGACAAAGCAACTACCGGTACTTAATGCCAAGCTTCCTTGAGTGCTAAGCCGAACTGTGTAGCTCTCAAAAGATAGCGACAACATACACGAGGAAAGGTGAGGATGAGCGGCCCTGGATGTTGTCTTTTCCTGACTTTCTGCCAGCGGCCATCCTAACTAAACCTTTTCTGCATGAATGAATTTCACTTGAAAGCAAGTTCAGCCAAGTCAATTTTATTTATTATTACGCCAATGCACAACACACCTTTGCACATTGAGCATGTCATCATACATTTCATATGTACTGTATGTAACACCAACTGAAACCGAAATGAGCAAACACTTGGATGGTGAAGTGAGAAAGATCGAGCGAAGAAGGGGAGAGAAACAGCAGTCTAGGTCTATGGCAGCATAACCAAAAGATTTGTAGTCCAAGCTTGTCTGTTGATTGCCATTTATTGTTTGATTTGTTTATATTTATGTCTTTATTTTATGAAGTTCAGTTTCGCTGCCCTTATTTTTAGCTGTTGTTGGGGGAAGAGTGGCCTTTCTCTTCCTCCGCGTGTTCGTTAATTTCGGATGATGAGGATGTTGGTTATCCAAATACAGGCTGGAGTCAATTAACAGTTCCTTTGAAGGGTTTAATTTATTTTTCTGCAGTTTGCGAATCGATTCGGGCTCCTGGGGGTTCCAGATTTCAGTCAGGAAGCGCAGAAGAAACACGATCATGAGATTATATAGAGACAATATGATAACGAGAGGCGGGGAGTTGCGCCTCTATGCAAATCCCAGAAACAAAGAAAGTAACATGTCATCTGACCCGGTGTGGCTGGAATAAGTTGGGAGTGGTGAGGTGAGGTGAGACAAGCCACAAGTTCAGCGACATGGTAACTTGTTTTCAAGGCTTTCTCGTTTCCCTTTGCATTTTTTCTCATGCTCGTTGCTTGTTTGTACGCGTGTTCACGCAGGGGAACAAAATACTCCACATTGTTGTTTCGAAGTGAAGGGTGTTTTATTAAGAGATGGAGTTTAAGCTTACTTGGGACAATAGTGCTGTTGGAGAGCTGCTTTTCAGCACATACCAAGCACAACAAAGTCGGTGCCATTGCATCTCCGGTAAAAGTAAATCCAAATGAAAGAGAGCTGTCGTTGTTGTTGTTGTTGTTCAGGGACCTCCAACTGGGCCCCAAAGCGGCTCCTAAAGCCGCAGCGACCCGCATACCTGCAGACCCAGTTGTCGACTGTTGACTGGGAACTGTTCGTAGCCCGAAGGCACGCCCAACACCGCTTGGAGGTCGCGCCGGAAATTTCGCTTGTCTCGAAACACAAGGCAATTCGCTAGCTGCTGCTGCTCCCTGCTGGTATGGAAGAGTACTACACGATCACTCTGCCGGGCGATTGACCGCACATGCATACATATTGAATAATTTCCCACGGCATACTTGACAATATCCCGCGGCACACCGGTGTGCTGCGGTACAGGGTTTGAAAAACATTGGATTAGCCAAACCAAACCTGAGGCATCCCTAACTACAAATTTTAAGCAACAGTCTCATGCACTATTGGCATGCAATGAGAGTTAATTGAAGTTTGATTTAGGTTTGTTCCTGCTTGTATTATGAGTGTGTGTGCTAAATTGGAACATGTGTCCATTTTATTTCATGAAGCAATGAATGGAGGATATGATGAAGGATCAAAGGTTCTTTACTGAAGACAGAATGAGATAATTTTTGAGTTTATAATCAGATCAATTGTGATCAAGTGGTCTAAGAATTCTGCATCCATGTGAAAACGACATAAAAATCCCAGATAACATTTTCCTTGGAGGCCGGGGGGGGTGACCGCCCCTGGCCACCACCTAGCTCCGCCCCTGAAGTCAAGGTACCAATGTACCCGCAGTGGAACATAATGTATTGAAAAAGTGAGTGGTTTAAAACAAATAACACTTTCACTTCGCTATGGAATATTGATTAAAGCCTAATCATCCTTTTATATGTGTCAAACACGCGATGCACACATCTCCATTAAAAAATATCTTGACAGAAGATACGCCTATCCTTCGTCCGTCAGCACTTTTTAGCCCACAAAGCACCCCCCCCCCGCGCATCCTCACTTCCCAATCACACATTGACACCAACAATGCACCGCGCTTCTGTGACTGCATGTACACTTATGCGTCGACACAAAAGAGCGTCTCGGAAATGAGAAGCGGTTCGTTTTGCTTGTGCTTGGCTCTCGCATGTACGCGAAAAGCCAAACTCGTCGAGTGTGCGTCATGGGGAGGGGGGTGGATTTTCTGACCACCATGACTGACTGGTGACAAAAGGAACGATTTTTTGTTTTGTTTTGGGGTTTTGTATTTTTGGGGAGGTTAGGGGGAGAGGGAATCATGCCGATCCGGAGGGGTCATGTGGCGCCACATAATACATTTCTCGGAGTAATAATTCGTAAATTCGAAGGACAAAGTGAGTATAGTACATATGTGTCCTGTGCTGTGTTGCATGCTGCACCCCTAAAATTAATTTCACAATAACATGAAGCATGAGTCTCATTGCTCTCTGTCCAAGGACGGAGACCTCCTGTCTCTGGTACAGGTGCAAGAAAAAAAACATAATTTATTTTCAATTCTACCCGTACAAAGATTCGTAAGCCTGGCAAGTATTAGTGATTTTTTCCATTTATTTTTTAAAGACAGCTTCGATCTGCTGCGATTTGACGCTTTTTATTGGGAAATACATAATCCTCCTTATATTAATGTGATCATCATCATTACAGATGATCTCCAACCAAATGTTGGCTACATACAAATCTGTCATTCTGTACTTTGATTGGTTCTTATGAACTGCTGTATATCATTTTTAAATGGTGTATTTGTTCGCTTTAAACTATAATGAACAAAATTATTAGAAACACAATCATGAAATACTTCACTTTATGAAGCGACTCTCTATATGAGTTTAACATGTTTTAATCATTATATCTATCCCAAGAACAAATTCTCATATGAGGTAATTGATTGGTAAATTATTAAACTCCAACACTAAAATAAAAAAAATATTATTATTATTTCTTTTTTAAAGGGCATTACGCTCCAAACATGCAGCATCTGAAAGTTAGTTTGGGGCATCACATCTACAACTCACTGATTCTACCAAAATGATGGATAAACAATTGAGTTGGGGGGGGGTGTTAGGAGTTACTATAAAAGGGGTGAGACAGTGGTGAAACTTGACCTTTAATTTGACACAAATTCAACTCTTTCAAACCAAAATCAACAGTACAGGTATAGCATACACAAATTCAAAGAGACAAATGCCAGTGTTTACTCCCTGAAGCCACCCAAGCAAACAAAGTGAAGGAAATGCCCTCCTTGAATAAATTCAGCTTGTCTGATTGCCACCAGGTGTGGGAGCTGAACCCAGGTGCACTTAATATAGCACCTAGTTAGCTGTGTGATGCAAGTTTCAGTTTACAAGTCTTCATAACAAGTGAAATACTGTAATAATACCATTTTATTTGGATTGTATTTTGTAATTAAATGTCCCCGTTTCAGTGTCAGTACAACTACTATTTTCTGCAATGGCAACATTGATTTTCAATCCCAAAACTTATAGGCGTTGGTACTTGGGCTCCATATTCAGAGTCGGACAACACTGTTGTTTTGACAACGCATCTAACTAACAATTTACTTCAACTTTTTGTTGACAGATAAGAAATTCATTATCGCCAACGCTTGTGTGCAAAACTGCGCCATCATCTACTGCAACGATGGATTCTGCGAGATGACCGGTTTCTCTAGGCCGGATGTCATGCAGAAGTCATGCATGTGCGACTTTATGCACGGTCAGTCCACAAGCCGCTTCGCTATCACCCAAGTAGCACAGGCCCTCCTGGGCTCAGAGGAACGCAAGGTGGAGATCATGTACCAACGAAAGGATGGTGAGTGACCTTGACTGACTTTATGTAAAGGTTAAAATACGATGTGGTGCTTCATTTTGTTTGTCTAAATATTCTTCTTATCATGTACCCACTCTCGAATGAATTCATTAATCTCCCTCAATTTTCTATGCTTCCTTCATAATGGCCAGTGGAAAAAAAAAACCCACAGGTGATAAAATACAGCCTGTTCTCCCACCAAATCTACAAGTTGTCTGTTCTTCAGTGAACTCGTGTCAGCTGTGTAGATAACACCCTGAACAAAACCCTCATGTGGCATTGTTAGATACGGGACATGAACTTTGCCCGGTAGGTTTTGCTTCGGAAACCGTATTCAATTTCCAGCACGATTGGAAATTAACAACTTTAACCATAACGTTTGGAATCATCCATTTTTTGGGGCAATAATTTGTTGTTATGGTTCCAGTGGACACACGCAGGTTATTTTAAAATTGGATTCTATAAAGTGAAGCCCACACACACTGCCATTATGTGACACAGCTACCATGAGTACTGTGTCTGACTATGCAACCCAACCCAAGTACCGCGGGATCCCTCTTTGGGTCTTCATTCGCCCCTTGATGAGGAGCTCACACAGGCCACCTTCCATCCCTTGAGGTATTCGTGAGCAATGTCGACAAGTGGGGAGATTGATTACACCCCCACAACGGATATTTGAATATGTTCATGGAACATCTTGCTTCATGATTCCAGCTAAGATATTTACCCTGCCTACCTGTGCCCTCTTTGAGTTGATGGCTCCCAATAGAATCGTTGGGAGCAAATTCCATTTGTCTAATTGATTGCCTCTCAACAGCCTCTTTCGCTCGTTGTTTCTATTCACGGGGAACATTTATACAGTTAATTTTGAATTTATACAGTTATCTATCAATTGACTCGTGGGAAATCCGGAATATTCCCATTGTGGGATGAGGTACATGCTACTGACACATAATGGAGGTGACATTGCGGACACTCATAGACTGTCTCTTTAAAATATATATAGAAATATTGAATCACATGTCAGATTATTCCTATAGCTGGACACTTTTTTGTCAGAGGCTATGAGAAGTATTTCAAGGGCCTAGTACTTGTCTTATGGTTATAAGTGTTGCCTGTCTTGTACGCACTGGAGCACTTGATAACTCCTGTATATCTGAGGAATGTCAAGCATGTGCCACATATAAATCCTGTATCAGGACGGATTAGCTCTTTGGTGTATTATCGCTTTACACATGCAGTTGCAATGCGACACGAACAAAACACATGTATACAGTGTGACCTGCCTTTGATGTTGATAACTGCCTAAAATGATGGCAGTACATTCAGGTTACGTCAATGACAAATTAAAGTTGAAAAAAACGGCACTGTATGCAGTGGTCATGAAATGTCAGGCTGTGTCCATCAAAGCCACAACAAAGACAGTCTGACTAAACTAATATCTCCCAAACAATTCTGTTTTTATGTTTGTAAAAATCAGCAGTGCGGGGTGTAAGCGAACCGAATTGGCTAATGGCGTCTTCTTGCGTTAATCGGAGTCCAGAATGCTGAACGAGGTGAAGAAGAACGCTCCTAATCCTTGACTGTGGTGGTTGATGATTTACGCAAATCTTGACAAATCTGTGACAAGTAAACAACACTGAGTGTCATCGGATGACACATCGCAGAGGAAGCAACTGCTATTCTAATAAAAGCCATTTCAAGTTTGCAAAGTAGAGCCTTGATGTCGAACAGCACATCGATATGGGGATGCGTGCCTTGCACTTTGGCCTGCTTGCAAATGCACGCCGAGCTGCACTATTGATAGTGGAAATGAAAAATCAAATGAAACTGAAACTGGATGACACACTCAAGAGTCCTTATTTCCTCAATAATTTATCGCGTGGAATGTATTATAGCCGCTATTCTGCATTAGGATGTGACATTTCAAATCTTCTGTCTTGCTGCATAAAATTATCCCTCTGAGCAAGTCTTAATTGGTAATATTTTTATGAATGCAGTATTAAATGGAGTCGTTTGGGGGAATGTTTACAAACCGCAGCCATTTAATTGTAGCGGCATATTCATGAGTACCTTCTTCACGAGCTGGATTTCTGCCTGTTTTACAATCAGGAAGCACTCATTATTATTTTCGACATCTGTGTAGTGTCATTGTTAGCGTGTTCAATAATAGCAGCTCTCACTTTGCCTAATTTGGAGGCTTCTGTCTGCAGTACTACTACCAACTACCAGGGACAGATTTCTTGTTTTTTAATGTACTACAGATAAATCAGAGTTGGACTCCTTGGCGTGTGGGTGGAAACTAGAATATCTTGGAGAAAACCCACGCAAAGGTGGTTCAATGTAAAAATCAAACTGATCACTTTACCATGAGGTGCTGTGGTAATATAGCAACCAATGAAAAAAAGATACAAACCATAGACACCATTATTATTATGATTATTTTTATAATCGGGCAAAATCAATAGGGACTTATATAGGCAATATGTACGATCAACTCGCTCCCTCTTCATATAAGCACGTGACTTATTAATGTCTCCTTCCTCTCCTGGTGACAGTGATGTACGATTAGTAGTGCCATTCTGCTGAGCCCAGCAGAATCGAGGCTCCCCAGAGCATAAACCGACCCCTTGCTACCTAAAGTCAGCTTAAGCACTTGATTTGTTGTCTTGCTGCACAAAAGGATTTTTCTTTTCAGAAAATGTATTCTAGAAGTGTGGTGAAAAAATGATATACGGGCCATTTCGGCATTCTCGTGAATGTGTGGAGAGAATGTTAAGTTCCTCTGGAAAAGAGCTGCTGTTGAGGCAGAGTGAGCTATAAATAGCCTCCTGTTGACAGTAGACTTGCAGCCTGATTTGACTGTGAGCATCTCCTCGAAATGTCCATTTTACAATTGGAGAGATATTGCAGAGGTTCCTGAGCATTAATGAGTCATACATGGAAATTCCGACAATATGAAAATATTGGCATTAGATATGAGCCTCCCACTGAAGCAGGTTTGAAACAAACAAACAAAAAAACGTACTGTGTTGGTAAATAGAGCAGGAGTTCTCCCCTGGAACGCACATTTGGCTGTGACGCACTTTTATGGAGGTCACATCGAGCCAAACACAATTGCGCTTCAACATGTATACAGTGCACATCAGCACATGTGCAAAGCATATTCGAGTGAATTCTTCATGGACCGAATAAGTCAAATTAAATAAGGCCACAAAATCAGGAAAGACGCTAATTTAATTTCTGGTGTCATAAATATTTTGGTCTTTTTTCACAGATGTAAAAAATATTCACATTTCTTTTTCATTATAATCGGGGTGGCAGTTCTTCATTTGGAAGGACTGGGGCCCCTTTTTTTTTTAAACCTAGATTTCAAAGTCCTGTTGCGGACAAAAGAAACTGATTGATATTACTGTATTCTGCATCTCATCATTTTATCGCTTGGGTTGCCTCCAGACGCTGTTGTCGGTTATCATGACAGAAAGATAGAGAATCTTGGTACATCCCTCAAATTTTTGTACATTGTTTAGGATTCCAATGTGGGTATTTTCATTCAAGGGCATCATTACTTCTGTTGCCTGGTTACAACATTAGAAACTGTTGAGTTATGTAAGCAGTTTCATAAAATTCACATCTTTACAGTCAACAGTAGTATACTTTTCTTTAGTGTTGTCTGAAGAAAAGATAATGACGGATGTAATGGACGATTGGTTATTTTCACTTTCAACAATGATTCAATCTCTTTTGGGTCAGGGTCCAAGTTCCTCTGTGCCACACACATCATCCCAGTGAAGAATGAAGAGGGTGCGGTCATGATGTTCATTCTCAACTTTGATTACATTCTGGACAAGAGCAGCAGTGACTCTGTGGAGAAATTAGACCGCGCCTCACCTTCCAAAGCCGACCAACGTAAGTGAAAACGCATAAAGACTTCAGGGTTAACGAGGTAAGCTATTAAAACAACTTAACCAAAATTACAAAAACGTAGGAGTCCCTCCTCAACGTCTCCTCGACAACTCTCTCGTCATTGAAATTTTTGCCTTTATCTGATTGAAGGATGGAACAATTGTCTCCCAGAGTTGCTGTTTGGAGGTGTACTGCCATCCACCCTCATAGAAGTTCTTAATACTGTACTGCATTACTATAACCATTTACTGTGGTCTACCTCTCCTTCAGGGAAAAGGAAATTCTTCCATTTCCGTTTGCCAGTTTTACCGCTTCTGGGCATCAGCAGCAAGCAGTCCCTGCCTCAGGAAGACCCTGACAACGTGATGGTGGAATCTCCTTGCCACAGTGATGACTCACTAACAATGTGCAAGGAGCAAGTGGCAAATATCCGGGAGAGCTGGCGTCATCCAAAGCCCAATGACACAAATACCCTTATCGTCCCAAGCTTTTGTTCCACACCCGTTTCTGGCCCGTTGGATCACTCATCTCCCAAAAGTCCTTGGGACAGAGTATACCCAGATGAGGCTTCTGTCCAGATGCATGACAAGAGACAGGGGGCCACAATTATTGCTGCTACATCCATCCCAGGCCTCACTCCAACTGCATCCAGAGAGAGCGTATGCAGTATTCGTCGAGCCTCTTCCCTCTATGACGTTGAAGGTTTTAGACCTAACTCCAGGATGGCCTTCAGGGATCGGCACGCCAGCGAAGGTAGGAATTGACATGTACGACTGTACCAGTGTAACAGATATATGGAATATATATATATAATATAAATAAAAAAGTTCATCATTGAGTAATAAAGTACAACTCTTAAACAATGAACCTTCAATGTGTAGCTACGGATGTACAGCAATGCTGAAATGAGTACATTTTAAAATGAACCCTAAAAGCTCAGGTATGATAGCACTTTACAAAAAGGAAATGAAGGACACTTTCATCATTAATAGTTAGTTTTATGAATGTAAGATGACGTTTCAGTAATTTCATTTTTTGAAAGTTTTTATATTGTTAATGCTTTTTTTCTGTTTTAGTTTTAATTTTTTTTTTTTTTTAAGTTTTCCTTAACTTCATTAAACTTGGCTCCAAAACAATTAAATTACCATAACATCAGGGTCCAAAACAATTATGATGACTAGAGAGTAATGAATGTTGCTCATGGGCGCATTGATGGTGCGTTGATGTCAGATCCAATTTGCATACACGGAAGAAAAGAAGCTTCGTCCTTTCTCACTTCTCCTCTCCTTGTGCCCTCTCCACCTTCTCCAATATTAAATGCTGCCATCACAGACAATGGCCGCAATATCAAAGGTAACAAAGGGAAGCTTCCTGTGTCTTCATTTCATCGAATTTCTCACACATCTTTTGGTTAACACGCATTACAGTTCACAATTAACGCATGCTTCCTGCATGCGTTGCACTGAATGAAAACAAATCTTTGGATGAGCTTGTGTCCAAGTAAATACATGAGATTTGGTCAAATTGCGGTCACTTGTCAGCATGAGTGGTTGATGATGGAAAAAGAAACATTTCCTTTATTTGACTTTGGATAAGTCTGTCATCTTGTGCAAGCAATCTTTAAAAATGTTGGGATATTATTGGGTTGTATGTTTAAAAAAATAAACATTCTGAACTGTATAGTACTTTGTTGGACCCCACTAGGTCAGTACGCTGTTTATGATGAGTGTAACATAAATATGTAACTTAAGCGAAATGGTAATGAGATGCCCCCCACCCCTTTACTTCTAGAGCCCCGCACTTGGATGGCTGCTGGTATGGCTTTAGGCGTAGAAAAAAAAGTAGTGTGTTTCCGGTAACCCGACCGACCGAGAATTTCTACCTTGAACAAAAACGTTCCGGTCGGCATTTTTTCCAAACCTTCTACATTTTTGTGTAATAATAATAATAATAGTACATTTCATTTATACGCGCCTTTCAAAACACTCAAGGACGCTTTACAATCAAAACAAGAACAGTAAAACCACAGACAAAATTATAAATAATAAAAGGAAAGATGTTTACATCGGTGCAAACTCTCGCGATATTCACGTTGAGCATGCGCGTCATTTGCCGTCGTGTGTCAACAACATTGAATCATGGCGGCGACGCGATCTCGAAAATAGTTTAGACCGCGTTTTGTGTGTTGCAGTCTAGCATTACTACACCTTGTGACGAATATTTTATTCATAAAGTTACCATGCTACAACCAGTAAATTATAGAATAACCAATACTTTTTCATAATATTTTTCACAGCGATTAGCCTACAAATCTAATGACCAATTTGCCATGTAATCGTGCCTCGCGTCGTCCGTCTGTCGCTCTCGTGTTTTGTGCATACGTCACAGGTGAGTTTAGTGATACGCCCTTCGGACGATTCATACGAAAAATCAGACTGGCATTGCCATTTCTTAAATGACGTAATTAGTAGACCTTTGTGAGTTTTTTTCGCCGCCATCTCAAACTTTCATCCGCGCGATTCCTCAATTTGCGGACTAAAATAGCAACCCGCATACGCACCTATCTGTTGCGTCCCCCCCCAACACTCAAAACGAAAGTAAATTCGAAGAAACACACCCACACACCACAAACACACAGAGGCACAGTGAAATCGCGTTGATCACACAGTCAAGTCGTGTGCGGTGACTTTACTGGTTAAACTATGTTTCGGTACCGTAAAATGACGCCACGGAAACGACACGCTACCGGTAACTTTTGTTACGTGAAATCCTCAGGCTTGCCATAGTTTTTTGTTTGTTTGTTTTCCTTCGGCGGCGAGCGGGGGTTTCAATGTCTCCTTGTTTTATGTTTTATGGTTATTTTGTTTACATTTATGATGGGGGCGTGGCAAAAATATTTAAAAAAATAAAAACATTTGTCCGACCTACCGACCCTATGCCGAAATTTCATGTTACCGGAAACACACTACTATTTTTTCTACGCCTTAGCTGTTTTTCCTTCCAAAGCATTTGTCCTCGCAGTGAATAGAAGCTGTGCTTGCATATTTCATTCTCAACTGTCCGTTCCTCTATCCTGTATCGTCAACGCTGACATTGTGTGGCCTTGGCGGCAGCAGAAGTGTGATGGGTGGCAATGTGGGGCGGTTCTGTGTCAGCCGGAGTTCTCGTTTGGTCACTCATGTCAGTGTGGAGGTGACGTGCTGAATATTGTGGAGACGTTTGAACACATTACAGTGGTACCTTAACTTACAACCCCAAATAAAAATAAATAAATAAATAAATAAATAAAATGTTGTGACACCTTGTGACTCAAAATTAAATTAAATTGGGTTTTCGAAGTACCACCGTTCTGTATATGTACATCCTCCCGTACATTGCTTGACCAGCTTCTGCCGCTCCCATCAGTTTGATTTTTTCACGATGCGTAGCTGTACCCGTGTTAAACAATCCACCACAAGACGACTGAAGCCGTAGCCAAGGAAAATGTCAAAGCTGTCCAACCTGGACGTTTGGCGCAGAGTGACAGATGTCGTATCGTCTGCATCATGACGTGATTGAAGTGGCTTCATTCGTCACTCCCAGTGTCATTCTAATCACAGATGAATGCTGGACTGTCTTCTGATGTGCCCGCTTTGGTTCATTCCTTCAGGGCCTCTCATTCAGATCAGATCAAGTCTGCTCTGCTCCACCTCTGACTCCAACCTCAACAAGTACAGCACGATCAACAGGATTCCCCTCATCACGCTAAACTTCTCCGAGACGAACGTTGAGAAGAGGTGCCCCTCGCCCCCATCTTCTGACAAAACCGTGATTGCACCCAAGGTCAAAGACCGCACGCACAATGTCACGGATAAGGTTACACAGGTAAGTATTACATAAATGTATTCCTACTTTAGTTCAAGATTCGCTGTAATGTAATGTCTTCAGTGCCGCCACGTGTTCATATGTTATGTTAATTTTCTACACTCTTATGACTGACCTCCTAATTCTGGCTTCACTGGTGTACAGTCTTGAAAAACAGACTCAAGCGCTCGCTTAGCGCTCTGATGAAAAAAAAAATGGAATCCTACGCTTCAAACTAAAATGCTGATTGTCAAAAAGGGTGATAATCATGCATCACCCTCTCCAGGTTCTGTCACTGGGTGCCGATGTGCTGCCCGAGTACAAACTCCAAAGTCAGCGCATGGACAAATGCACCATCCTTCACTACAGCCCTTTCAAAGCAGTGTGGGACTGGCTCATCCTGCTCTTGGTCATCTACACGGCCATTTTCACACCTTACTCCGCCGCCTTCCTCCTCAACGATATCGAAGAGCAGAGGAGACGGGAGTGCGGCTACTCCTGCTCGCCCCTCAATGTGGTGGACTTGATGGTGGACATCATGTTCATCGTAGACATCCTCATAAACTTCCGGACCACCTATGTTAACAGCAACGAGGAGGTGGTTAGCCACCCAGGCAAGATAGCCATCCACTACTTTAAAGGCTGGTTCCTCATCGACATGGTGGCCGCCATCCCCTTTGACTTGCTCATCTTTGGATCGGGATCTGATGAGGTGAGATGCTAATTATGACTGCGGTTAGGACAGCCTCCGCCTGCAAAGTTGTAGTCCAGCCAGCGGCCACACATACTCTGCACGACGGTAATCTGCCTCCCAGCGAGCGGCGTTGGCCACCTTCAAAATAAAAGCTACCCAACTAATGCATGCACGTCATTGGTTTGGATTTAAAATAATGTTATAAAATAATTTCTTAGAGCTCAGGCAAAGATGACTTCACCCAGGGAGAATGAAAATTGTCTCAGAATAAGCCCCAAGAAGTATTCTGAAGTTGGGATAGAAAAAAAGTTAATGTTAACATCAATCACTAAAATTTCACCAGATTTAAAAAAAAATCATTAAAAAAAAAAAAAGACTTTTCGTTATCCCGGAACCAGACAAGGTCTAGGAAACACTAGGCCACCACAGTACCTTCATTTTGATCTGATGTTACATTTCAAAATAAAAGGCCTTTGAAATCGGACATTTTGACCTTTACACTTGATTTCCCCCTTCAAAAAAATAATTACAAAATTCAGATTTGTTATCCCGCAACCAGACCAGGTCTAGGGAACGCTAGGCCACCCCAGGTATCCAACCACATTACTTTCATTCAGATCTGATGTTACATTTCAAAAGGAGGCCTGAGTGTCTGTACAAAGCTGTTTCGGGACAAGTAGGAGCAAAGAGTAGCATTTTTAGTTGAGGGAAGCATAGGGAACGACTACGTGTGCCATAAAAGCCAACTCTGCAGTGCGACTCCTGTCTGCCTGTTGTTTCTTTGGCTACTGGAGATTCACCATACCATCGCTGCAATGGACTGCCAGCTTATCCTGGTGGACCGCTGTCCTGCGCCCCACCCCCGTTCAAGATGAGGCGACTTATTTACCAACGTATCATGTTCTTTGGCAAAGTACAAATTGGATGTTCAAAGTACCGTAACTTTGTCAGCATGTCCCCTAACACCCTCAAAATCGGTTGGGATTGTTCAATATCAATATTCCAGCAAATTAGCAACACTTTTTGGGTGTTCAAAGATAAGTTATCCCGCATGTGTGCGACAAACATCAAAATACTGCATGAAAATCATTAAATTTAAAACGAGGAGACAGAGGAAATTCCACTGTACATCATCTCTAAAACTGGATTTGGAAAACATATTTTTCATAAGCCAGAGCTCACTTTTCTGAGAGGAGTGCAAAACAGACCCCGCATAAAAACGGCCGGACGAAAAATGGGGAAAATGAGTCAGTTGTCACATAGAGCGACATCTTGTAACATTATAGAAGAGCTGGGGTTTCCAGTAAATTGCTGAGGATACAGAAGAAAAAAGAAAACACAACCAGATAAACTCATGAATTATTTTTCTTGTATTTGGAAATAGTTTTGAGTCGTTGACGCTGTCCTTGTGTTGCTTTGCAGACCACCACCCTAATTGGTCTGCTGAAAACGGCCCGCCTCCTGCGTCTGGTACGCGTCGCCCGCAAGCTGGACCGCTACTCCGAGTACGGCGCCGCCGTGCTAATACTGCTGATGTGTATCTTTGCCCTAATCGCTCATTGGCTGGCCTGCATCTGGTATGCCATCGGCAATGTGGAGAAGCCTTATTTGGAGCACAAAATTGGCTGGCTAGACAACCTGGGCTTGTCCATAGGTGACTTTCTTGTTAGTTATATTTCATGAAACCTTTGACACTTTATCATAAAATGTATTTTTTTTTTTTGCATCCTAGGGAAAAAGTATAACTACAGTGACCCGGATTCAGGGCCGTCCATCAAAGACAAGTATGTCACTGCGCTGTACTTCACCTTCAGCAGTCTGACCAGCGTGGGCTTTGGCAACGTCTCCCCCAACACCAACTCAGAGAAGATCTTTTCCATTTGTGTCATGCTCATTGGATGTGAGTGGCTTCATAGGAATTCTCTCATTAGCTCCCACTGTCATAAATATTAGATGTGATGTGTTATTGGAGAACAGGGGGTCTTAATTCACATTTGTTGGTAATATTTGTATTAAAAATGTTTTCTGCCATACATTTCTGCTGATGACACTCTGAAAGTCTAAGATCAGTTGCCACTTCCTGTTTGAACCCTTGCAATAGCAAGGTACTGTTGATGCTTTGTCACGGTCTCCCGATGTCAAAATGTGAATGACATGAGGACTGTTTTAATGCAGAATTCTAATTGAACCAGGAATTCTATTGGGCCAATCAAGTATCAAATACCAGTTGTGAATTTGGCCATTCAGTTCCTTCTTAGGGAATGGCAAATCGTCCAAAAAGCAATGAAATGCTTTGTGCATTAACCAAAGTTAAGCATCAGCTGCTGCAGAGGTGGGCCTCCGTCAGTACAGTCCTGTTTTGTTAACAAATGACGACAAACTTGGAAAAAAAAAAGCAGTAACGCAAGTGGGTCTTCGTCCATCAGTGCATTCGTCACTAATCGTGTCAAGTACTGACAGACCTCTCAGTCCGTCACTGACGGATGCCCGTTTTGCTAATGACTGAGGAAAACACACCCAGCCTGTCTAGTGTTTGCTTGTTTGTGCGGGTGTGTACTTGAGTGCACTGTTATTGACCATACATGGAAATGCTTTATGCTTCCTATATCGCAGGTGGCGGTATGCACCAAAGAGATAATAGAGCATGCATTACAATCATGTATTAAGTACATGCCAAGACAAAAGGAGAAGGAAAAGAAAAGCAACTTTAGTCACAGCAACTTGGTTTCGGTTTCCTTCAGTATTTACGAGGCACATTAATCTACCAGGATTGTAACTTTGGGAACAATGTGACACAGAATTCTGATTAAGGTAAGCCGAACTGTAAAGTGAAACCTTTGGGCGTTTTAAGAGATAAAACAGAGGCAGGCAGCCACCAGCGTGCTCCCTCTGTACTTAAAAGTTCAATAGAGTGGAAAATAGCGTATGTGAAATATATGCAAGCGTAAAGCTCTTCAGGCAGACACAATATGATGTAAATACACTGATACATCGTGCATTCCATTCACCATTTTGATGAAATTGAAATTTTCATCTGTTTTTGTTTTTTTTTTAACTGACGGAAGCAATGATGGAAGTGTGGTCAAAATAATGTGATGGGCTGCCGATTAGAGTTGGGCTGCTGATGAATGACAAATGATGGACCGATAACATTTTGTAAATTTCCCACCTCTGAACTACAGCAAGTATCGTTTGTTTAAAAAGCGTCATTTCATTTGACATTGATTTTGTTTTTCAGCGCTAATGTATGCCAGCATCTTTGGGAATGTATCCGCCATCATCCAGAGGTTGTATTCCAGTACGGCCCGTTACCACCTTCAGATGCTTCGCGTCAAAGAATTTATCCGCTTTCACCAGATCCCAAACCCACTTAGGCAGCGGCTCGAGGAGTATTTTCAGCACGCCTGGACGTACACCAATGGCATCGACATGAATATGGTATGAGAGCAGCACATTTTTAAAGTTTTAGTCAAGTATGCAACCTAAAGGGACACTCTTCAAAGATGTAAAAAAAAGTTTCCCAAAAATCACTTTACGCTTCCTTTTTTAACTTTGGTTTAAGGTATCACTTGGACAGACGTTCATGGCTCACCGATTGACATTGCAGCTGATAAATTACTGCCTGTCGCTACGTTTTTCTGTCCTCGGCTACATTTTCAGCGCGAGAAACCTAAATGCTGTCACACTGCTTCAACGCTTAGTACAATTTATGTTTCAAGTTGTTGAACATCATAATCTTCTCATAGGCGCCTTTGAACGGCTATACAGGTAAAGCTTTCTCACTCTGCAAAGCATGCGGGGAAACAAGCTTTTGTTGGTGGCGAGTTCCAATTTTACAATACTATTTCAATGTCAATTGGTGATTGTTTTTAGGTAAGGTATGCTTACAAAAACTGCAAATCTGAAGTTGTCAAATGCTGATGCCCTCCAGTCTGTCCGAATGATACCTGAAACAATGCTGTATTCATTCATTCATTCATTTTCTGCTACTTGTTCAGGGACACAGATGAGCTGGAGGTGACATCCTGGGATGAATATTTACTTTGCTAGTCAATTTACACCATCTAGTGGCCATAGAAAAAATTATTATTCACATGTGATGAAACGCTCATAAATTCCACACTCTCCCCAATAACTTTGCAATGATCATGATCAATGTTAGGTGACTCTGCAGTATGCGAATAGCCAACGACATGCCCTGATGTGCTCATAAGTGCCGCGCACGGCTTTTGGCCGATGCTAGCAGGCTAATGTGGCTAACTAGTGCACGACCATACTCACGCCTTACAGTTTGTCTCTAACTGCATTTTTGTTTCTCTCAATAAGTGCTGCCCATCGCAATACATACTGTTGATAGTACTTATGAAAGTTTGTCTTTTTCATGTCTGCCTCATGCCAAATGGAATGGACCACCCCGGTAAGAGCAGGAGGTACTGTGTATGATTTGTTCATTGTTAGTTGGGGCAGCATGGCTGAGGTGATGGAGTGGTCATCTCCCAACCCAAAGGTTGCAGCTTCCATCCTCAACTCTTGTGACAATGTCCAAGTGTCCTTGAGCACAATGTTGAAGCCCCAGTTGCTCCTGATGCTGTGTCATCATTCGGTAAAACAAGGAGACGTTGGTCAAGCGCTTTGAGTACCTCAAAGGTAGAAAAGTGCCATACAAGTGAAAGCCCATTCACTCTTTAATGCCGCTAGTGTTCATATCATATTCCATTGCGTTGCTTTTAGCTTTACTGTTAAAACAGCATATTAGTATCACTCTGGTTTGAGGATGCTTAATTGTAATACGAGTTAATTATTTCAGCTTTTTGCCAATATTTGGGGGGGGGGTGTAAGTTACATGAGATTTTTGAAATTTCTTCTGTAGCTGTGTCTGGTTCTAGCTCAAGGTTTTAGAGTTTAGCATCTGTGTAGAAATATTATATTAGCATTATGCTATGAGCTATAAAATCCCAAGTATTTCTGTTTGATGCTTCAGCCAGTATGTAAAGAATATAATACAATACAGTAATGGCAGGAGCAATAATACTGTAAATTCATTCTTTTAATGAGTCCACTCGACTCAGCGTTATAATAAAAAGAAATCCCTTCAAAAGGTAATCCTCACAAAGCTCACACAAAAATATACTTTTATTTCTAGTTGTTTAAAAAGTAATGTGGCCATTGTGTTGGTAAATGCAATCGAATATAGTTTCCAGTTTCTCAGTCATCAGAGTTATGTCTTGAACTGTTTCCGCAACGTTGACAAAAGGATCTCAATCCTGCACTCGCTCTCATCACAAACATTTCTGCTCTTAGGTCCTGAAGGGTTTCCCAGAATGCCTCCAGGCAGACATCTGCCTTCACCTCAACAAGAACCTCCTACATGGCTGTAAGGCCTTCCGCGGCGCCACGAAAGGTTGCCTGCGAGCCCTGGCCATGAGGTTCAAGACCACACATGCACCCCCTGGGGACACATTGGTCCATGGCGGAGACGTGCTCAGCATGCTATATTTTATCACACGTGGCTCCATAGAGATCCTCAAAGAGGATGTCGTCGTAGCCATCTTGGGTGAGTCTGAAACCATCAAACTTGAACTTTTAAAAACAAAGAGAATTTGGACCACATTGTGTGTACTGTACATTACCTCGACAGTAGTGATCCTCAACCACTCTGCTTTGTTTTTCCCACATCTGTTTTCCAGTTTGTCGCTCAGCACCTGCTGTTGTATAAGTGGTACCTTCTGTTATCTAGTGGAAGAGCATTTCATTCTTCTGCCTGTCACTGTATGTCAGTGACATGGATATATGAACAAAGTCTCAGAGCGGCGCAATGGACTCTTTGCTGAAAGCAAGCGCTGTTACATCACGTTCTCTTGAGATAATGCAGCTCACTCTTTTCTGGTTTAGGCTCCACCCACAGCGTCAATGCAGTCTAGAATGAAAAGCCCAAGTATGAGCCTTTTAAAAGATCTTTCTTTTTCCGCTTCAAAAGCATTATAATAAATACCAGGGACATTTTTGCTTTCCAGCACTGACGCTCTTTTCATGTTTCTTTTTTTTATTTTTTATGGACCCAGAGCAGATAGACACTTCCCATTTTGGACTTTATTTGACAGGCATTATTACAAAGCCAAACACAAATTTGGAGGACACAATAAAAACAACCTCTAACTGTACACATATTAAATCAGAAAATAACTCAATTCGTTCATAAGTTGGAATATTCATTCAAACATCACTGGACAACAGGACAGTCACGCGAAGGATGTTAAGCTTTTATACATGAAGCCTTTTGAGACTCATCTTAAAGGTGAAATTTGCTGACAATGGCAATGAAACTGATTACAGTGCTGAAGTTAACAGATTAGCCATCATCCATTTTTATGTAGTTGTCTGAAGTATTTGTACGATATGAAAATTATTAATTTGTCATTTATTTAAAAATTTTCCAATTTTCAATTCAGCCCCAGAGAGTCAATGCTAAGCATTTCTCATCAAGTCATCAGTCCAATTATTCCAGGATGTCTTTGCTCTCAAGATGTCTGAAGTCATCTTCCTCCAGTTCTCAAATGTGAACTTAGAACGCTTTGACATTTTTGACAGCAAAAAGACAATTTGGGGAGCCAGTGCTGTTTTGGCTTGTTTCTCAAGACAAACCCAATTTCACACAAATGTGGAAGTCAGAGATTGAAATCCTCTTGTTGTGATCACAAAGATTGAATTGAACTTTATTGTCAAATGTGCTGTATGTGTGACAAGATGCTCACGTGATTGACATGTGACCAACTTCCTGATCAGATGCGCGTGTCGCCCTCAGGCAAGAGCGATATCTTTGGCGAAATGATCCACCCGTACGCCAAGCCGGGAAAATCCTGCGCCGATGTTCGGGTGCTAAGCTATTGCGAGCTGCACACCATCCAGCAGGGGGAGCTTTTGGAGGTACTGGACATGTATCCAGAATTTGCTGACCATTTCATGACAAATCTGGAGCTGACCTTCGACCTCTGTGATGAGAATGCCAAGGTATGGGTACTCTTCACAAAGAAAGTGCGAGATGCGACAAGCCTAGTTTAGAACCTCATTTTGGAACCGTAATTTATAATTATAAACCTATTTTGAAACCCTGATTTGAAATCTTAGTTTGAAACCATAACCCTAGATTGACACCCAAACAGTTGTTTGAAACCCTACTTTCAAACCCTAACCCTTGTCCGAAACCCTAGTTTTAAACCATAACTCTGGTTTGAAGCCCTAACCCCAGTTTCAAACCGTAGCCTTAGTTTGAAACCCTACCCCTAGTTTGAAACCATAACCTAAATCAAAGCCCTAACCGTAGTGTGAAACTCAAATTTGAAACGCTAACCCTAGTTTGAAACCATAAGCGTAGTTTGAGATCCTAACCCTATTTCACAAGCCAGACCCTAGTTTGAAACCCTATCCCTAGTTTTATATCCCAACCCTAGTTTCAAACCATACCTGCAGTTTGAAATTCTAACCCTTTCAAAAGCCCGATTTTGAAACCCTAATTTGAAACCGGAGTTTGAAATAATAATGCTAGTTTGAAACCGTAATAATAGTTTAAACCCCTAATTTGAAACTCTAACCCTAGTCTGAAACGCTAATTTGTAACTCTAACACTTCTTTGCAACCCTGAGGCTAATTCAAAACCCTAACGCTAGTTTGACACCATAACCTTAGTTTGAAACCGTAGTTTGAAACCCGCAACACTAACCCAAGTTTAAAACTCTTAACTCGGGTTTGAAACTCTAATCCTAATCTGAAACCCTAATTTGAAACCCCAACCCTATGATTGTAATTGAATCTTGGGGCAATCACATCACGTCAACCAATGTGTTTTAAGAGTATGATATGAAAAGCAAGACATTTGTTCAATACTCTAATTGCCATTTTGTCTTCCCAAACCAACAGAGGCCAACATTGTAACACTTGTCGCACCTCTCTCAGCTCTTTATCAACGTAATTTGTATCCCCTTTTGACAGGCACCCAACCCGCAAGACGACAATTCCTGCATGGAGCCTCGAATGACTGGAAGGAGGAAAATGTCATACATGAGGATGTCTTCCGCTGGTATGTTCAGGCTGATTCTTTTTCTTTTTTGTTTATTTAGTTTTAATCACCGTGT
Source organism: Hippocampus mohnikei (assembly GCA_026261675.1). Classification (NCBI taxonomy): domain Eukaryota; kingdom Metazoa; phylum Chordata; class Actinopteri; order Syngnathiformes; family Syngnathidae; genus Hippocampus; species Hippocampus mohnikei. The sequence continues at coordinate 19,363,313 of JAKGUB010000284.1, forward strand.
CAGTTTGTTCAGTGGGTCGAACCATCACATCCATTTCAAATAAACAAAGTGATCTGATCGAAAACCTCAATTCACCGGATCTCATTTCATCAACCAGCGTGAACCTCTTGTCTTGACGCGCCTTAAATTGTAGTTTTGATGATTTGACAAATTCCCGATACAGTAGCTATGATTTATTCGAGGCCCTTCACAAAAGAAACGTGTGCCAACATTCTGCCACTCCACACCGCAACAAATCACCTGCACCTCCGCCTCCTGTTCCGCAGCCGAGGAAGCAGATAAGCGCAAGGAGGTAGAGAAGAAGGAGGAGGAAGAGAAAGAGAAGCCGTGGTGTTCCAGTGCACTGGCCTGCGATGTGTCCTCAGAGCAGCGCTGCTCTGCCGGTGGGCTCGCCGCTTCAGGGCATGGCGCACACTTGCATGCAAAAGGTGAGAGAGGACGACACCTGATGCATCGTCATGGTAAAACTTGAGGAATAAAACCTAAAACAAACAAAAACTTGGAGAGCAAAATATTTTACTAGAGGTGGTACCTGGTGCAAAAACCTTAAGTCACTCTAGAAATATACCCAAATGAAGAAAGTAATAAATGCTTGAGGCACTGACAATAGAAAGATGAAGATATTTTCAAATAATCATCATAACAATCAGTGCAAACAGAGCCTATATGCTTATACAATGCCAAAACGTTTTGAGGGTTTCTCATTTTTATTAAATTTTTTACCTTACCTGTTGGTTGATTGTTTGTTTGTGGGTCTGTTCATGCATAATTCCTGCTATCTTGTGTACACAAACATCCCATGACAGCACATCTTGTCCTAAAGAGGTTCCGCTTCAACAAGGTCAACATCAAGTTGACTGTTACCATGGTGACAGTGACTGTTCCCAACAGAGCTTCTGGAAGACCATTGGACACATGCGGTCGAGGGCAAGGAGTCACCTTGGGGTCAGGCGACACCACTTAGGGAGGATAACACCGATACTGACCTGACCTACGTCGAAGTGGAGCAGCGGCTGGACAGGTTGCAACAGCACCTCAACAGGTGTGAGAAGGAAACGAAGGTCTACGATGCCCGGTGTTATACAACGTGGTCCTCTATGACCGTGCATCTCCAGTTCTGTGCCGCTTTGTGCTCTTTGGACTACAGGCTGGAGTCCCAGATGACGGCCGACATACAAGCCGTCCTCCAGCTCCTCCAAAGGCAAACTTCTGCCTTCCCGCCTGCCTACAGCACCGTCCAGTCCGGCGCACCAGAGACTGACCATCAGGGTGTCGCCAGAGTCACAAATCCAGACGATGCCCAGAATCAATCCTACTCCACATCCACCACTGGTAGACAAGACAAGCATTCTCATGCTGTATGGGTCCCGGAAGCCCTTACAGAGAGAACTTTTTTCCCCACTTCCTTTTGAATTAAATGTTGAATTTTCCTCTCTTGAAAAAAAAATGGTACTACATTATTTCAACAAAAAAAGTATTTCTTAGCGAAAGAACACATCTCAACCAGTGGTGCCAATAATTATGGAGGGCAGTGTATATACGTTGTACATACAACTCAATTGAAAAATAAAATACAATTTGAGATGGGAAGTAAAGATTAAAAACTGAGATAGCTGCACAAGTGTCACTGATTAGGGTAACCTAAAATAAAGTTCAGATATTCTAGTAGGCTTTTCCTGACATTTTTCAAGGTTATGAGGGTGTGCACACTTATGCAAACAAGTGATCTCATTTTAGTTTTACGCTCTCTCTGGAAAGTATCTTGTTTTTTTGTTTTTTGAATAGGACAGGTTATCGAATGCAACGTTTTGAAACGATGAACCCTTGGGATCATTTTGGGCAAAATCTTGACATTCGAACAGGGGTGTGTAAACCTTTTGTAACCACCATGTCTACTCCTAAATGCCGCAACAAGGACCTATTTTGTCAACCATTGTTTTCATGAGCCGTTGAATAGAAAGAAACTGAACCTAATGTAATTGAACATTCGTGGTTGAGTCATCCCTAATTTGAGAACCGCAGCACAATTCACCTCTTGTACTTACTCTGACTTTGGTTCTTGCTGTTTTTCAGAGCCCAGAAGAGATTTGACTGGAAGCAAGCTCCCCACTTCCTGTGCCGCACAAAGACGCATCCAGGTGTGAGCATAGCCGGACGGTAGCGGTGGGAAAACGTGTCCTCTGTTGAATGACGCCAGTGCCAGCACTGCAGCCCTGCGCTGCCCAATGTCACCAGCAGCTCAGTACCAGCGGGACTTCACGGCCGCGGCTTCTTTGAAAGTTGCCCTCCGAGGACTTTCTTTTAAGTTTGACTCAGGGTCAAAGAATTTGAATATGCAAAGGAACAAAAAACACCACTTCAATTCCTTTACAGAATATCCTTTACTTGTAACTTGGAAGTCCTTCATACACTATAGGACAGTGTTTCCCAAACTTTATCGAGCCAAGGCACATATTTCCCATCGGAAAATATGTCACAGCACAACCACTGAGCAAAACGATTCACAAAAAGTGGATACACAGGTTAATTATGTACCTTCTGCCATCTAGTGAAGGGGCATTCTGTTCTCGGGGGTTGCTGAGATAAATGAAACTTTTTTTTTAATAGAAAATACATTTTTGTCCGGATTACTAACACTGGATAACATGGCACACCTCACGGCACACTGGTTGAAAATCACTGCACTAGATATTGAACGTATTTGAAAGTAATCTGCTTCAATGTATTTCAAGTACAACACTGTCAGCGACATGAGATGTGCATGTTTTTTTTTCCTTTTTTTGGAGGTGGGTAATATTTTGGAATTCTGACGCATGTCATCAATTCCCATAGCAGTTATGTCTGGACTAGCAAAGTCCAATTTACTTTGCTGTTTGCCTTCATCACAGTGGGCATGATGGGAAACTCCTTGCCGGTCAAATCCGCAGTTCACTTTGTGAGGTTGATGTGTTTTCCACCGGAGCTTCAAGTGGACACAAAGTTGAAACTCAAGGTGGAGTTTCTTGTCAGTATAGTACACACCAAAAGACTTGGAACAGCAAGGTCAATTCCTTTGTTTTTGTTGTTTTAGGTTTGCATCAGAATATCACACAAAAGTTCAGAATTACAAATTTTATTTCATGGTAGTTGCGCTACATCGAGCTGTGTTGAACGACTTAGGTCAGAGCAGCTTTTGTTTCAAGCCACCCATTTTCCAAGTGAGCAAAAGTAATAGATATTATTAAATTACCGGTAACTTAAAGGGAGTAACATTAAATATTTGGTGGGACAACACTTTTACTTGCAATAACTCCATCAAGCCTGCGACCTTTTGACTGCCAGATGGTTGCTTTCTTCAGTGTGTGTGTGTGTGTGTGTGTGTGTTTTGGGTCACTATCTTATGTGATGAAGCTTCTCATGATCAGTTTGGATGAATGTTTTGGATAAATTGCCAGACAAAGTGTGTGTTTTTTTTTTTACTTCATAATTCATTTTGCTGTGAACATCATGAGTAACAACGATAGACTTTTTACAGACCATACCACAAGATTCAAACCACTAACCAGCAGAAAGAATCAGAAGACCAGGTTGGATTTTGCAAAGAAGTAAAGAGATGAGCCACAAAAGTTTTGGAACCAAGTTTTATGAACCAATGAGACGAAATGAGCCCCACCAAACGACAAAACAAAAGACTCCTGCCCATTTGCTACCAGTGTCTGTTCCGGTTACAACCTGCTGATCTTTATCCAAGCTCAGTGGATGGTGACAAGTATTTGAGATAATGAGGGCATTTCTGCTTGTGGCTCCATTCATGGATTCCGTTTTTGGTACACTTTTGAACGTCACAAGATTTGCCAGAACTCATCAGTCATCTAGAATTTACAACTGTTTGCGCGTTCTAAAAAATGCTGTACTGGATAATTTAAATAGCATGTTTTTAATCTAGTGCTGTTTTTTTTTTTTGCCGGAATGTGATACAAGGCAACACTTTTCACAGCTATGTTCTTATGTCCTTTAATGAAATTGAACACGTGTAAATGCGCTTGGAAAAATACACCATTGTACAAAGACAATAAACACGAAGCACACAAGATTGAAAAAACAGTCTGTGAGTAAGAAAATACAGTATCATCTCTCCGACTTCAGTTATGTGCGCTTTCTCTTTTGGAGGCTAGAAAAAAAAATACACGTTGCATATAACCCATTAATATATGCAGGTATTAAATGGCACAGGTGTCACAGAATCTCTTATTCAAACAAATTATTACTATCCTTTGGCTTTATACATTTAAATGATACGAGTATGTGTGCATCAATCAGCAAATACATTCTAAATGTTATAGCAAGCTTTACAGGTAACAAAGTCACTTGTCTGTAACCCCTCCAGAGGCCCGACTGGCCACGATTGATATTGTTGTACAGTGATTGGTCTTTGGACAATCCCTGATTGGATCCCCAAGAGATTTGGGACTCAGAGCTCCGCCCACCAGCACCACTTAAATGGCCATTGTGCACAGGATGAACTGCCCAAAGAGAACACACAGGCTTTTGTAAACGCTGAAACCGGTTCCAACGCAACAACAAAAAGAATAATAAGAGCAATGACAATTATCAGAGTACCCATTGATGAAGGAAACTGGTCAAAACAAGCTGCTTAAAAATAAAATGGGTGACAGAGCATGCCAAAATGATAGAGATATTTGTTGTTTTATGAGTGTTGTTTTTCTTATCCATCCAGTACTGTCGAATGCAAAGACATGATTTTATGGCATTACCAAATTACAAAGTAGAATGTAAAAGAAAGGTGCTTTAATTGTGTTGTGTTTTTAACGTCACTGGCTTCACCGCATGATGCAGACACGCGTGTGACAACCTGATCTGCACAGAGCTCGACCATTCTGTTTCTAATGTATTACTTTTTAAATGCAATTAATTAATGCAACTTAAAGCAAAGTAAATGTCCTCCCCCATATTCACACCCACGTGCACATACTGTACATACATATGGATGGCTGTGATAAGAATTTTTTATCAGAATTAAATGACATGATTTTTAAAGGTAACTCTCAACTAATCGCACATTCTGGACATTTTATATCAGTTCTAATTGTACAATACAACCTTTCAAGTTTTTCAGACTTTTGTTCATTGACATAAACGTATGTTTACCTAATACAAATATGGGTGTATATTTTCACTCATTGATACAATAATTTCATTCTAAATTATAATGTTTGTTTTTAAGTTAAAACATACCAGACAATTAAAAGTTGGACGTTTCTGACAGGAAACATTTTCTTTTTGAGTCATGAACATGAAGGAACTGTGTGTGTGTGTGTGTGTGTGTGTGTGGTATATATATATATATATATATATATATATATATATATATATATATATATATATATATATATATTTATTTATTTATTGTTGCTAAATGGTGTTACAGTTACCTTTATCAATTAATAGTGGTGTGGTTTTCCTAATAAAGAGGCAAAATAACACCATTGATGTTATGCAAGCTATCTTCAGGAGTTGCTGAATAACAGACACCTCACATCAAAAGAGCAAGTGACTGGGAGTCACTCCAAGTGACATGCCGGGCATACAGTCAAGCTTTCAAAGATGTCTGGGCATGCCCATACAGACCCCTTTGAGAGCAGTGGCAACCTAACCTCGGTGCTAATTGTGAACCAACAGCTTAGCAATGGTGTTAAATGCTGCTGGACATCGTATTTATTGCTTTTAATGCCATTTGAGATATGGACGTCAAACTCCGGTCTGCGATGGCCACAATCCATTTGAGATGTTTCCCTCCGCCAACACACTCGCTATCAAGTGATCAAAAGGTCGAGCTTTATCTATGAAGTGCTTTAACGTTTCACACGACACTTTAAAGGGCATAGGATTAGGAACCCCAGTAATTTAGAAGGCAGCACACAGACAGATGTCAGAGGTACGGTCGGTGACTTACATCATCATAGCCGATGTGCACAGAGCCTTGATGCATGGTATCTCTCCTCTTAAAATGATCTGCAGTAGGAATACATGTGAATGGAAATGTGTCGAGCTTCAGTTTGCTGCCTCTCATATTGCGAGTGGGGTACCTGTGAGGGCGCGGAGCTTGACGCAGCAGGCCACGTAGTCGTCAAAGTAGATGCGACCGCCTTTGTTGTAGCGCTTGATGATGGCGTTTAGAGCCTGAGGACTGATGCGGTATCCTGGTTGAATAATAATAATAATAAAATAGAAATTAATTATGGACGGTCAATTTTAACGTGAAACAACTGGATTTGGTTCGACTTAGTGGGATTACGATGTGATTTGACACGACTCAGTTCAAGAGGGTTTGTTGCGATGTGTTTATTCTTCCCATTTTACAAAAATATGAATTAACTTGTCAGTACTGCAAATGTGGCATTTCCTTCAGAGATAGCTCTCATTAATAAATGACAATTCGATATATATCTCGATGTCTTAAAGTGGAATGATTTGCAGCATTCGCATCTTTTATCCATCCATCCATCCATTATCCGAACCGCTTGATCCTCACTAGGGTCGCGGGGGGTGCTGGAGCCTATCCCAGCTGTCTTCGGGCAGTAGGCGGGGGACACCCTGAATTGGTTGCCAGCCAATCGCAGGGCACACAGAGACGAACAACCATCCACGCTCACATTCACACCTAGGGACAATTTGGAGTGTTCAATCGGCCTGCCATGCATGTTTTTGGAATGTGGGAGGAAACCGGAGTGCCCGGAGAAAACCCACGCAGGCCCGGGGAGAACATGCAAACTCCACACAGGGAGGCCGGAGCTGGAATTGAACCCGGTACCTCAGCACTGTGAAGTCAACGTCGCATCTTTTAGTCTAAACTTATTTTGCCATTCAAATAATTTTTTGTTACATTCCAATTAAGTATTGTTGCTTTTGGTCGGATTCCAAAGCATCATTGGTCTCTCACCCATAGAGCGGATTGCCTGGGTCAGCTCATGGTGCTCAACAGTACCACTCCTGTCCCGGTCAAACATTGTGAAGTTCTGCTTCCAGCCGTTGAGCGCCACAAACAGCTCCTTGAACTCACTGAAGCCCATCTTGCCTGTGAAATCCCTCTGGTGATGGCGCAGTGAAGGTTCAATAGCTTCTGATGGACGCGTACAAGGCCATTACCACTGCGATTCCACAAAAGGATACATCGAGCATCGCAATCATGATTCTGCACGTCTCCAGGCTAAATGCTGCAACATGAATGAAACACCATTTGTACAAACAAGCACAACTTTGCATAGTTTGAGGGTGAACGTAGGGAAGGTCACTCACGGCTGTAGGTTCCGGTGAAGCCAGACTGAGTTAAACACCTCTGCAACTCCATTGCATCCACCTCACCGTCCTGTACACAAGTGATCAGACACAATTGTACATGTGTCGGCTGGTTAGATGACACTGTTGAGGGAAGGTTTTTTTTTGTTTTGTTTTTGGTCCAAGGGGAAAGAATTTAATACCTGGCCAGCAATGGCTGTGAAGTAACTCCACATTGGGTCGTTGCCATTTGGCGTCAGAGCGCCATATGTGCCAGGATAGCCTCCTCCATAGGGGGCATATCCACCAACCTGGGGCGGTGCGCCTCCCATTGGGCCAAGCATTGGTCCACCCATGTGATTGGGCAGTGGTCTCCCCATTGGTCCTCCAGGCATTCCTTGGGGTGGCATTGGGCTGCCATACTGAGAAAAGAAATACTCACGCTCAAGCTCAACATAGATTCACAAAAGCTTCATGCTCTGTGCAAGCAAGCTGTGAAACAGTACATCGGCCCATTTGTCATTTTCAGCGTGAGATCTTTGTACATTTCCATATATTCATGTCATCCGTGTTCTTGACTAATTATAGAACAAATGTTTACATCGAGAACCGCCTTAAAAACATACTTTGCGTTGGTTGCTTTTCAACTGATCTAATCAATACTCACCAAAATAAAAGCCTGAAGAAATGAATCTGATAAAAGGTGCATAGACTGACGTGTTTGTAGAACCGTATAGTGATTTCATGCGAGCTGTCAGCTCCCTCGATGTACCAGCATTGGAGAGATACAGACTTGTTAAGCTGCGACTGGCTGGCAACCAGTTCAGGGTGTACCTGCTCCAGCGCGCCCCGCGACCCTTGTGAGGATAAACGGATCAGAAAATAGATGGATGGAAGACTGAAACACTGGTCTGGCTGTTAGTTCTGGCACTCAAAACAAATATCTAGCACCAGTGGCCAATTCACCATAAGTTCTTGGTGGGGGGTAAAAAAATGTTCCCCAGAACCAATGGTGGACAAACGAGCAATGAAATAGTACAAAAAGAGCACCACAGAGGTCTGTGAGCTAATGTGCATGGTTGCACCGGCTCTCATTAATGTTAAATGACTACAAAGAAAGGTAGTATACACTGCTGCGGCACATTTAATGAGAAATAGAGTTGCAGTTGCCTATGAAACCGGTAAGACACATGTGAACCAAAATGTTGAATCCCGTTTCAACAGCAGTTCCTCCTTAGTGTTTATGTGTGCACGTGAGAGAGTGCCAACTCGCACAGTAGTGAGCAGGCTGTCTGACAGAAGAGGCCACAAAGTAGCAGTGAATCTTGATGACATTTGTAAACATACATGGATGTAAATGACCATACATTGATATAGTAAAACAGCCTAGTAATATACAATCTCGTTCACTGGCAGGACATACTTGTCAAAGACACACCCTCGGTTTACACGACATGCGCAACCCATTATTGTACTGTGTTTACACACAAGCAGCATTCCACACACGCCCCGGACATTCTGCCTAGCATTATTTTAAGTTGCATTAATTTTAGCATTTTCCCCTAAAATTGCTTTGCTAAAATGTGTGTGTGTGTGTGTGTGTGTGTGTGTGTGTGTGTGTGTGTGTGTGTGTGTGTGTGTGTGTGTGCGTGCGTGCGTGTGCGTGCGTGTGCGTGTGTGCATCAATTTTCTGATCCGCTTGTCCTCACAAGAGTTGCGGGGCATGCTGGAGCCTATCTCAGCTGTCTTCAGGCAGTAGGTGGGGGACACCCTGAACTGGTTGCCAGCAAATCGCAGGGCACCCAGAGACAAACAACCATCTAACTCACAATCACACCTAAGGACAATTTAGAGTGATCAATTAACCTAGCATGCATGTGAGCATAAGCAGTTCAGATAATGGGTGGATGGAAAATTAAAAGAAACGTGACCATTTTTTCAATTACTTCTCTGAGGAGTATCAGCACGACCCCCCCCCCCTACAACGTGTTAACGACCCCTTGTAGATGCTTCTCGTCCAATCCTCCTCTTTTTCATTATAAACAATGCCTGGCCTTTCTGTTGTAACAATGTCAAATTCATAATGCGGACCTTCTGCCCACTGTACGTCCGAACAAAAGGTAAAGACACAAGGTTCGATCTCTTAGCAACCAGCGGAAATATATATGGGCATGATTGCGCGGTTCCGCGTCAAGTCTGAGCTATCTTGGGCTCTACTTGGCGGTGCGCGACGGGAAAACGAAAAATATGTGTAACGCGTCCCAGGATACTCAACCGCTGTTTTATCAGATCTAAAATTTGTTACGTATTAGATTACTGTACTTGGTTCGCATATAAATGACGCATATAAATGACCACTTTAGTTAAACGGGCTGTTGGGTGGTTGTGGTGCGATTTTCCGACCCGGAAGTCATTTACCAAGGGTTATTTCAATCTGACACAAAGGTTATTTGGGTTTAAAGCGTGACACACGCAAAATACGACGAACAATTTCACATATTTGTGCTGAAACACTGCGAAATACTTTGGGACGCACGAAAGTCATAACCACGGACTGTTAATCGATTATGAAGACAAACGTGAGCGTGTTTAATGTACTCACCCCACCGTATCCTGGGTAAGCCATTTATGTTGATTTAAACGAGAATGTTGGTACAAATTGTAAAGTGTTCAGCCGTGAATGCCACTAGCGACACCCTTTCTACTTCCGGTAAATACAGCCAAACGCTCTCGGAAGTTCAGGACGAGAAGTTACGCAATTAGACCCGCCCCAAGCCGTGGGTACGTTTATGTTCGACTTGCTACCTTCTTGTCTCCTCAGTGGAAATACCAAGTAACTGACATGGTCGTCGACATTGACGAGCAAAGACTGTTACATTTGCAAATGAGATGTACTCGCAGTCCCGGATACGTTTTGTGTCACTACAGTGAGAGAGAGTTCAGAAAATGTAATCTGGATCAAAATTATCCGGATTTGGAAATTCCTTTTCCTTTTTCTTTTTTCTTTTTTGCTATCCAGGATCAGGTAATCCGATTTTTCTAAGCAACATTGCCTTGGATGACCCTGATCTTGACTGACACAGTTTTCAAATTTTCAAGATTACCAAATCCGTATTACCAGTGCTTTAATGGGACAATACTGTACCTGTATATCACAATGTGGACTACCAACAATGTAAAGAACAACAGATAGAAGAGCCAATATGCGGTCTCTCTTTCTTTATTTTTGATACAAAACAAACATAACAAACATCCACTTATGTATAATTTATTCTATGAATTGAGCCACAACAAATAATAAATATAAATGTACAGAACATAAACAAAATATTTAGGATATTTCAAACAAGTACTACATCAATTAAAAAAAAAGCCAAAATGCCCAATAGTTACCAAAAGAAATGTCTTTAAAATGAATATGCAGAAAGATTGATTATATCAGGTTTGTTTGTTATGTAAATATGTTTGAGGGTTTATTTGGGCCATAATGCTGGCAAACCCATCGTAGACACACACAACAAAAACAAGAACAACAACAAAAAACCGTGAATGCCATCGTTTCGAGCGCCAGTTGTACGTCAGGGACAACGCCGTCTTGGATGGGGCAAAGTGAAACGAACAAATATGGCAATAGACGCCTCATTGGAGCAAACTGGTGTGACGTACCGGCGTTTCCGCCATGTTGGATGTGGCAGATCTGCTCGTAAACGAAAGCAAGTACAGTAATGGATTGAACGTCATAGAGACCACCACACAGACTCGCACACCCCATAGTGCAATACGGGTTACAGTGCAATACTTTGATGTGCAATACTGTTTTTCACAGTGCAATTTAGTTCTCACTTTGCAATACTGTCTTTACTGTGTCCTTACAGTGCAATACTTGATGTGCAATACCGTTTTCGCAGTGCAATTTAGTTTTCAATGTGTAATACTGTCTTTACTGCGTCCTTACTGTGCAATCCTGTTCGATGTGCAATACTACTTTGCTGCTGGAACCACAACCTCAAGACCTCAAGTGCTAAGCTACTCTCATCCTATGTTTTTCCTTTGCTCTGACTGTCTCTATAATAAGCCGCTCTCGCACAACTGTAATTGCACTACTGGGATAAATAAAGTTTTCTGAATCTGAATCTGAATAGAGCGACAGTTTACGAAATTAATACAGTACATGCTCACAGTGCCTGCACACACACACGCACACGCACGCACACACACACACACAAAACAAACGTGTTAATGCAGCTTTTGAGATAAAACAAGGAGTCGAAAGTTAGGTGCCTTTTTCATACCTGTCAACTTCGGCTAATACCTGCACTTATAAATGATTACAATTCCCCTTACAAAGCAACAAAAACTCTTACGACGGGTTACCGTGCATGCGCACATCGTGCTCTATCAATCCGACTTTACGCAGCGATGACAAAAATATACGATTGAGGATAACTTTTGCTGGTTTGCCGTGACAATAGTAGCGATCAACGACGGCATTGAGGTTGGCTACCAGCAGGTGAGACGATCTGGATATGAGCCAAAATGGTCTTTGTGAGATCGGTTCACAATTGGTTTTTTTTCCCGTATAAAAGTTGTTATACGCCGTACATGATTTGAAATGATAAAAAACGTATAAAATATGCGGAAAACGTACAAGTTGACAGGTATGCTTTTTTAATGTAAAAAAACCCCACAAAAACAAAAAAACGCGAAAACTGTGCGACTGACTAGTTCAGTTGACTGGTAGCGGCCGTCAGGATGCGGCGGGCTTTAGAGACAAATAAGAATCGAGGTTGCTGGCTTTGACTGTGATGTTCAAATTTGGCACGATTGTGTGTGAATGTGTGTTCGGAGAACCTGCTCTCCGCGACCACAAGAGCCTCCCCTAGAGCAATTGAACACCTAGTTGGTAAACTTTGTGAATGAAATAATTCTCGTCCCCTTTTTTGAGGTACCTCTGTTCAGTTATTTTAATAGCTTAACATTTGTTTTTGTATTTCATTTGGTTTTCCACTTTATTGTTCTGGCATGACAAATCATTTGAGATTTTACTGTTTTATGTGTTTGTGTGTGTGTGTGTTGTGTGTGTGTGTGTATGTGTGTGTGTTTTAAACCAAAAATAATAAAACATGACACTTTTACAATAAAACTTTGTTACTTTTATTGGGCCAAGACGACATTCAGTATCTGTGAATGCTTCATCACTTGAAAGGTTATGTGAATCATTTCCAGTCCACTCATGGAGCTGCCACAAGACATTTCAAGATGACAATAATACAGTGTATGGTTCAAAGTAACAAAATACTTCAGGAGATTTTTCTGGTATCTGTACAGTTTGAGTCTGCATTCTTAGGATGATATTTTACTTCTACAGTACTCGCTACATTTGAACACAATTATCCGGACATTCAGTCAACATGGAGTTTATTCTTTTTTCAATGTCTACAAGATGGCATTACGCAAAATAGATGTAAATCAGGATTGACTTATTGATTGCTTTCTTGGGGCCGGTACGGCGGAACATGAACAAAAGGAGCTTTAACTACAAAGATGACGCAAGAAATTCAGACAAGCAAGATATTTCCCATGCATGGATTTAATGACGAGAGTTGTGTATTTTTTATTGTTATTATGAGATCATTTAGGTTTTTTTTATTTCATTGAGAAAGCAAAACAATATCGTTAAATAGAGTTCATTGTGACTAAAAAAAGGCCTACACACTTTAAGTACACTTTAATGTCACACTGAGACTAGATGTGGTCAAAATGTCACCTATAAACAGGTTGTACTCGTCAAACAAGGCACGCTTGCTTTCGGGAAGATTTGTTTGCAGAGGATGTCCGCTGTGAGTGGAACAAGTTTTGAAAATGGTGGTTATTCCCCATAAATGCGGCGCTTTTCTATTTGTAAAGCTTTCAACAGGCTTTTACTGTTGACTGTGCCTAATCATCGCTTCACACCTTCCGGCAGGATGGAAATAGACTTGCATGCTTGCGTGTCTGCTCTGAGGAATGATGCTCTCCTCACAAACGCTTCGGTCACTTTTGTTTAATGTCTTTTTTAATGGTTCATCTATAACTTTTGTAAGGCAAATACAGTGTCCATGATAAGTCTGTACAATCTCCGTTGAAATGCCAGCCTATTGTGAAATTCAAACAAATTTGACAACAACAAAGCATTTCAATTTTTTTCCATCATTCATGTCACCTACAACCTGTACAACTCAAATTATTTTTTCTCTTTCATTTTTTTAGAGAGGGGAAGGAAAAAGAAACAACTGCAAGAATGTGCTTGCGCAACTGTGCACACCCTGGTGTGTTTGTGTTCAAAATTAAACAACCAAATTCAAACTCGGGTTTTGGTCAAGGTGGATGGAATTATGAAAGCAAAAAATTGGACGACGAGATGCCAAAATCATGTAATTAGCGACGTCAAACTTTAATCGGTTCAATCCCTGCTTTAAGCCTAGGAAATCAACTGGATACTGTTGGAGGCGGGGAGGGAGAGGATGTTGTGGTCACGGCGGGATCCTTTTGCCGTCCTCCAGGTCCTCCAATTGTTCGTTTGAATTTGGGCTGAGGTGAAGTGTGAAATCAGAGGCTGGTAATGGAGAAGTTCTTGCAAGAAGTTTTAGCTAAACGCTCAGGGCACAAGTGTGATACAAGCAATTGTTGTGGTCAAGGCACAAATGCGCAAAAGCAACATCTCGAGACAAGTCTTATATATTCTAAGCAGGGCGTAACTCCCAATGGATAGCTCCCATTCAGTTTCTGGATGACCGCTCTAATGCTCTTGTTATGTCTTAATGATATTACCAAATACTTTCTTTTTTGAAAGTGTACTTTTACTAACTGTTACAACATTTTGGCTTTTCTAGAAGTTGTCTCAATACTGACATTTACGAATACCATAATTGTTTGCAGAACTTTTGCTTCTGGTTGGAACAAGACTGTAGGTGTGAAACCGCAGGCCAGCTATGAGATGTAAATACAGCGTTGTCCGGTCTATGTCTGCAAAAGGTGTTAACATTATTTTCCGTCGCTAAGGCAGTTCAAGTCGAGGTCATACCATAAGGTTCAAGTGGAGGTCACATCATAAGGTTCAGAGCAAGGTCACGCTATAGTCAAAGTACTGTATATCTGTCCGCAATAAGCTAAACATGCAAAAGGCTAAATGATGGCTTCAATACCAATTTGGAGAAGGACTTAGAGAAAAGTTTAGAAGTGACAGTAGATTTAAATAAGAAGGAAATGACAGACACCGGCAAAAAAAATGGCCAGCAAAAGTTTGGGTTGAAAAAGCTATACATTTTTTTTTTAATCCAGTGCCAAGCTCTCAGTGTAGACAGTTGATCTTCCGTGCATTCTTCCGGATGTAAAGACAAAGGTGCATACCATCACAAGCGCATACGGAGATCTGACAATGAAGCACGATGTCACCAAAGCACCAAAATGTGTAGTTGCAGGCTACACCCGAACACAGTGTGAAGGCGTACCATCAAAGATATTCCCACTCCACAGTGAATCCATACAAGGTCACCCAGCTGTACCTCACTGACATCATGAAGTTATGGGATCTATACCACCAACATTCAACCATTGGCAGAAAAATGGGCGACCTCACAGTCCGGGACTTGGCAGATGGAGGTATCCTATCTAACAGAAGTCAACAACTCCGGTCCAAGACGAGCTGATCATTTGAATCAAGTGTGTTGGAGGAGGGAAACACGTAAAGCATGCAGGCGAGGGGCCCTTGAGGAGCCCTGCTGTACAAGCTGGAGTTTGAGTCTGACTGGGAACCCGCTTCAGCGACTCGGCATCCCCAAAGAGCCATTCCACTCAGTCCCACTCCCAATCGCCAAGAGGTACTTGGCACACAACGCCATGAGGTCATATCCGTTGCGGATCATACGCTTCGCCTTTTTCTACTTTAGCGCCATGTAACAGCCACATATTCACCTGTGTAGCTCTTGTCACAGAACCTGATTTTCTGGATACGGCAGTCCACGAAGGAAAGGTCAAGTCAGGGAGATGCAAATTGTTTCTGCCTTCCGATTACCGATATTTGCCAGATCAAACATTCGAAAGGTAAGAAGCGGGGAGGCTACCTGTAACGCGAGGCGCTATTTCCACTTGAGTTTTTTTCTTTTGTGACGTTTCATGACTTCTTGTCTGCTCATCTGTCCGTCTTCATTCCAACACGAACGAACACATTAAAATCTTTCTCTAATTTGCAGCTCAGTGCTTTGGAGTAAGAGTGGCAAAGACGGCGTGCTTTTGTGACGATTAGTTAAACCCAGTCCTGTCAATACCACATGTGGAAGGATACCATTTTTCAAAGCTGGAGAAAAAATAAGCCATACTTCCTCAACACTGGGGATTGTGTGCAAAAACTTTCAAGAAATTCAACGACTTGCAGGCGATGAGCAACCAAGACTACCATTGGCCTCCCTCATCAAGAGACCAAAATGAGAGTTCACGCAGCAAGTGAGTGGCACTTTGGATCGGGTTAGGCCAGTCAAATTACCTAGGTAAGGTTAGACAAGAGACAAAACTCGGTTATGTTTAGGAACATTGAACGACTCTGATAGAACTGAAAATGCCAGCGGCATGGCATATTCTGTCCAAGTCAAGATTTGACTTCCTCCCCTTCATCCATCCTTCCTCCTTTCCTTCCGCGTTCAATCTCTCCTCCCTTCTTTCTTCCACCCTTTCCTTTGATATGTCATGGTTGTCTCCTGGTTCTTCCTTCCTTCATCCCTTTTACTTCCTTCCATGCCTCCATCCTTTCTTACCTCTCTTCGCTCTTGGGCCCCAAAAATCTGTACCCGTTGTCTCTCGTTAAAAGTTTGACACAAGCAGGGAATGTTGGTCCAGTGTCCAGAAAAGCGGCATAGAAATCTGATGCATTATCATTAGATCCTCTTCAATGCAATAGATAGGACCAAGGTGGGGCACACCATTCCAGCACCCTAATCTGCCTCTCACATCAGAATGTTGTAGCTCTGTCTCCATCGCTATCGATGAACGTCGACATACTGTATGTCTGTGCTCTGTCTCTATTCGTCCCAGCATCTCTACGTTCAGCATTGGCATGCCAACTACTTGGACGAGAAAAGCTCAGAAGCGTTCACGAGCTGTCTGCTGGAATTGCCATTTACTGATTTTAAATGTTGCATCCTTTTGTTGCACTGCAGTTTCAAAAGTAAGTTTGCTAAAGTTGGTTGCTAGCTTGTTTTCATGATGACTTGGCGTGGTGCTCACTAACAGACGTGGGTGCGTGTGGCGAGACAGACAGACAGACAGACAGATGGAATAGGATAGACAGATGGGGAAGGAGGGAGGTACACCTCTTACCACAAGAGGTCGCTGTTTGTTTTAACAAGGAATCGGCTGCTGCAAACTGTCCTCACCCAACTAAGCAAAATATCAAAAGGAGTTCAAGAAATTTTACCAAGAACAGAATGTTATTTTGGGGAGCGTAAGGTTATGACTAATGGAAAAAAAAGACTGCAAAAACCTGTTGACTGGTAAAATCAATTTCCCTTTAGCTTGCATGTTTTAAAAAAATGAACACCAGCAGCACACTTTGAAACATTTTAGAGAACAAATTAACATTATTTGGAAGGGCATGTAATGAAGTCTCGTTGAATGGCTTTAAGGAAATAAAACTTCAACAAAGTGGATTCAATTTGTCAAACTTTGCTCCGCTGTTTACGCATTTATTACCCTACCTTTGAAACCTAAGGTAATATTTAACAGCAACGTCGGATAGACATCCAACTAACTACGCGTGAGCACTATTTCTTGACGCCGCGCGCGTGCTGTTGTGACTTTTTGGGACCCGTATTGTTGATTCTTCTTTTTTTTAAACCATGGTTAGTTAAATGACAGCACGTGCTCTTCTCTTAGTTGGCGTTTTACAGGAGTATTGATACATTTTTGCTTCATCTATTCAGGTCTCCATTGCCAAGGTGGTCCTTGGAATTCTTGGACTGGTGGTGGTGGTTGTTCTGATCACAGTGCCAACTGTGATTTACTTAAAAGGTAGGTCTTTTTTTTTTTTTTTAACCCCGCTCGTTATTTGAGGAAGCGCAGATGATTACATTTGTCTTTCAAGGCCAAACACAGAACAGAAGTTAAAGTTAATAGTTAACATTTACGTACCATCAACAGTTCTAAGTTGTTTGCAACCTTCTGAAGCATCTATCCTGTCCACTCTCTCCTCCCCCCCGTCGTTTATGGTCATCATCAGAAGTATCACGTGAATATCCAATATCGGAAGATCTTCTTTACTCACCATTGGAACAAAAGCAAAGCAACAGCGCACCTAAAATGAGGCAATAGGAACGGGTCGCATCAGTTTTTGTGTCAAGAAGACGGGAATGACATGAAAAGCTATGGTACAAAGAAAACATTGTAGTTCCAATGGTAAAATGACAACAAAACATACAGTTAGCAGACCACGCGCTTAAGATTTTAAAGACACAATTTGGAGAAGACTCTCGAGCGCCTCCTCGAGCAGTGTTTCCAACAGGCTGTAAAAAAGTGGAGTCGAGCTATTTGACTGCATACTGCAAGTCCCCAAGGTCCTTTAGGACAGTTGAATGAGTATTTTATCATTTAAAAAAATACTTGCCAATTATTTTACAAGCTGCTGTCAGTTTTAGACTTTTTTTTTTTGGTGTGTGTGTGTAATCAATTCTTTTGACGGTATGTTAAGAGACATTTTCTTCCGACCATCACGAAAAGTTTGCTATTGCTATGACACTCCTTCAGAATTAAGAAAAGAGATGACACCGGCAAATTTTTAATCCTCACTCCACTATTTTCTGGTTTATGGAGAATGAGGCAAGATGTTAGAACATGAATTTGCATTTTAGCAATCATTTGCATTCTGGAGCAGACAGAAGAATCCTTTTAACTGAAACGGTGAGAGGAGAAAATCAATTCTTTGATACGCATTGCCCATATTTCGACCCAAATGTCATGTGATCTTGCTTTATGTTCTACAACATTTCAAGTTTTGCTTCGTTTTTTTGCTACACTAACAAAGAAACAAAAAATGGATGTTGATCAGACCAATACATTTGTCTTCAGCTCATTCTTCTTCCTTGGACCAGAGCACATTTGCCCACAAGTTTTTGAGAGATCGAGAAGCTTGAGTCAACATCAGTGCAGAGTGCGCCGCATCCAATTTTCTTTTTTTTTTTTCCAGAGGAGCATATTGAAATCACGGACAGAAGGACTTTCACACTGGAGGACGTGTTCAACAGTTCCCTCAAACCCAAATCTTACAACATCTGGTGGATCTCCGGTGGGTATCCAAGACGTTCGCCACTTGGAATTCCACTGCCAGTCAAATAGGAGCACCTTATTTTTCAAGCTTATTTATTCATTTGTTGATTGTAACTGATTGTAATTCATTTTCTGTGTAGATGATGAGTACCTGCACAGGCGACAAGGCTCCGTCTATCTTTATAATGTCACCACGGGGCAGTCATCCGTCTTCTTGAGCGCGGACACGTTTGTAAGTTATCCCTCTCGTTTTAGCAACTGCTTCCATCAATCTCAGAAAGTTTTAGAACGTGTGAAGTTAGAATTGTGACTGGTGGGGCCCAGGAACAGATTTGATCTTTCACCTTGGCAAAATTTGGGCCGATCAGAATCATCTACAATTGACCCTGTATCAGGCCATTTGCTCATAAAATGTTGTCGTTTCCCATTCAAACAGAGCGAAAAAGGCGCTTCCGACTTTCAGCTGTCTGCTGATGGCAGATATGTGGCATTTATGAGCAACTACTCAATGGTGAGACTCAGATTTTGTTTCAAGGGTCAATGTCACGACTAAGTGCCTTTGGTGATGTTTATTTGATTTTTATTTTCATAAATATAGTGAACATTTTGCGCATACGCCTGAAAAGTAACGTCCA
Source organism: Hippocampus mohnikei (assembly GCA_026261675.1). Classification (NCBI taxonomy): domain Eukaryota; kingdom Metazoa; phylum Chordata; class Actinopteri; order Syngnathiformes; family Syngnathidae; genus Hippocampus; species Hippocampus mohnikei. The sequence goes on from JAKGUB010000284.1 coordinate 19,382,515, forward strand.
TCCTGTCATTCTGGGGTAACGTCCCCTTCAAGAAACCCCCAAGATGTTTTCAATGACATAACGACCAGCGTTTTGTCTTCCTTCAGCGGAAGCTACAACAGTGGCTAATTAGCAAATATTGACACGGTTGTTTCCCAGCATACCTGAGCTTAACTTAACCCGTCCACTCTGTTATAAAAATAAAACTATTTTTGTTAAACAGTATACGATCTGCGTGCCAACGGAAACATGTCGCTAAGCGAGGGTCGATCGCGTTTTCATTGAACGCTAGCATAAGCCAAGAATGTCCACAATGTCAGCAGACTCACATATTCATCCATCCATCCATCCATCCATTTTCCTATCCGCTTTATCCTTAAAAGGGTCACGGGGGATGCTGGAGCCTATCCCAGCTGTCTCTGGGCAGTAGGCGGGTTACACTCTGAACCAGTTGCCAGCCAATCAAAGGGCACACAGAGATAAACAACCATCCACGCTCACACTCACACCTAGGGACAATTTTGAGTGTTCAATCAGCCTGCCAAGCATGTTTGTGGAATCTATCGCAGAAAACCTACCAGTACTTAAAACAATAACTTCAATGAAAAATCGTAACTTTTGGAGGTTTAGATGGGGATTTATCATTCCACGGGCAACTTGTCGTTCTTCTGACTTGTATGTTTGTTCCACTTGTTTCTGAACGTAATGACAACTGCACATTTCCTGTCCTAATAGTTGTGGAGGCATTCATTCACAGCTTCATACTCACTTTATGATCGGGCTTTGAAGTAAGTATGCGGAGAGATTGGATTTTGGATCTTTTTCTTGCTTTCTTTTGATACTGTCATTTGGCCACCTTAGCAAGTTTGTGGAACCTTCCTACCTGCCTGAAGAAATCCAATATTTGGCTTGGGCGCCAGCAGGCAACAAACTGGTGAGTGCGACTGAATCGAGTTTGAACTCGCGATGTCGGCTTTGCGTGATGGATTAGTGAAACCTTGATCTGCCTTTGCCAAACACGTATGTCAACTGCCAGGGCGAGAGGGATGATTGAGCCGTTGCACACTTGCTCTCTTTTGGATTTCTAGGCCTTTGTGTGGAAAAATAATGTGTACATAAAGACCAACCCAGATTCATTGCACCAGCAAGTGACGTTCAATGGCAAGGAGAATCAGATTTTGAACGGAATTCCAGATTGGGTGTATGAGGGTAAGTAAGAAGTAGTAAGAAATAAAGATACACCTACAAATAATGATTAGTTAACAAGAAACTAATTCCATCGATCATGCTTGCATAAATGAACTGAGCCATACTGAATTGTAATGCCACTGAATCGAACGGAACTGAATCGTTCCACTTTAAAATGAACCGTCCTTGAAGCATATTGCACCCCATGTTTCAAGGTACGTCTGGAATCAGCTTTTATTAGAGAGCTGCACATGCCTAATAATTACCGTACGTTTGCCAGTTTCTGATGATTTTGGTGACTATAGTGGGAGTTCCTTTTGCCAGAGCCTACTAACATTTATGACCAAACATGTAGACTTTTATTCAAAACACACATTGTTGTTCCCCCTACCAGAGGAGATGTTCTCATCCAATCAGGGCCTCTGGTGGTCCCCAGGAGGAAAATATGTGGCCTATGTTGAGTTCAATGATACAGGGGTGCCCACTGTCGAGTTCTCCTGGTATGGAGATCGTCAGTATTCCCGTACTGTTTCTATCCCATATCCCAAGGTGGGTACCCGTCCATGAGCCAAAACCTTCACGCATATCCAATGATGGTTAGCCATAAAGACCTTAGCACATATCCAAAGATGGGTACACTCTCCATGGCCTTCATGCCTGATGTCAATTGTTTTGTATTGTCGTCTTCAGGCAGGTTCCCCAAACCCAGAGGTGAAGCTGTTTGTTGTGGACACAGACAACACGACAATGATCACTGAGGTTCTTGTTCCAGAAGCATTCAAGTCGCAGTAAGAGAACCCCCACGGCGATTAAAGTTACACAATGTGTCGGCTGAAGATGACATTTTGCCAATAGGGAGTATTACTTGGCCACAGTGACTTGGGGGACTGACCAGCGTCTTGCCATCCAGTGGCTAAATAGGCTCCAGAACCACCTCATCCTTCAGATCTACGACCTCCGGGGCTTCACCTGGGAGCCAGTTCAGGTACAAAACAAGTGGCGTGCTGTTTCCACATTCTTTTGAGTATTACCTTACATCTTTACGTATATTTGGTGCCCTGCTATGCAAGTAACCGGATTCTTCATGAAAGGGGCTCCAAGCTGTTTCAGGACTATCCCAGTTGAATTTTACCATCAAACTAAATCTTAAAACCCGTCAGGTGTGCGCAAGTGCTGATTGTGGAATCCAAAAGCAGATTTAAACATTTCAAGCAAGTGTCACAGTTCATTGAACTGAACAGCAAGAGCGCGATCATGCGATTAAACGCAATCCAGTAAAAAGCGACGTTGACAAAAGTTTGACGTGAAAACAAAACCACTATCAAACAACGAAGGGCAGCGGACCGAGTCTCATGGGAGGAAGGTCAAGGAACAGATCAAAACACAACAACAACGAAATACCTCGACAAGGCGAGGAAAGTAATACATGAAAATCACAGTAGTTTTACAAGTACGGGAAGAAGCACAAGTGTATCCAATAGGCAGAAGCATGTTTCCAGCTGACGAGAATGGAAGTTGCGAATCAAAATGGAATACCGTAGCAGTGCACATTAATTTGATCCTCCAGCAAATCCCAACGCAAAGGACCGTAGTCTTGCCCTGGGACACGGGATGAACAATGATGGAATCCAATACAAAAATAGGACCACGGGAGGGATAGGATGAGCAGAGGATGCAGCAGACCGTTGAGGAGTGCTGAGAAGCCTTGTTGCGGGTATAGAATGAGTAGGCGAAAAAGAACATGCAAACTCATCACAGGAAGGCCCAAGCTGCAATCAAACCATGCACCTCTGCACTATGAAACCGATGTGCTAACCAGTTGACCGCTGTGCCGCGCCCCCATACATAATTCAAGACAGACAAAAAATAGCATCAAGATGGCAGTGTTATTGAAAATTATTTAATGCCGCTTGAACACAAATGGTAAAACAATGCTCACAGACATATCTTCTTTATCCTCTGCAAAAAAAAGCCTAATATTACTGCAGCTTACTGTGGAGTGGTGACAACCGTTTCCATGTATGTCAGCATTATACTGCCCCCACATGGCCGAGAGATGTACACCAAAAATAGCAGCACAATGTCCACTGAATGAAAGCACAAATGCTGCAAAAATAGTTTCAAGTTTAACACATTTTCAGAAACTACAATATTATTGAGTGCTATTTTTCATATTTATCACAAACATTGTTGTATTCTGCTATGCTGCCCAGAAAGAAAATCACGGTCAATACATTTCTGATCAACAAAGTGGGATTAGAATACCTTGATACTGTAGATGAACAAATATCTATGTGAGAATTATAAAATGAGTTCTCTGTCTTGCTTTTTTGTAGCATCTGGATGCGAAAAGCACCACTGGTTGGATTGGGCGGGTAAAAATTAAACAACTACATGCTCTACTCTGAAACAGAATAATGGAAGAAATTTTGAGCTATGCTAACATCTTTTTCTGGCTAGTTTTCTCCATCACCTCCAGTTTTTGCCGAAGATAAGATGAGTTACTACGTGTTGATGAGTGACCCCAAAGGTTACAAGCACATCCATCACGTTGTGGAGGTTGGCTAAGTAGACAAACTAACATGAAAATGATAGTATTAGAATTATGTTTTGTGGTAAACTATGACAACTTTTCCTTCGCAGGGCAACGCGACGGCAATTACCACAGGAGAATGGGAAGTCATTGCCATTCAGAAAGTAATGGCAGATAGTGTGTGAGTCCATTTTGATTTTGAGGGGTAGAATAAATCTACTTGTATTTGGATCCCTCAGGGGTAAAAACCCCAACTATGCAAGGTGGTTGATGTGAGTGAGTTGCTCCTGGTTAGCGCGTCTGACACACAGTTTGCCTGTTTAGGGTTCGAATCTTGGCTTCCTGCATGCACTTTGTTTTTTCTCTCCATGCTTGTGTGGATTTACTAGGTCGACTTCTGTTTCCGCCTTCACCCGCAACACATGCGCCTTAGGTTAATTTGAAGTCTCTAAATTGCGCATTGGTGCCAATGCGAGTGTGAATGGTTGTCTGTCTAGATGTACCCTGCAGTTGGCTGGCAACCAGTCCAGGGATTATTTCCCCCCCGGCTAAAATCTGATGGGATAGGCTTGCGACACAACGGTAAAGAAAATGGTGGCGGCGGTAGACGGTGTGATAGCGTAGTGCTTAGAAGGGTTTCCTCACAGACGAGGGGTGTTGGGTGCAAATGCATCGCCCATTCGGTGCGGATGTGAGCTGGAATGGTTGACTGAAGGAAAAGAAATCCAAGTGTGATATTTTATATTGATGTACCTTGCAAACCTATGTTAAGGTTCTTGATACTTTAATATTCATGATTTTCCACAGATATTTCTCTAGCAACCAAGAGGGAGGCAAACCCGGAGGAAGGAATATTTATAGGTAAGGCATTAATGCCATTGTGAGTTCTGTACATACTTACTTTTAAATGTGCCGCTGATACGGTGCGCGCTTGTTGCAGATGGAGCAAGGGAGAGGTCAAGTGCCTGACTTGCAATCTGAGTGGTGAAATCTGCCAGTATAATTCCGCTTATTTCAGCCAGAATGCGAGATTCTACCTCATGAGCTGCCGTGGTCAGTTCTTGTCTTTTTGTGTCCAATACGTTTGTAATATGTTGTGTGACATATCATCAAGTTGTTTATTGTTTATCAAAGGTCCTAGCATACCTTACAGTTCCCTCATGGATAACAAGGAGGGCAAAGGTGAGAGCTGCTTGCATAAGAAAAAGAAAAGTTTTGTTTTGTTTTTTTACTAATTTTCATTTATTTTAACATAAGAGCTGAAGCGGTTGGAGGATAACAGCCAATTCACCCGAGGCATTTCTGACATCCAAATGCCCACAATGCGTCGAGGAACTATCAAGATTGCTGGATACAGTGAGTTCATTCAGCTGGCTCTTTTGCATTCGGCGGCAGTTTCTGGTATGCACATTATGTGCATGGCGACACGCCTCAAAATAAAAAATGACTACTGAAATGTATTTTCCATTGTGTAATGGCATGATGATGTTTCTTAGATTCACTACTGAAGCAATCCTACTAATAATTAACATTATTATCTGGGTTGGTTTTCTCAAATGATTGATTTTTTTTAACTGACTGAATGAAATATGTTAGGATCACTTCACTAAAGACTACATTGCCCATAGGTCTGATTGTGAGTAAATCTCATCTTTTTTTTTCTTTTTTTGGTCATGACAGAGCTCTGGTATGAGATGTTTTTGCCACCGGGCTTTGATGAGTCCAAGAAGTACCCCTTGTTGCTAGATGTGTAAGAGTACATCACCAGCCCCGCAAAAACTCGTAGGTAACAAACTGGGCATCGTACATCATATCACTAATCAACCTTTGCAGATATGCCGGTCCCTGCAGCCAGAAGGTAGACTTCACCTACAGTGTGGGCTGGTCCACATACCTGGCCAGCACAGAGAAAATCATCGTCGCCAGCTTTGATGGGAGAGGCAGCGGTTACCAAGGCGACAAGCTAATGCACGAAATCTATAAACATCTCGGGTCCTATGAGGTGGAAGATCAGATAACCGCAGCCAGGTAAGGAGGCTGAAGGGTCAACAATCATTTCTCCTCCTTCTACGAGACGGCCTTAACTACATTTTTGTTTTAGGGAATTCATCAAAATGGGATTTATTGACAAAGACAGAGTTGCTATTTGGGGATGGGTGAGTAGTCCAACTAGCTAATGTTTAAGTCACTTTGCACCTAGTAGGACTCTAAAATATACATCTATTTTTTGTCAGTCTTATGGTGGGTATGTGGCTTCCATGGCCTTAGGATCTGGAAGTGGAGTCTTTAAATGTGGAATGGCAGTTGCTCCAGTCTCCAAATGGGAATATTATGGTATGTTGTATTTTTCTATTGACAAATTTCACATGAAAGTCATCCCCCCTCCATTGTAAGGGTTACGTTCCACACCACGACCGCAATAAGCGAAGTCTATGATATAGAACTACTTTCCTTAAATACGCCCTAGACATGTTTTTACGCACACTTTCAAAACACTGTAATGCAAATGCATTTAAACACATATCATAGATTGAGAAATTCGAGAGCATTTGATAACACAAAAATATTGCACAGTGCAACAGAGCCCTCTATGTGTTTACAGTCAGCAAATCCTGTTTCTACAACCTAAGAAAAAACGTATCATCTCACGATATACATCAATAATCATGCCCAAAGATGTACAGTTTGAGATGAACCCACATCTGTCACTTTCTGTAGGGGTAAAAAGCAGGACTACAGAGGATGACATTCGATCACCGTCTCAAATGAAATAGTCTGCTGTTATCTCGTGGTCAACAGTTGAATGTCACACAAAACAGGCGAGAGTAACACCAAAATAGTTATTAACTGCACAAACTAAATCCACAAAATAGCACGACCCTGTGTCCAGAACACAGGGGTGGCATGGCTCAGAGAAGGAGTGGTCGTCTCCCAAGCCAGAGGTTGGGAGGTTCAATCCACGGTCATTGCGACCTTGTGGAAGTGTCCCTGAGCAAAATACTTAACCCACAGTTGCTCCTGATGCTGCGCCATCAGTCGGTAAATGAGGGAGTGTAAAGCGCTTTGAGTACCAAAGATAGAAAAATTCTATATAAGTGACTCCCCATTGACCATTTAGATGGAGAGGGACTTTGCAATACAACTATCAACAGCTCACTTTGGGTTCTTTCCAGATTCCATCTACACTGAGCGGTACATGACAAAGCCAATTGACAATCTAGTCGCCTACACTGTAAGTTTGCATGCACAGTTGCACACTCTTCAGCTGTGTAGCTACTGTGTGTCCAAATTCAATCCCATTCTGCACAGAACTCCACAGTTACTGCGCGGGCCAAGAACTTCCACTCAGTGCAGTATCTCCTGGTTCACGGAACAGCTGATGGTGAGTCATATTACTTAAGGTTATTTAGAACAAGCATGAGAGAATAGTGCTTAGCGCATCTGCCTGACAGCAGAGAGGTCCTCAATTCCACTCTCAGCTCGGGCCATCCTGTGTGGAGTTTGCATGTTATCACCGTGCTTACATGGGCTTTCCCCACGTATCTACTCCATCCTTTTCCCACATTCTGAAAATGTGTGCATTAGGTTCATTGACGACTTGAAATTGTCCATGGGTGCGAATGGTTATTTATGTGCCCTGTGATTGGCTGGTGACCAGTCCAGGTTGTGGCCTGTTTGTCACCCAGTCAATTGGGATAGGCTCCACCATAGCCACAAAACTAAAAAGGACAACCAGTATCGAAAATGGATGCATGGATGATAATAACAACAAGTTAATTTTAAATCATCTCCACACACATGATGACCAGACTATTTAAAAGTCTGAATGTGGACAGCTGGGTGTATGACCAAGTAGCCACTCTCCACCCCAATTACCTGAACACAATCGAGACTGTATTATCCAACATATGTTTATGCGCTTCCACTTTATAGACAACGTGCATTTCCAGCAGGCAGCTGAGATTTCTGAAGCTCTGGTGGATGAGCAGGTCGACTTTGAGGCAATGGTGAGCAAACTAGCCGTGCTGCCGACATGCGGGATGTCGAAATGAAATTCTGAATGTGTTGATGTTGTCCTTCAGTGGTACACAGACAAGAACCACGCGCTTCCTGGTTCTGCCAATCAACACGTCTATACCCACATGAGCCACTTCCTACAGAGGTGCTTTGCATGAAGTCTATTGGATCAGCACTCCAGAACTGCATACGTTGCACAAGGCGGACTGGACATAGCATGTTTACTTGTTTGGTTGTCAAAATCATTACCGGTACTGTAATTTAGAGTATATCTTGTCCCTAGGTGTGATTGAGAGTGTTTGATTTTCTGTATGTGCCCTGCGATGGGCTGGCAACCAATTCAGGATGTACCCTGCCTACTGCCCGAAGGCAGCAGGGATGGGCCCCAGCACGTCCCCGCTGTGAGGACAAGCGATTCAGATAATAGATGGATGGGATTTGAATGGAGGCCAACATTGTAGCAATAATGGCTAAAACCTTCAGAGAAAAAAAACTGCACTCCACAACTTGGAACTGCTAAGCCACCCAAGAAACAATGACCACTTATGTGACGTTCAAATCATTTGAATGCTGCTTTAGCTTGTATTTATGATCTCTGATGTTATGCATGGTTGTCCTTTGCCCAGAAACCCTCTTAAGTGGTCTACAATGTTGGTGGACATTAAAATATGACGTATAAACAAAATAAAGGTATTTTTAATCTTTCTATTATTTCAAAATGTTTTATCGTCTGAACATGGAAGAAGGAATAGTGTTTGAAATGTTTGATTGTTGTGATTTATATAAATCGTTTATAAAATTGAGAACTAAAGACGCTGAAATAAAATATAAAACCTATAAAAACAAATTAGTAAATATTATAAGAACTAGCAAGAGCAGGGGTGTCAAACGTACGGCCCGCGGGCCGGATCCGGCCCGCAAAGGGGTTTAATCCGGCCCGCGAGATGATCATGTAAAACAGTACAGTAATCCCTCGTTTTTCGCAAAATGGGGACCAAAACCACCCGCGAAAAACGAAAATCCGTGAAGTAGCGACCAATTAACAAATATTTTTTTTAAATTGCCCCACGTGGGCCTTTGCGGTTGAGCAGAGCGCACGAACACACAAACACACACACACACATACACACACACGCCAGGATCTCTCCGTGTGCAGCAGACGTGTTTATGATTAGTCAATTAAGGTTGTTTAGACAATTAAGGATGGAGGGCAGACGCTATCAATAGCACTCTCACATTTACACATTTAATAGCACTCTCCTTAGTTTGTAAGGTGTAGGCACGGATTACATTTAGATTTTATATGCACGTGTAAATGGTTTAAAACTGGTTTCTTTATAAATCTCGTTTAATCTTAAAAGTCCATTCCTATATTTTTCAATACCAATTACTTGTTAAAGTTTGTACAATCAGTGGGATCAGTTTCAATGCATATATGTGAATGATAAAAGTAAATTGCACATTTGTCGATGGAAATGTAAGGTGCTTCATGAAATGTTTTGTAAAAGATATGTTCATTAAATTTCAACATTTTCCTAATGTTCTTGTACTTCTTTATACCAAAACAAAGGAAAGACATATTGTTTTGGTTATTTCTAGCAAAGTATGGTATCATTTTAATGGTCCGGCCCACTTGACATCTACCGAGGCCGTATGTGGCCCACCATGTGAAATGAGTTTGACACCCCTGAGCAAGAGAGATCATTTTCATGCATTATTAGAGCAGAATAAAAACAACACTCGAGAAATATGGAAAATATTAAATTATGTAATTAGAAATAGCTCTAAAAAAACAGATTCTCCAGAGTCCTTTATAAAAGACAAAAATACCATTATTGAGAAAACTGCAGAAATAGCTCATGAATTTAATGAGTATTTTGTTAATATTGGCAGTAACCTAGCAAAACAAATTCCTGATCCAATAAATTCTTTTGAAATAGATAAACACATGGAAAAAAATGAAAGTGGACTTTTCTGAAAATCCTGGGGGAAAAAAAAAAAAAATGCACGCACGCACACACTTAGCCGATCACGCATGAATTAGTTTACACAAAACGCTATTCAAATATTCGACATTCAATGATTAATCTTCCTTTTGTGAATGTGAAGCGAGAGTATTACTGTTGAGGCGACGCCACTCAAGCTAAGCGAGCCTCAGCAGTAGATAGTCCGCGTCTCTCTCCTGTGCGTGCTTCAGCGCGAACATGTACGCAAGCGCGTCTTTTGATTTCAACCAATCAGCGCCGACGCAATGACGTTACACACCCGACGTCACACACAACAACAGCTAAACTAAACTAAGCTAGCCGAGACGACACTCGAAGTCGGACGGACACGTTTTTCTGCCGATCTGTGTGTTTCCCTTTTTGTCCAAATATATTTTTATGACAACTGTCTTGTCCACGGCGTCTTTTATTCGTTCCCATGGGGTTTAGCAAGTGTGTTTATAAAGAGACGAAAATCTATTTACTGTTACTAGTGTTAGCGTCTCAACATGGCTACGCTCGTAAAAGCAAAACAACGAACTCAAACGCGTCTTCGTTCAATGTTGTCAACTAAGATCCGGATTAATTTTAGGCAAATTTTCCTCAATTCTCCGGAGAGATTTTCATAAAAATTAGAAAAACCCTGAATTCTGGGAAAATCCGGAGGACTTTCATCTCTGAACATGTGCTATTAAGTCAAAATCAATATGGCTTCAGAGGAAAAACGGACCACCTCAATGGCAGTAATGGAGTTTGTGGAAGCTATAGCCACTAATATAGACAACAAAGAATTTACTGTTGGGATTTTTCTAGATCTAAAAAAAGCTTTTGATACAATAGATCATAGTATATTATTGAATAAATTAGAGAGCTATGGTATTACAGGCATAGCATATAAATGGATTGAAAGTTATTTAGAAAATAGATATCGGTATGTGCAGTTCAACAATAAAAAAATCTAATCAAATGAAGATTACCCATGGGGTTCCTCAGGGGTCTGTGCTTGGACCAAAACTATTCATATATAAATGATATCTGTAGTGTCTCAAAACAATTCAAATGTGTCCTATTCGCTCATGGTACAACTTTCTACTGCTCTGGAGAAAATATGAAACAGCTCCTGAAAACTGTGCAAAATGAATTAAAAACATTACAAAACTGGTTCGACCAGAAAAATGATCACTAAATTTCAAAAAAATCCAAGTTACCGGTATTTGTTTTTGGCATGAGACCAATCAAACGCCAAATTCAAATAAAGGTAAACTCAATTGAAGTAGAACGAGTTTATGAAACTAAGTTTCTTGGATTAGTAATAGATACTAAACTATCCTGGAAGCCACACATAGACAACGTGAAAAGAAAATATCTAAAACTATAGGGATCTTCCTATAGGGATCAAATATGCACTATAACCTGCGGGACCTGAGTGTGTCTTTACCAAATGATATCCAATCAACTTAATTTACCACAAGTGGACTTGATTTAAATTGGAGGAACCTCTTAAGAATGGTCAGTCGAAATTTCATAAAAATGTTAATGAATTAGTGAAAAAAAAGTTTTTCTTTTTCCCAACACTGTCATGGAACATGACAAAATGTGGAAAAGTGAAGTACTGTGAATACTTTCTGGATGTACTGTTGGTCTCCGATCTGTCATAGTAGCTTCATGTTACTGTACTTGCTTGAAATTTGATGGTGAGGCCTTGAGACACAAACATATGACTTGTGACATACTGTATGTGACTTACTTCCACCGCTGCCAGTTGAACACATACGCACCCAAACTCACTCAATGGCATCTTTCTCCAAATCTGTTCTCCTGGATTGTCCGGAACAAGCCACAGTTCCTCCTTTCCAAGCCCCATCGCTCAAGTCCTTAGCCTTCCTCATCATCTGTTAGCTCTGTAAACACAGCCACTCGGCGCATGTGTAAGCTTTTGTTAAATTGTTAATTATATTTTATATTTGAGCATTATATTCTTTTATGTTACAGTTACCTAAATTATATTCTGTTTAATAATTGCTGAAATATTCTTATGTTGCTTGCATCTGATTGGCGAAGAAAAGCAGGAAGTGGTTTCGTTACCGGAAAAAGGTGTGTGCGTTCGAGAGTTACGGAGTAGTGATGGGAATTCCGGCTCCTTTTAGAGAGCCGGTTCTTTTGGCTCGGCTCTCTAAAAAGAGCCGGCTCTCTCGGCTCACTAAAAAGAGCCGGCTCTTTAGGCTCCCAAATGGCTCCTCGGTTTTTGTTGTTGTTTAAATTAATTTACTACTAAAAATCATGTAAAATTATGTGTAAAATGAATTACTAATGTAAAAAATATACAGTATATTAAATATTTATTATTTATATGACTTTATTCATATTCTTCTGAACATACTCAACATGGAGTGCTACAAAAAATAAATTACAATGTACAAAAAAAAAAAAGACCCATCTCAAAACAAGGTCAACAAAAAGTTCCAATCTACGATTGTGTATATTTATAAGCGTTTAACTATTTTCAGTAAAACAACATAAGTAAGCTTTGATTACCACGCAACAAATTATACATTAAAATTTGATATTGGATATTTTAACCGTGTCTACACGCTGTTGTTGAACTATCAATTAAGTTGAAATGAGTCCAAATTTCACTGCGCTTCCTATCCATTTTCTCACCTTTCCACTTTCCACCGTGTTGTTTTTTCTCTGTAGCGCTATCGAGCTCTCTCTCGTCTCCCTGTCTCTCCTGTTCGTGTGCTGCTCACAGTGTGCTGCTGTGTGTGTCTCTAACTCCTCTCCCTTCTCTTGCTGAAGCTTGTGTGTAACCAACCCTCTCCTCCCTCTTCTACCACGGATCTTGACCAATCACGTGCGGCTTTATCCGAATCCGGGTGGGGGATGGGGAGGGGGACAGGAGGAAAAAAAATGCGGCTCCTATTAAGAGCGGCTCCCTATTAGAAGCCGGCTCTAAGAGCCGGTTCGTTCTCGAACGACACATCACTATTACAGAGCAGACGTTAATAAAATAAAAAATAAAGAGCTGCGTTCAAACTAAGTCCATCTCTCCTTTTTGCCCATTCCGAACGTAGAGCCATCCATCCAAAACCTACGAACCCCTCAACTTACACATGTTAGCACAGGCGCCGATGTCTGTGATACATGTGATGTCCGCTTCTTTTGACTTTTCATTAGGGATCTGGCATGATTGAATCTAATTTAGCTACTCTGCGATATAGAAAAAAAACTTCCAGTCAAAATGTCTGACTTGGTTTTATTTCCTTGACACCAATTACCACTTTACCCATTTTGTTATGAGAAGTTCAAGGTCAGTTAGTTTCCTTACAGCTCTCTGCAAGATTTATGGCTCGCACTGGCGTAAAATGCCACCCACTCTTCCCATCTGTGTAAATATCTCAAGGATTCTCACTTACTGACTCATTGTGTCCACATCAAAACCCACGCACACGCTGTCCACTGGATATGACAGTAGCCCATTTAAGGATCACGTCCTGCTATCTGTTTGCCAGGAGTGTTCGGCTTATTTGTTTGAACTTCGCACCTAGGCACCAACTGGCATCACGCCCCACTGGCTTTCCCAACAGGGGCTGAAACACATTTGAGTAATGGCTCGAGAGTAATTGGTGGGCCGTAAATAGGGCTGAGCCCTATCCACCTGAGCAGATCCACCTTCAGGTATTCAAGAGCTACAGGCAAAGTCGGGAAGTAGTCCAAGAACTATTGTCGTTCTTCTGAAAGAGGAAAAAAGGTGAGATGCGCTTTAGTCAACTTTTCTTCACATATGATGCAAGCTTTAGAGTACTTACTGGTCGTCTGGTTCTATGGGACAGGTTGTCGCCATGACAAACATCCGTGCCCTAGCTGGCCTCCTTGCCGTCCTCAGCTTTGTCCAGAGTAGCTGGCAGGTTCCTCTTCATGACATCTCAAGGTAGAAGCCCAAGCGGATAGATATCGGGTGAGAATGCATTTGCCTCTGTCTCATTGCCAAGTACATGTTCTTCCTCCCCAAAGCTCGGAGACCAACGATGATTTAATGAGGAGACATTCGGAGGGAACGTTTTCCAATGATTACAGCAGATATCTTGAAGACCAGAAAGCTCAGGACTTTGTTCGGTGGCTGATGAACAACAAGCGACCCGGGTTAGTGGTCCATTCCTACGGTTTGTGGCTTGTCCTAATGTGATCGTTCATCACTTTGTTAACCCTTTCATGCACCCTGTAACCCGATAACATGCTAAGCTGACCATTGTAGTGACCACTGGGTTAAGATTTGCTGAATGTAATTGGTGTTCTTAGACCTAGCAAGTTTCAAATATAAACAAAAAAAAGTAAGTCATTTTTGCATCAGATGTCAAATCTAAGCCCCAAGGCCTGAGCTGAGTTTCAAACTCACATCCTTTTTTTTCAATGAAAAAAAAATAGTGCTAAAATATACAGTGCTGTATATTGTATTTCATATAAAATACATCATTTTTCCCCAACAGTATAGCCCCTCATTTGCTAGCATTTCTCTTGGCCGCATTGCTTCCATTAAGTACACGTGGATGTCGATTTTTTTGGGTGGTGGTCTGTAAATGTAATCTGCCCAGGCATTCAGAATCAGTTACGTAAAATATATCCTTTCACCAGTCACATTCCAAATTTGACCTTGCAGCATTTTTCCATCCTCCGATTGGTCAGTCAGAGCAAAATTTATTACAAGCCAACTTTGTCTCGGAAATACATGCCAGTAGCGATCTGCACACACTGTTCCATATCATAATCAGCCTATCCGGTGAGTATGTTTTGTTTCCTTTAAATTGTGATTGTTTTTGTCACACTTTTAGATAAATATTCATTCAGAACAGATGCAGATGTTCTACTTTACATGGCACCATTTTTTTTTTTTTTTTTACTAGCTCCATTGAAAAGCGCCACACCGATGGGACTTACACCAGCGACGTGAGCTCCTACCTCCAGGACCAGGCCGCAAAAGACTTTGTCACCTGGCTCATCATGACCGGCCAGACCCGAAGAGAGTAGGGGGAACTTCCTGCTTCTTTGCATTCCTTCAGTGCCTGATACCACTGGGTCAACACCTTGGCTGCTTTGTCCTTGCCCCGCTTCACGTTTCACCTCGATGTCCCTTTTACCCTTTCCTTGCAATAATAAATCACATGAATGTGTTGAGTGGGGTGAAGAGAAATTGCATTTTATAACATGAACCAGGCGAGCTAAGGCTTCTTTTACATCAAATAAGTAGCTTCGAATACATACTGTACATACAATATATACTGTATTCACATTGAAATTTAGCAGCTTCCAAGTCATTGAACTGTAATGAAATGAGTGTTCAGTATACATTTGTTCAGTTCAACAATGTCTCTATATGATGTCTTGTGACTGACTGGCAACCAATTCAGGTTATAATCTGTCTTTTGTCCAAAGTAAACTGGGATAGGATCCGGCTGCACGTGAACCAGAACGGGATAACCGATATAGAAAAAGGACGGATGGTTTGTAAATTAGGACGGTCAAATGAACATTGTTAGTTTTTTTTTTTTTGTAATGAAATAGCAGAAACAACTCATAGAAAGTGTGAAAGTGATTGACTATTTAAATGCCTATTTTTAAATCAATTTAACACAATGGGAACTAGACTTAATGCTTCCTTTTGTTTTAAATTGATCTGAAAATATGCATTTAATTGTCAACAATAATCAGACAATTGCCATACAAAACAAAAAAAAAAAAAACAAAAAACAGGTGATTTGTTCACGGGCACAAATCTGGACAACCCATGGGCCAGTAATGGACCCGTAATGGTTTCCATGGTATGCATGTACCCAGATGGGCGGTCAAGATGCACAACCGGGGGTTAAACGGGAGAAGGCACGTGGACGGAAGCTTCACCAGCGACGTGAACAAAGTCCTGGACTCCATGGCGGCCAAGGAGTACTTACTCTGGGTCATGAACTCCAAGTCTTCAGGGGAGAGGTAAAGACGACACAGTGACTCAGTCGTAGTTGCCTTGGCCAACCAGCATGATCCTAGTGTGATGTTCTGTGTATTCCAGTAAGAGAAGACAAGCCGATCACTGAGGACAAGCTCTCTATGAGGACGACGCAAGAAAACAAACATGAGGAACAGGAAGCCATACAAAAAAACAAAACAAAAAAAAGATTCTTCCATTGTTTTGAAAGTACCTCCAGAATTTGTTTTTTTACACATTTAAATTATTTTCTATTTATAAAAGGTACAAAAAAAGTAAAGCTCAGGTATAAACTATTTTGCTCTGCAAAATAAATGTTTTTTCATTGAGCCTTGGCATTACTTCTACTGCATATATAAGAAACCTGTTTTGACACTTTCTTTGAACATTTAAAAAAAAACTGAAGATGACAATATATTTTCTTGCTGTTTATCACTTCAAAAATTCCAATAGAGTAATCCCTCATTTATTAGCGCGTTTTTATCGACATTAATTTAAATGAATTTTATGTCACAGCGGATGTGACGTTGCTCTATAAATAAACCAGAAACAAAACATCAAGCGCGCTGCACAAGTCCACGCACGTTTGTTTTGCCAGCCACGGCAGGCGCGAGACACGAAAACGGATATTGAAATAGTTTATGAATGGAAAGTTTACTTTTAAAAAGTTGGCAGATTGTTCCACTGACAAGACCAAAATGACCTGGATGTTTTGCAGTCGTAAACTGAGCTATCATCATAGCACGTCGAGTCTGAAATACCACTTAATTAATGGCCAAGCACACCGCTGACGTGAGTAGTCCGCCCCCTCGTTCGTCTCAGACAGACGGGGCTTACGTTCCAAAAGAACTTGTGTTAAGTGAAATCCGTGAAGGAATTGTCTTTACTTTAGTTATTTCCTATAGAATACAATACTGCAGCGATTCCCCCCAAAATAGGACACAAAATGTCAATTTCATACTTTTTGCCATCTATGGTTGACATTAGTCCACAGTCCCCAAGCCAATCAGGACGCAGAACACAATGCACCTTTAAAAAAAAAAAAAAAAGCTGGGAAAAAAATCTGAAACATCAAAACCATATAAAATGAACCTTGTATATATATATATATATATATATATATATATATATATATATATATATATATATATATATATATATATATATATATATATATATATATATATATATATATATATATATATATATATATATATATATATATATATATCCTCTTTCATGGAGAATTGTTCACTGTCTGCCAGGAATGTGTTGAATTGAGGTCATGGCCACCGATCAATGATCTTATCTTGTCAAAGCAAAAAATATTTCTCAAGATAGCCAAACGAAGGCTATCTTGAGAAATCTGTAACTCAAGGCACCCCTGTGAACAGATAGATTTAGAAACCACACACTCCTTGGCTAATCTTCAATTAACTTATTCCCGAAGAGAAGAATATATTTCCTTTTAATGACATCAAGCTTTATCAGACAATCTGGGTTTTTTTTTCCTGGTGAATGATCTTGCGTTCAAGGGCAAAAATAGACATAGAACAAAAGAATAACTTCATGTATGTTTATTTAAATGTTTATAGACACTTGACTATATCCTTCTCGTTCGGCTGAACAAAACTACAATTTAACAAATAGAAACTGATTACCTGTACTTCACAATTTCCTGTCAAATTGCCAACCAAACGCATCTGGCGATAATCTCTCAAAGATTAAGGCAAATAAAATACAAATAAAATTCACACGGATGCAGTCAAAATATGTGATATTGATATAACTTTGACTTCTTATTAGTTTGTCGAAGCATCGAGAGAAGCGTCAGACATTGAGAGAAAAACATCTACATCAGAAAAATGCCTTGGACGTCATTTTTAGTAATATATTAGTAACACTGAATGAAGGAAAATATAGTATGCATTATACAGTGTTAAAACTGTTCAGCACATATTACAGGTTGCCCTTACTTTGCAGAAAAAAAATATTATTGCATCCCTAGAAGTACTAAAAATCATTTTGAACGCCAACATAACACAGAGGACAGCGTAGGTCCGTGGATGACACGTACTGACAGCGGTGAAGACTTTGGAACAAGCGACTCGAAAGATCAGCAACGATGAACAAATAAAAAGACCAAGTAGCAATTAAGTAGCCAAAGGAGGCTAAGCTCATATGCTATCTTGACAACAGTGAAGGAAAAAAAACCAGCTCTAACATCACCCCCCGAAAATATGCAGAATATATATGAGATTTAATATAATATTTCCCCCACCCCTGCCCCCCACAAAAAGATTTGCTTGAGACACAGTTTCCACAGAAATCCTAAATTCTACCATAACGTCCATCACGTATTTAAGCAATTTTACGATTTTGCTGAGGCAGGGTTTTATAAATGGTACAGGTTTGGCGAAACATATAAAATGCAATCAAATCGTTTTCAAAAAGTGTCTTTTAGTTGGCCCGTTTGTTGCTGGTTTCGCACAAATGTGCACTGACTCTTTAGTATCGTCGCTGACGTTGTTTCTAATGTCATACTTTATTCACAAGTTGCACACGACACGGATAACAAAAAAAAAAAAAAAAACAGTGTATCACACACAGTACAAAGGTGGTGGAGTGTGGCACAGTTTTTTGCCCCCAAAGAACAAAAGAGACAAAACGATGGCACACTGGCAGACACAGTGTGTGTCATCACAAACTTGTCTCCCGGTCCAAGCTCTTGTCGTGCCTCCGACGCTTGTGGCGCTTCTCAACTTTCTTGGGTAAACTGGGCAGGTAAGGGGCGAGAAAAAAAGACAACACATTGACATACCAGAAAATGACATTTTGTTTTGTAAATGCAGAGGAAGGCTGAGGGGAATGGCCAAATGAACACATTCTTTCGTGACTAAATCGCTGGAAAACGCAGCCCAGCTATCATCGCAGTCCCAAAACAGCATGCAAACATGCCCCCAAGTGGTTGTTAGCAGAAATGGAGCAATCTGATTGGAGAGCGAGATAGATGAGCGATCGACAGTGGGGGTCAGATTGACAGACAGACAGATCGACAGCTAGAGAAATGGATTATAGATACACTTAACCAATTTACTCGACAGATTATAACCAGTTTTGACAGAGTCCCCTTGAAAAAAAATAACTAACTTTACCAATGACTTGATTTGAAATGGAACTAAATTAGATTACAAGTAAAGCAGAAAAAGACAACCCTACTTCCCATAAAAATGACCCCTGGTTTTGCAACTTAATTGGAAGTGCACTTTTAACACTGACATGGAAGAATAAAATGAGTTTTTCTTCAAAATAAAACAAAGACAACTTTTTGGACTTATCATGTCTTTTGTGGATTTCACTGAACATATATGCTTGTGTTTTATAAACAATTTTGAAGGTCTTTCCAGACTTCACTGAACATTAATTCATTAAAAAAATTCAATCTCAAATAAAGGCAGTCTTTTAGCTTGACATGTTCAACTATTTTCGTTGTAACGCCAAAACTCAACATTATAAAGTACAATGTTTAAAAATATAACAATGACATTTGGGGACCGCCTGCAGTCCTGCAATTCGGTGGGACTTTCTTTTCAAGACTGAATGCATGCATACTGTGGCGCAATCCATGTTTGTTTTTTGACACCGTGTTACTGCGGCTAGATAACACTCTGTCGACAGCACATTGTGTGCAGCAAAAATAGTGACTGTATTTCCAGCTTGAAAACGTGACTGACTGTCTCTTCTTCCAACATAATGTGTTCTTGTATAGACATGTGAGTCGTCTACTGCACAACTCATCGAAATGTCGACATCGCTGTCAAGTTGAAGTAAATACATTCTGTCGTAATGTTTTGTGAGATTTGAAGAGTAAATGTAGTCTGATTACTTGGATAGAAAAAGTAATGTGTTCAATTTAGTCGTTACTGGAAGATATGCACATCACTGGTTATAACCCGGTGGCACTGATGATATCCGTTAGCCCATCAATGGCATTTTGCATCGTGTTAGAATTACACGAATGGACGATTCTTTCTCAGTTATGTTTTAAAAACAACAAATTTAATTCTCTTTTTAAGTCTTACAGTAAAACTCAATTTGGAGTGGCAAAAAAAGATACAAGCTTCTTTTTTGAAGAACTGCTGTATGTTGTGAAGTGAAGTGAAGTGAGTTGAGATCACAGCAACAATTGGATTGGAAATTTTAAAAATTTTGGCTCACAAGTCAAAGCATAAAAAAAATAAATAAATAAAAAATCGGCCAAGCAACAATTTGGATCTCAACAACTCATAAGTTGGCTCACTGGTAAGTCAAGCTTCCGCTGTATTCCTTCTAACATGCAAAGGGCAAACATGCACGGGCAGCAGAAGAGAATGCATGCCCAGGCCAGGTTTTCAAACCAAAAGCATTGATTTCAGATCACTGGGTCAAAACTTGCAGCTATTCCAAACCCTAAACAAACAACGGGACAAGACTCACCTTTGGCTTCTCAGCTTCGGAGAGGTTAAGAAGGGGAGCTGGATGGGTGGAACGAGGCAGAGGGAGGCAATGCAGGACATTCTATATTAGTCTACTGGCTGGACAACCATTAGGACAGGGTTTCTCGTAAGTCATGTCCGCACACACATATATAATTGAAAAAACAACAACAACAACTCCAGGGTGACAAAAAGTTCTGTAAATTCAAAATGTGTGGAACAGGCTGATAATCATTAATATTGTCAGAAGAGCAAAGAGGGACATCAATAGGTGTTGTAAAACTAAAACTAAAGCCCAGTTTTTGTGTGGACCAAAGGCAAATAACCATGTAAGTTCAGGCACGAACCACTTGAACCTGAAACATAGCATCTCCACAATTTCCTGGGAGAGATTAAAAAAATAAACACGGGCAGGTTCACCCAAAAACAATGTTCCCTTCTTTTTTGCTGTTGTTTTTAAGGGCATACCTTTTAGCAGCCGGATCCTTTTCCACTGGGTTCACAACCTTCCAAACATTGCCAAAGGAACCTTTCGACATCTCATCAGTGATATTCACTGTAGCAGGGTCGCTCCTTGAAAGACATACAAGAACAAAATCATATTTGAAATGACAAAGGTAAGCGGATGGCGATGGTTCTGTGTTTTAAGGCAACGTGGTCGTAAGCTTACTTGTAATGGCCTTCAAGTGGAACTTGCACAATGCCTTCTTCTTCTACAATAATACTGTGTTCCTCCTGAGGAGAGACACAAGTGACCGTCAGCAAGAAGTAGTGGTCTCCACAAAAAGAGATGAAATTCTGCTTGTGCAAGTGTGTGAATTCAAACTGCAAATGATTTTGCATTGTCCTTTTTGGCCAGTATGACCACACCTCTTGTGCAGCATCTTCTAGCTTCTTTTTCTTCCACTCTGGCATCAAGTCATCCAACCAGCTCAGATCTCTCTTGGTGAAGATGAAGTCAAGGAGCTTTCGGATGAAGACGAGTGCCAAGACCTTGTGCAACACAAATACACAAAACCCACTCGATGTAATATTCAATCACCACCTTTGAATCTGTGTCCACACAAAGGGTAAAGCATATTCTTTTCAATAATGGACATAGGACTTTTTTTTTTTTTTTTTTTTACCATCATTGGAAAAACGATGGCGGCTCTCGAGGTCTTGATGACCCACAGCAGCACCAAACAGCTGAGCTGGATGATGGTAAAGAGGTGCACCTTCCTCAGTGGAACGTGGCGAAGGTAAATGAAGTCAGGCTGATGTTTGGCCGGCATTCCAAACAATTTGAGACGGTCAAAGAACTGCCAAAAGAGAAATCAGATACAGCTACTCATCTTTTTTTCAAGAACATGTCTCAATCAATCGGTGCTACCTATCTCCCCGTCTGTCTTCTTTCTCTTTCTCTCTAAACCACTAGTTTTCACCTAAACAAATACTACACTCTCCAAGTATCACCATCATGACCAAAATTAAAATGCTGCCGCAACAGATGTTGGAAAAAAAGGAGACAGAGGGTTTATTCAAAAAATAGATTCAATATTATCATCCATAAGCTGCTGTAAGATTCTGCACACTTTTAACATCCACACTGTGCTTCACAAACGTAAAAAATAAATAAATAAAGAATTGTAATTAAATCATGATGTGGCTAGAATTTAATGCACATAAAAGTTATAGAAAAACTAGCTAAATATAAAAAAAAAACAGTTTGGAAAGGTCGAATTCAAATCCATTGAACTTAAAAAATAAGTCTAACTGAAACTCGGCCGTGATTCTTTCGAGTGCCGGTGCCACTAGAGGGAGCCCGTGTGCCACCCTTTGAGAACCACCGATGGAGATAATAATGTTATGGTGGTCAAGAACAATAACAAAAAAGATGTGACCAATCGGAGTCAAATCATTCGTAGTCCACCGGATTCACATTCTAAAACAAAAAAACTTCTAAAACTCACCTGGATGCCTCTGAGTGAAGACGCCCCCATGTAGAGAAACACTCCATAAAGCACAGGCATCGGGATGAACTGGAAAAAGACAGATGAGTAATTTGTGCGGTGTCTATATTTACACAGCATGCATTTAGTTGTTTATTTTGCTGACCTTCAACACAGAGGTCATAAAAACAGAGCAGCCCATCAGGGTGAAGATCATGAGCCCAGTAAAGCGCTGCTCACGGATGCCCAGGAACTTGGGCTGCTCTCCGGGTGCAGAGCATTCAGACTCCAGCTTCAAGCTGTTCACGTGAGAGATAGAAAGCACAGTGGCGGCCACGAACCACGGCAGGCCCATCACAGAGCACACGCCCAGCATCACCCCGACCACGAACAAGTCTAGGTGGTAGCCACAGCCTTTCTGAAAGACCACAGCCAATACCAGAGCATTTTATCCGCAAGTCCAAGCGCTTTTTCTGAAGTCATTTACAGGTGTACCTTCAGTTTGTGTTCCTTCCTGTTGATAATAACAGCCGTGATCTGTTGGTCCATGAAGATGAGGATTGTGCACAACAGAGCAGGAATGAAGGTGATGATCGTGGTCCACCATGGGTTGGGGCCCACAGGGTTGATAATCCAACTTCGATCATCCCTGGTTGGCTAAAAACAGTCCAGAAAGGAAAGAGGCTCTTACTCTTCAAGACAGTATCTTTCTTTTTCTTTTAAAATGTGGGATGATGGTTGCGTGAAGTAGAGAGCTGTGGCTGGTGTGTCGAACACCTGAGATTCACTTCCCCAGTCCTTTTGTGTTGAAAATGTCACTATGCGAGCATTGTCTACGTCACACCATATAGTGTGGGCATCTTCATGCATCTAATTATCTGTTTGCAGGATGCTGTGTCAATAGTCAACTTGCACACAGATGAGGCAATGTCCAGCTTTTTGAGTTCAGTCGGAAAGGCGCAGGCAAATAAAAGCCAAATTGATGGTTGCATCTCTGCTGTGACAATTTTGGGGAAACTGAAAGGTTTCCTTAGGTCAGAAAAGCTGCAAACAGATAATCAGAAAAGCTGACCCAAGGAAACTAGAAAACTTTGAGGACTGCCTCCAGCGCATCCTTCGCTGCCCCTGGCATCTCACTGTTTTACCTGACTGATTTTCATCCACATCAGTCTCCTGGTTACAGTTTTCAACTATGTTCTTCAAGAGATCAGTATCATACAAGGACTTTGATATTACAAATGATAGCGAACCAGATGCAACAAGACGCTGAGCTGATGGTAAAAGGTTAGGACGATGGCAACTTCACACACACACTGTCCTTGCTTTGAATATTTCATCAAAATTGATTGTATGGACTGCATAAGACTCACCTTAAACTTGTTGGGAACTTGTAACTTGGGTGAGGGAATGCCCAGAGCGTAGTCAACCAGAACCATGGTCAGGATAGTGATGAAGACTGCAAAGTCACTGATGATGGCCCGCACCTGAAGGCAAACACGGTCAAGATGTTCTTTTAGATAAAAACGGCATAGAATTCCATGTAGCTTAGATCACTAGGTGACAACGCTGGCACTGGCCTTGGTAGGAAAGTAGCGCCTTGTCTTGAACTCCTTGAGGAAGGCGGACATGAAGACGGTAGAGAAGAAGAGGAGCACGCACCAGAATAGGACGTCAGGAATGTAAGGGCCGTGGGGACCACAGGCGCTGCCCACGAACTCCCCGTGCAGCTCTTCGCACTCCTACTGGCACCAGAGGGCACGATGAGGATGATGATGGCAAGCAAGTGAATCCAGTGAGTGGTAACCTAATCTGCCAAAAGTCTTGCCCGCAAGTTTTAATTTACAATTTAACGGTCTAGGTTCATTTGCACTAAATATGCAACTGTATGAGTTGATTTGACTGAAACAGACTAAGCGTAAAAACACATTCAGTCATCTCATCTTTTTTTTGTTTTTGTTAATGCCTTCGGATAAGAACATCACATTCTTTTGATATTTTTGACACGCAGAACAATTTGTGGGAAGGCGTGTCTCTCAGTAATGACACAATTAAGAGATCGACTATGGTGATCCAAGCACTGAGAGCTGTGGTCCTGCTAAAGAAAAAACTATTGGCCGGCTATAATTGGATTGTGTTGGAAAACCTGACCAGAGAGTTTAAAGATTACCTGAACTTCCAACGTGGTCCAGTTGACCTGAGAGGCTGTGATGTTCCTCTCCTCCCAAAACAGTTGGGTTTCATTGCTGGGATCTCTGGGCTCTACACAAGTGCAACTACACAGTACAATGGAGACCATTTAGCTACTTCGAGATGATTCCGAATGATTTTGTTTCATATTTAGAAAAAAAAAACAATCCCAAAGATACAGTTATTTGACCTTTGTTCTCAACTCAAGCAACCATTGTCGCTCTTCCTTACTTTTAAGTCAACAACATTATAAGGCACTTACGAATACTGTGTTAGTTTCTGAAGGTTGTTGTTTTTATTGATGGGGTAGTGCACGCCCAGGTGGATCAGTTTCTCCAGGGCCTCGTAGATGAATATGATGCAAATCAGGGCAGCAAATGCCTCCTCTGTGAATCGTGTGATGTAACAAACAAGCGAGCTGGCATCTGTGGCCACAAGCAGGAGACAGAAAAAGGACGTCCAAAGGCCTATACAGGCCCTCAGGGAGAGGTAGGAGAGGCCATAGTCCCTGCAAGAGGATATGTAATTATTCAGAAACGACATGACTTTACCAAATAATTCAACTCAAAGAAAATGACACACTTGCAAAACTTGAAGAGGATCTTCTCAAACACAAGGACCGGACCGGTGCTGCCAAGGATTGTAAGTGGCTGCCCAGAAAAAAGCGAATAGGCAATTCCAGTCATGGAAGCCCCAAACAAGGACTCGATAGCACTCTGAAAATACAGAAACATTGGTTATGTCTCAAATACTACATTATCATATCGGAACTTTGGTGCTAATTTCCTGTTGCGTTATATGTTAGCATTAAACTAAATTATATGGGTTGATTGAACATTATGGTGTTTAAATATATAACCTTGAATTCTATTTTGCTTCATGTGTTAGTTTTATTGTAAACGTCCCATGAGAGTGACAAAAACTGATGTTTTGATTTTCATCTATTGCGGGTGGGTCTGCAACATACTATATATAAACCATATATACAAATGGGGTTCATTGTATTATTATTTATATTTTATTCTCTTACCACACGTCCTTCGGTAGCCTCACCGAGAAGACCTCCAAAGGTGATGACAGGTGACATGCAAGCGCAGTAAAGGAAGAGGAAGGAGGCCAGACACTGCAGGCTAAGGGCATCAGTGTAGTCAGAAAGGTAGTGAGGGGCCTTCCGCTTGATGTCAAAGATTAAACCGCCAAACAGCCTTAGGGCAGAAAGGTCAGTATAAAATTTTGAGCTTGGCGACAGGAAAGAAACTATTTGCCACCACTGCTCAGTTTGCCATCATAGCCGATTACACACATCTCAGCCGGTTTTGTCATCAATCTTTTTACTGTATGGAACGTATGCGGGATTGGGTGTTAAATCCAATTTCCCATTTTTTAAGGTAGCATCAGAGAAGGAAAGCTGCCAGTGTGAAAGCCGAGTGTGAAGTTCAACACGTGCTACAGGGCTTTGTATTGAAAGCAATTGTTTCTGTCCCCGCGGATTTAATTAACTAATTGCGCAAATTTACAACCATAACGGGAAAGACGAATCAATCGACTGCTACGCAGCTGATGCAACACTTTACGGGGAAAGCCAGAGTGAAAGCGACGACGGTAACGTTCTCTCGTCTACCTACTTTCCAGTGCGTTGAAGCTCAGGGCCACCGTGGCCTCCGTGTTCCTCTGAGTCAACCAGATCTGTGACTCCATTTGGAAGAGGAGGAATCTTGCGCTTTTCCTGTATGATTAAAAATAGTAGAGTTTTGTTAATTCCAACCTCCGCACTTTTGAAGAAGAGTGTAGAATTTCAACACTGTTGTGTTACACTCAAAACACTCACCCGGAAAGCATTCATATTTAAGTGTGACATTGTAGTGGACAATAATTGTGTCACCCTGTGCCCTTTATTACACAGAGTAACACAGTAAAGCAGTATATTTTGCAGGTTTTCATGCAGCTGGCAAGGGATCCATTTACCCTCGATACACTTAATATTTTTGCAATGAACAGTTCATCAGAAATGCCGCTTGCCCTGAGTGAGAAGGATAAGCAATATAGATTAAGGATAGATTGACATGATTTTAACTCAACTTCATCATTGTAAGTCATTTACATCCACCAAAATCTATCCATTCATTATATTAGATCAATTTATAAATTCATCTTCCATTCATTAAAATCTCTTCAGTTGTCAGATAAGAAAGTCAGAGACGAGAAGTCACATGAAACGTTCTCCAACTGTAGAATTGGTCGCACCCGTGTTTATTAATTCAGTTCAGTGTCGGCTGCAATTGCCTGTCTCGACAATCCAGAGAAGGTCATGAGAATGCAAATCATCCCATTAATTCACATGAATTGATGTCATGTGGGTTAGGCTTTGAAGAAGCGACATTTTTGAGCAACTTTGGGTCCTTTGAACGGTGCTATAAAATTCATTTAGGATTATTTATTGCAGATGTCCTCATCGACATAATACAATACAACACAACATATACTGGTGTGGTCTTACATTTTAGGACCTCCATATCAACTGGTCCTGCTTCAAATTAGTTTCATAAATGTAACCAGGTGAACCGTACTTGGACTTTTGTAGGAAAGGCAGCCTTGTTTAACAAATGTAGCACTGTCACTTTAAGAGCCACAATAGATCAAAGCATGCGGTAACATATAGAGTGTGTGACAATCAGACCAGGAAGTGCAGTGAGAGTGACATGCACGTGAAGGAGAGTAGTCGCTGAACTGTGCCTACTGCTTGTCCCAACTTGATACACCCATGATCGCCGTTGTAACCCTGGCGATATTCAGAGCACAATATCGTGGTTTGGAGGTTGAAATCTACCACTAGTGAGTCGTGTGAACAGCTGTACAGCAGGGGAGATCATTTGTGTTTTTCCACGTGCTTTGTATGCATCCCATACAGCGGAACGTATCGACAAGCCACTGCTGTTGTCTATTATATTGTAATTGTCTTTAATCTGGTAGATACTCTCTTTCATCTCTTAGATCCCTTTTCGAACTCTTTGAAAATTCAGTTAATATCTCAGTCTTTTCTCTTAATGCTGTACAATTTTTCATTGTCCAGTCGGGAATAAAACCCACATAAAAATTTATTTGTGTTCAGTCCAGTCTGTCCAAAGACCCGGCTACACAATTTTGGTGTCAGAAGTGGGATTCCCTATTAAATTCTGAGATTGTAGTGGATAGTGTTAGTTTGAGTATAATAGACAACAGTAGTGGCGAGAAGCGAAGCCGTCCTAATGCCAGAGTGCGGATTGTCGATGGAGTGAGGCCTTCGTGTCCAAGCTGCGGTTCGGGTGGCTGAATGTGGAGCAGATTCGCATCAACAAGCATCAAGGGACGCAAGCAAGTCTTCAAAGCTACCAGAAGAGAAACGGATCGACTTTTTGTGACTGTTGCGCGTTGCTGTGTTAAATACCTTGGAACGGAGACCTGAAAATGTCAGAGGATGACGTGCAAGCCGCTGCCATCCTGGCAGGAACCCACAGCGAGGACGACCTAGGTTCCTTACATTTGGCTGATGAAGGTAACTGTGTGACCGCATTACAGTCACAGATTAGAGAACTCAGTCGAAAACAGGAGGCTGTCATGTCGAGCCTTGCAAATTTGGGAAATGTTCAGCCAAGATCAATTGTTTATATCCCAAGAGAAAAACACATTATACCTTTTTCTGGTGAGAATGGGAAAGATGTTGACACTGTTGACGAATTTATAGAGGAAGTGGAACGGGCAATAAGAACAAGAGGTCTACAAGAGGAAGACCAAGTAGACTTCATTCTTTCACTGTTAAAAGGTTCGGCCCTAGAGGAGGTTAAACTGCGCCTGCGAGGGCAACCTAAGAAGCCCAGTGATGTGTTTTCTTGTTTGCGTGAAGCCTTCGAGAAAAACGTACTGTACCGCAACTCCTACACGCTTTTTATGCTCGCAAACAACTTGATGGGGAGGAACTGCGCGAATTTTCACATGCTCTCTCACAGCTACTCAATTCAGCCCTCCAACAGTCGCCTAGTGTGGTATCTGATGCTCAGTTAGCTATTAGAGATCAGTTCGTTGAAGGGTGCGAGACTCCACCTTGAGGCGTGAACTGCGTAGGCTGCTCAGAGAGAGACCGGAAAGTAGTTTATTCGATGTGAGAAATGAGGCAATGATGTGGGCCCTTGAAGACCAACCACGCCACACTAGTGTTGCAACGAACAGAAAGCTGGTTAGTGAACATATGGATATGACTTTAGAGAAGAGAGACACGACCACTGAAGTCCAAACTGACTTATCCGTTACCCTGCAGGAAGTAGTTAAAATAATTGCCCAACAGGAAAGGCCATTAGTGAATTGACAAATGCAGTCCGTGGACTCACCATGACCAATGGTAGACCTAAAGTTCAACCCAAGTACACGAGTGACGGCCAACCAATTTGTCTGCGATGTGAAGGTGTTGGGCATATTGCTCGGCAATGCCCGGTGACACGCAAACCCTCATATCAACGTCCTACTGTGCCCAGCCCGCCAGTCCAGGAAACGGGAATCCTCCACTGTTGTGAGCCGGGCAGTGAAGGGTCGGAGTGAAGGCTCAGGTAATTTGTTGACGAGAGAACGTTTTATAGAGAGGGCTGTAGGCAAGTGCCCTGAAGTAGACATACAGATAGGTGGAGTCCCCTTGCGGTGCATACTTGACTCTGGAAGCAATGTAAGCACCCTCACAGAAAGTTTTTTCAGGAACTGTCTTAATGGAGGAGATGAAGATATGCACTGTACTGCTAAATGGCTTAAACTAACCGCAGCAAATAACTTGCCTCTACCCTATTTAGGTTATGTTGAGTTGGATGTGCAGGCAATGGGAGTCAGAATCCCTGAGTGTGGATTCCTAATTATCCAAGATAGCACAGATGAGGCTGGCCAATTTTTTCAGGAATTATTGGAATGAACATTACCAAGCGATGTCAACAGTTGGCATTGGCACAGTTTGACACCACTTTGGGCGGTGAACTGGATTTTGCCTGGAAAGAGGCCTTTCAGCGCGTGCAAGAGACAGCGTTGGTAGAGAAGGTTGCAGCTGCCCGTGTCATAGGAAAAAGCAAAATTAGAGTACCGTCGTTGTCTGTTGCAACAGTTTACGCAAGGGGCCTAAAGAGGTCGTCCAATGATGCTGTAAGCATGCTGCTTGAACCTGAAATAGCCAATTACCAGGAGGATTGATTGTGGTACCAACAGTAGTCTCTTCCCACAGCAATGTTTTCCCAGTCCAAGTCGTCAACCTTTCTCCAGAGGACATCTGGTTAGCTCCAAGAACACGGCTAGGTATCCTAAGTCAGTGTCAGTGTAGGGAAGGCGATCCCTTAGAAGTGAATTTTCGACAGATTTCGCCAACCACGAGGAAGTCACAATTAGTCGGAAAAGTGTTCAAAAGTCAAACTGTGACATACAGGGCTTACTAGACCGGTTGGACATAGGTGGTACACCAACCCAACAGGCAGAGTTTAGAGGGCTCCTGACAAAGTATGCGGATGTGTTTGCTCTACAAGACGAGGACTTGGGATTTACTGACAGGGTTAAACACGAAATTCCCGTTGTTGATGAAATCCCAGTCAACCAAGCATACCGTCGCATCCCACCTAATCAGTATCAAGAAGTCAAAGAGCATATAGCGGAGCTGTTGAGGAAGGCGTTATTCAAGAGAGTTCAAGTTCCTATGCTTCACCAGTCGTCTTGGTCCGAAAGTCAGATGGCAGTTTGAGACTTTGTGTTGATTATAGGAGGCTCAACTCGAAAACGAGGCGGGATGCTTTTCCACTTCCCCGTATCGATGAAAGCCTGGATGCTCTAAGTGGCGCCAAGTTCTTTTCCACACTTGATCTCGCAAGTGGATACCATCAGGTGGCAGTACATGAGAAAGACAAACACAAAACGGCATTTACCACACCTTTTGGTCTTTATGAGTACCTGAGAATGCCTTTTGGGTTGTGTAATGCGCCCGCCACGTTTCAACGATTAATGCAGACTACAATGAGTGACTTGGCATTTCAGATCGTACTGGTCTATTTGGATGACCTACTGGTCTTCTCACCAACCTTCCATGACCACCTAGTGAGGCTAGAGACAGTTCTGAAGCGATTGAGGGATACAGGCCTTAAGGTAAAGATTGAGAAATGTCACTTCCTAAAACCGAAGTGAAGTTTCTAGGTCACCAGGTCTCCGCGGAAGGCATAAAACAGATCCGGACAAAATAAGTGCAGTGAAACAGTGGCCTATCCCTGCTTCAGTAAAGGAACTCAGGTCTTTCTTAGGCTTTTGTAGCTATTATAGGAGATTTGTTGAGGTTTCTCTAAGATCGCCGGACCGCTTCACGATGTTGTTAGCACCTGTGCAGAAGAAAATAGTCGGGCAGGGGTTAACCAGTTGTTTAGGTCAGCCTGGACACCTCAGTGCCAACAGGCTTTTGAAGCGTTGAAAGACAGGCTCACAAGTGCGCCCACACTAGGTTATGCAGACTTTAACTCACCTTTCATACTCGAGACAGATGCTAGCAATTTAGGTTTGGGTGCAGTCCTTTATCAAAAGCAAGCGGGTCAGAAGAAGGTGATAGCTTTTGCAAGTCGCAGACTTAGGGGTGCTGAGAAGAATGATCAGAACTATAGCAGTATGAAGCTTGAACTCCTAGCACTGAAGTGGGCAGTTACTGAGAAGTTTAGGAGTTACCTACTTGGGTCCAAGTTTACGGTCATCACAGATAATAACCCTCTGTGTCACCTCCAGACTGCCGAATTAGGAGCAACTCAACAGCGCTGGGTGGCTCAGCTAGCAATATTTGATTTTGATGTAAAGTATCGTCCTGGCAGATGTAATACTGTAGCTGATGCCCTTTCTCGTCGACCGTGAATGATGAGCCAGAACCGACCAGTGAAGATGCAGAGTTTGATGGTAGTGTAGCAATTTGTAGCTCACTGAGGACAGGGACGGTTTTAGAACCAGAGTTAGTTTTGGCAGGAGTTGAACTCCATGCAATCAGGCAGCTACAAGCGTCAGAGGCCAATGAGACAGTAAATGATGAAACTGTTCAAGATAATACCCCCACACTACCAGGATATACTAAGGAAGTACTTCAAGGATTTCAGGCTGCCGACCCGACTCTCAAAGTGGTGCGAGACTTTTGGAGCCATCAGAGAAACCATCTTATCAAGAAAGAATGGGCCTTTCAAAACCAGTGCGCTCTGCTAAAACAGTGGCCCCGTCTCAGAGAGAGATGGGCTCTTGTACCGAGTGATTAACGATGTTCACCTGGGAGAATGCTACCAGTTGTTACTACCTGCCTGTCTCAAAGACAAAGTTCTCACAAGCGTCCATGACCAGATGGGACATCAGGGTATAGAGCGAACATTAGGCCTGCTGCGGCAAAGGTGTTTCTGGGGAGGCATGCATGAAGAAGTTGAGCAGTGGATAAAGAAGTGCCAGAGATGTGTTTTGACCAAAATGCCACAACCAAAGATTCGGGCCCCTCAAACTCCATTTGTGGCGACTCGGCCACTTGAGGTCGTTGCTGTGGATTTCACGACACTGGAACGTGCAACAGATGGGCGTGAAAGTGTGCTCGTGATAACGGATGTATTCACGAAGTTCAGTCAGGCAATTGCTGTTCGAGATCAAAAGGCAGATACTACTGCGAAAGTCATCCTGAGAGAGTGGTTTCTCAAGTATGGTGTGCCAGAACGCCTGCACTCGGACCAAGGCCGGAATTTTGAAAGTGCTGTCGTGGCTGAGTTGTGCAAGCTCTATGGAGTTAAGAAGACCCGAACCACACCCTATCACCCCCAAGGCAACCCACAGTGTGAAAGGTTCAACCGAACCCTACATGATCTTCTACGCACACTTCCTCCTGAAAAGAAACGCCGTTGGCCGGAACACCTGTCCGAATTGGTCTATGCATATAATGTGACTCCACACTCAACAACGGGACACTCACCCCATTACTTGTTGTTTGGTGTCCATCCTCACCTTCCAGTGGATGCCTTGCTTGGCCAAGAGCAACAAGTCAAAGATGATACGGTCGACTGGCTTGCAGTACACCAGGAACGACTCAGAGATGCACATGCCCGGGCAAGAGAGATAACTGAGTGCAAAGCGGCTGAGAGAATGGCCCACCAACAGGAGAAAGTCTACTGTCCACCTGTTGATGTGGGTGAACTCGTGTACCTACGTTTCCGGCCTCTCGGAAGAAATAAGATACAGGATGTATGGGCCTCGACCATGTACAAGGTTGTGGAGGTACAAGGAACCACCTACACAGTAGAGACCCTAGATGGAGGACTGACAAAGAGGGTGCATAGGACCAACCTCCGTCCATGTGTGGGACCAGCACCGGAACAGAGAAGTCCTCGCCAGTTACCCGTTAAAGAACCTATCCCAGCTCCACCATCAGAAGATGAGGCGGATGATATCGAGTTTGTATTGGTTGAAGAATTCAATGAACCACTTGCGGAAGAGGAAGTTTCCCAAGAGCCAGGTGATAATGTTTCTGACACTGGTTCAGAGGAGGAAGAAAATTTGGAAACAGACTTGCAACAAAACCTTGAGGCCACATCAGATTTTAGCCTGGACGAGGAGCGCCCAAGACCTGTGCCTGCACCGAGGGGGGAAAGAAAAGTGACCGTTAGAGTAGGTGTACCCAGTTCTGCCCTACGCAAGAGTCAGAGGAAGACTGCAGGGAAACACAAGAATCCGTTCAATCTCCCCGTGTCAGCATGCAATGCCATCTCGTTAAGTCCGGATGTATTCTCTCAGATTTTGGCAGGGGTGGTCCGCTATACCTCGACCTTCACCAGACGGGTGGTAGAGTGATAAGTCACCGAGGACGTTGACTTGTAGCAGGGGAGAATGTAACCAGGTGAACCGTACTTGGACTTTTGTAGGAAAGGCAGCCTTGTTTAACAAATGTAGCACTGTCACTTTAAGAGCCACAATAGATCAAAGCATGCGGTAACATATAGAGTGTGTGACAATCAGACCAGGAAGTGCAGTGAGAGTGACATGCACGTGAAGGAGAGTAGTCGCTGAACTGTGCCTACTGCTTGTCCCAACTTGATACACCCATGATCGCCGTTGTAACCCTGGCGATATTCAGAGCACAATATCGTGGTTTGGAGGTTGAAATCTACCACTAGTGAGTCGTGTGAACAGCTGTACAGCAGGGGAGATCATTTGTGTTTTTCCACGTGCTTTGTATGCATCCCATACAGCGGAACGTATCGACAAGCCACTGCTGTTGTCTATTATATTGTAATTGTCTTTAATCTGGTAGATACTCTCTTTCATCTCTTAGATCCCTTTTCGAACTCTTTGAAAATTCAGTTAATATCTCAGTCTTTTCTCTTAATGCTGTACAATTTTTCATTGTCCAGTCGGGAATAAAACCCACATAAAAATTTATTTGTGTTCAGTCCAGTCTGTCCAAAGACCCGGCTACATAAATTAAAAACTTCTCATAACAGTTGGTCAAGGTTGATAAGGAGATGCATTTGATTTAAAGAGAAGGGTAAAGGCAAAACAACCCCCAAAATAAAACATTCACTGTGGCACAATGGAGATTCGTGTGGATTCTAACAAAGTAGTGTCTAGTGCCAACAAGGAAAGATAATGATAGCATCTGCATTTATTTTGCTATTTGAAATGTTTTTTTTTCTTTTTCCGCAATTCTCCATGCTTGTGAATACTCAGTACGAATGCATCAATGATGAACCTGTCCAGCCGCTGTGACTTATGTCATACATACTGTATCAGTATGTCCCGCACGGAACTCCAACTGACTAATGAAAATTGTAACTTGTATCTGAGTATCTAGTGCTGAGATGTACCAGCGCTTGCTTTTGACAAAGGAATTGCATTAACAGGCAACTGTGACGAATAAGCACTATACAGTGGAAAAGGAGCTTGATCAACCTTTCAGTTGAGTAATTTTCACTTGGCAACACTCCTGCAGAAGTACAATATCTCAAGTACAATATCTCAATCCCCTAATCTTCTACATCGACACGTGTAGTGTCGAACTTAAGGTACATTCATTGATTACGGAAAAACTTTAGTGGTGGTCATCACCAGTGTAGTTCAGTGATTCTCAACAAGTCTGCCAATCCATTGACCTTTATTTGGTCCGAAAATTATGATTAATTGATTACAAACAATGTGCCTTTTTTCATCTTGGCCAGCAACATATAGTGACAGGCAGAAAAAGTAAATGCTCTTCCATTATATGGCAATCGCCTTGTGTAATCCAGTTTTTGTGACATTGTTTGGTTGTGTGCAGTGAGATATTTTTTTTCTCATGTACCACACGCTGGTCAAGTTTAAATGTAATCCTGCTAACTAACACACAAACGAAACTCCTAATGGGTAAAAACAACACCTCTGCTCTTCCATGTGTGGGAGTGAGAATTTACCTGAGAGGGCACATTTTTGGGAGGTTCTATTCTGATGGAGGGATCCCATTCTCCAGGGGGTAACACTGTCACCTGGTCCAAGAACTCATCAATACCAGCCACAAGGTCATTTCTGTCTTTGGCTTTATAAGCCACATCGTGAAAAACCTGGGGAGGTAAAAAGTTTGGTTGGTATCTAAACACTTTTATTGAAGTTCATTCTGAGGGTGGAAAAGCAAGATCTGGCATTATTGACTGCACTGAGCAAAATCCTGATGCTCATCATTGCGTGCTGCGCATTCATCCCTTTGGAGCTTGCTTTTTTGGGCACACTTCATAGGACAGCTTGAGCTCAAGGAAGCAGCGGAATCTGTCATTATTGCTGCTTCCATATTGCCCGGACCAGAACCTCACCTCGTCAGTCATTAGGGTTGCAATAGACCGTCCAATTTCATGGTACTGCGGACCTTTTCCCAAAGGCCCAAGCAGGATGAAAAGAAACCTGTGGCATGAACAGGGAGTACACAGAGGACAACAGTCAGGGAGTGTGCTGGATCATCTGTCCAAGAAGAAACACAGAGGTCAGCGGGAGCAACCTGGTGGTGATGGGAACCTCAGCCAGGCCACTGAGCAGCACAGCAGGTGCCAGGCGGACGAAGGCCACCACAGGGCGTTCAAGAAACTCCAACTCCCCAACCAGGATATTGGAGGCCTCTGCGCCAGGTGGGATCTTCTTCATGAAGTGAAGGTCAATCTAACAAAGCAAACTCTTTAATGACTGATCACCTCAGCAGTGGGAATGAAAACAACAGAACTGAATTTAGAACTTTGATGCAGGTTAGGTCAAATCAGCATAGCAATCTCGGCAGAATAACATAGCTGTAGCTGCCTGCTCCACATGTGGCTTGGGTTTACTAAGCCAATGCTCCATCCTGAGCGTGTACCGCACCTCACCCTAAATCAACTGGCTTGAGCTCTAATAGAATACATGACAGATAAAACGGTTCGCTGATTGGTTGGCTATAGTGTCTTGGGATTCTCCAAGTGCAAATCCAACTGAACACCTACACACAATCAACTTTTCACTAATCTTTAAAAAATTATGAGGACAAGCTACAAAACTACCTTAAATATGGCCCTGACATGGAATGGATTATAGTCACTGAAAAGCACTTGTGAAAGTATGGAACAAATGTTATGTGTCTATATAAGTCCAGCTTCACAAAGTGAAAAGCTTATTAATACAGTATTAAAAGGTATACATTCTCTGAAAGCTAAAGTTAGCCACAGAGTCCCAGAAGACTCAATACTGGGAAAAATATTATTTATAAATTGATTTTAGCAAAGTTTATACTGTAGTTTAATTTGGAATTATCAAGTTCAATTTAATTTAGAGAACACAATAATTGCAAGACCTGACTATCAGTATTTGTTCACATCCATAATGCCGCTTCTATATAGTATATTGATAATAAGTATCTCTCTGTTGAGGGTACAGAAGAAGAAGAAGAACACTCCTTCCTACAGGCCAAGCTGGTACAACATATGATTTTACTAGCCACTCATAAACACAACCATTCACACTCATATTAACACCTCTGAGTAAAGTCAGCGCACCTGGACAAAAACCCACGCAACATAGTGAGGATGTATTTTCACGCTCTAGTTGAATATAATCACACAAGGCATTCTGAGCACTGGCTTTGATTTTGTTGGTTCTTTTGTTCTGTTTAGGGTGTATGGACTTGGACAACCTTATGAAAATCATCTTGCATACCGTCCCTATTGAAACTGCATTATACAGATAACAATGAATTTTATTGGATAAGTGAAAGCTAAAATGTCACTATAGGTATTTTCAAACTGCAACACAGAACTACGAGTTGGTCAATGATTATGTAAATAGGATGGTCCTCCAGTTACACGTTGTCCACTTTCCCAGGATAAGCTGCAAAAGTTGACCATTCCACACGGTACCCAATCCTATATCAATAATTTGGCCCAGTCTCACTTTTCACAGATAAACAGCAAAACCAGCGGTGGCTCACCTTGCTGAAGTCGACGGCGCTGTTTTCTCTGCTGACGTCCTGTTTGCCCTCTGTGCTGGCTGACTGGGACTGAGATGAAACTGTTTGGCCTGTCAAGAAAGTACTGATGTCAGGTCAACCAAAATGATGAGAAAAACATGACGGAGAAAAGAATGGGAAAAAACCCGTTTTTTGTTTTGTGAAAATTACAATCATAAAACAGGTTCTTGGCACAGCACTTTTAACCTTTAATTGCATAGTAGTAGCCAATAACTAAATCTGACTAATTGTTGCAGTGCTTGTCCTGGTATCTCATTAGTTTGTTTGCATGAATATTACCTGTGGTGTATGGCTAACACACACTTACCGTTCTTATCCATGGAATGAGGCTCTGATTGCTTCTTGCCAATGTCTGCAAAGGAGCGGACAATCGGGATTCGGTTGGCAAGCTTCTTGTGGTTCTGGTGATGATGCTGCTTGAGCAGGGCCTCACGGATCCTCCTCCTGGCATCCTGACCCAGTTGGCCAGACACTTCGTGCTGATCCAGGACCATGTCTGAAAAGTAGAGGAAGCTGGGGTTGGTTTTGTTTTACCGTATTTTTAAGGTATTGCCAATTCATAGTGCAAGGCAGACTGTGTTACAAGAGTCACAAACAACCTGATATTACGGATGGATATAGAAAGCGCCAAAAATTAGAATAGATGAGCTGCTCAGCAAATAGTTACCTGCAATCTCCTCCAACGAATTTGCTCTCATGTCCAGCATTACAGTGCCATTCATAATGCAGCTTCGCAGCTCAAATAAACTATGTAGAGACAGCGTGGCCACGTAAGGCTTACTCCATCGCTCGCCGCCATCCTCGACATCCTCCTCAAACTTCAGCCACCTACACACGAGCACAGAGATCATTTC
Source organism: Hippocampus mohnikei (assembly GCA_026261675.1). Taxonomy (NCBI): domain Eukaryota; kingdom Metazoa; phylum Chordata; class Actinopteri; order Syngnathiformes; family Syngnathidae; genus Hippocampus; species Hippocampus mohnikei. The sequence continues at coordinate 19,420,134 of JAKGUB010000284.1, forward strand.
AGCTGGAGCCAAACGATCAAAATCTGGATGAACTTGAGAACTGATAAACACATAGAAGCAGGTTCTTTTGTTAAACTGAGTGGTGCTTGCATTTATTTGTTTATTTATTTTTTCAGTATTGCGGTCTGAATTGGATTCACGTTAGGATCGTTGAAGATCGCTTTTTCAGGTATTCATTCTCGAGTACTCACCGACAACAATACAGAGTACTGATACCACTAATACTTTTGATGAATACATTTTCAAAAAACACAACAACAGACAATTATGAACAGTCAGAGATATTTCTTTCTTTTTGACTGTTCTGATTTCACCCTCATTTAGATAGCCCAGTCAGTTAACCACAGAGTTAAAAAAATCCACTTGAAACCGCAACTTGTTTTTCGACATTTTACACAGCCACAGTATGACGCTGTCAGAGATGGGCACTTTATCCTATTTTGCCAGTCCGTCCTCTGTCCTTCGTCCTGGGTACCCTTCCATCATCATCCCTCCGTCCTTGTTCATATCATAATCGTCCGCCGTCCCTGTGCTTTTAAAGCACTTCCATCCCAGTCCCCGCCCCCCCCCCCCCCCCTTAAAAAATTCTGTTATTCTCAGTACATGGTGTCTGTACTCGCCCATCCCTAATTAATTTAGATTATTATTCTGGGCGGAGTAAATCAAAAAGTTGAATGTTTGTCTGATATTGCAACACCAAATACAGCAAGAGTTTGCCACCGTTTTCTGTTAAAGTCAGCGACAGACAATCACTTGCTGCCACTGTTTGCAAACATCATGAAAATGTCTATTGGGATGATAAAAATGGAATGTGGAGCAACAAAAACAGACCCACCTGGCAGTCTCCTTCCATTCTGCATCCTCCCCCTCCCTGAGGCAGATTTCGTCCAGCTCAGTGAACAGGGCATGCGGGATGTGCTCCTCATCGCCGTCCTCTGTCCCCAAGAGGAACTGCACCCTCTGGGCTGGTGTGTCTTCTGAAGCAAACGACAAGGCTCCATTTCTGTTAAAACTGCAGCTAGAGTATGTAAGCAGTCCTATGCAAATATAATGGAAGGAGGGACACCGACTGTGTGAGGGGGATTCTCGTCCGTCATCAGTTGTGGAATCCCTCTCCTTGGACCGCTTCCTGTGTCTATGGCCGTGGTGACGGTGGCGGCGGTGTGATCTCCGACCCAGAGGAACATGTACCCCAATGTACAGAGTACGGTGACCTGGAGTCAACAAAAGGGAGAAAAAAAACATCATATCCCAACTACAGACGTTTGGGGAGTGAGCATTTAGTACTGCAGCCTCCTTGCCCTGGGGATCCCATTAATCCGTTAACGCCTTACCCAAGAACCAAAAAAAAAACATTGTAATATGTTTTTTCATTAGAAAACAGCACATGGTAATACTGTAATTTAGAAAACATATGGTAAAAACCCAAATTAAATATAATGTCAAGAATTCAACAGCTTGTGCATCATGATCAAATTTACTGCGTCTCCTGCTCGTGTGTGCAACTTGGGGCCAGTGAAATACTGCCATCCAAACAAAAATGAAGAAGACGCTCACAACTACTGTAAGTGACTCAGTACTTGCAGTGATATTAGTCGTTTTGCGCAGATGATAAAGAATATATGCCTGTGTCATTATATTGTCTGTCTACATGTGTAACTGCGCTGTTGGTGTTCAAATATCCATTGCTGAAAGCATCAATTTAGTTTTGGTAGCACAATACAAATTTATACAATTAAAAAAGTAGTTCAAATCAAGATGTAAATAGTGTGAGTATTTTTTTTATCACATAAGCCTTTCAACAATGTTTGCAGTATTTAAAGCAATCATTATTATTATTATTATTATTATCATTATAATGAATTCGGTCTAAAAATAACATTTAAACATTAGATTACTTTAACATTAAGTATGGTACATATTTTACACGTTTTATTCATTTGTACCTAATCTACAGAAGATTTGGGCCATCTGTCCATTTCTAAAAAAAAAAAAAAACCCTTGAGTACAGAATGTTGTCGACCCTTGATGTAAAATGGGCTAGTAGCCTGGAATAAGACAGAAAGCGCCGAAATTTCCACTAAATTTTGAGTCGAGGCAAGGACAAAGTAAAATCCATTTAGATTCAGAATTTTTTTTCATATATCACTGACTATACCTTAATAAGTCACTTTAGGCGTATTGAGGACGTTGTTACCTGCGAACATATCCAATTTGGAGCTGATCAAAATTAGGATTGGACATTGATATTGATTGTTTCCCATGAATGCAGACTAACCAATGGCACCTCTAGAAAGCCCCCCCACCCCCACATTTTAGCTGCCACACTTGTGCGTGCAGAACTTGAGCATGCATGCACAAGGTTAGAGTGAAGATAATCTGAGTTGACTGTCTCCCCTTTTTTTACTGCAGTCGAGCTGACTGGCCTGTGCTGCACACCCCCACCCTCCACCCTCGCCTGGCCCTCAGCTGAGCGGTCAGAGAACTGTGAATGCCCTGTTCTTGCCTTCTGCACCATATGAGATGCTTCAGTATTCAGTCAAATCGAATATATGTGCATCACAGATTTTAAACATATACTTTTTATTCCAGAATTTTGCAACACTGGTAAAGTACTGTACAGTGGCAACTTGAAACACGAGTACCCACATTTATTGAGGCAATTGTTTTTTGCAACCTGAACGCGAACGTGAAATGAGAAACTCAATGGACACAAAGGCTGACAATTAGCATCTATGTGGCACTTTTGAACCAAATGGTGCTGCAAAACACGTAGACAGGCAATACCTGTAGTACCCAGAGAAAACCCACGCAGGCACAGGGGGAACATGCAAACTCCACACAGGAAGGCTGGAGCTGGAATCAAACCCTGAACCTCGCCACTGTGAGTCCAACACGCTAACCAGTCGCCCACGATGTGATCAGCTCACTGACGATTGGCTGACTGGCCCACGATATATTAGTTCAGCGAGCTAGGTAAACAAAAGCCAGCTGTATACTAACTGGGCTACGGAAGGAGTGTACATTAATCTGCCAATTAAAAAATAAAGAGAACCAATGTGTATTCAAGGACACGTTCATTACACAATATTTTAACAAATTGTGTGGGGTTTATTTGTAATCAGCGATGCATGTATGCTTTTCTAAATGAACATTTGGCACTGATTCGAATCTGTCTTGTTTTGTATTCCAATGTATCAGTTTTTTGATAATAATAAAAATAACAACAACAACAATAATAATACTAATAATAATAATAATAAGGCACTTGTGTTTTGTTAACACAAATTATGTTTTTTGCTTGATTGATTAATTGACTGATTGGACTGATTTATTTCAAACATGCAGTGCAAATTCAATACGTGTACAAACAATTCACTCTAAATTTAGCATTAGCTTCAAAGAATGATTTTATGACACTGACAGGGTTGTTACCTTCTAGTTCTTCCTTTTCAAAGTTGGTGTTCAGCATGGAGCGGGTTCCGCCGCGGTCCACCACTGCTTCCTCATCAGTCCTCTGACACAAACATGCAAAGACAAGGCTTGGTTCAAGGCTCGATTGGAACTGTATGCAATCTTGAATTGAACATTTTTCAACCTTACACTTTTCTTACAAATTCGGAAGATATGTCCAAAACTGTACCCACAGAGTGAAACTGGCTGTCGCTACCTTTGCACATAACAACAAAGCCAGCCAAAGAGAATACAGTATTTGAGAGCTGCTTTCTCTGCGTCATGTGTTCATGTGTTTTTGCTATGCTACATGTGCACTTCTCGTGCATTTTTTTTTTCACACTTCACACTCATCAGTAAACTGTTTATGTTGAAGGATAGGTTTGTCAGCTGAGTTTAAAATGATTTTAAATGTTTTGGGAACATAGTTTGTGGCATACTTCTGATTTAAATAATTAATTTGGACAATGTTTTATGTGGCACAGAGTTCATTACTAGCGGTTTTTCACTAGTCACAGCAGGACTTTGCCTATATCCTCTGCAAATTGCAGGGGTTCATTGTAACAGTGGGCCTTCAGTGGGGACTAAAGTGACCTAATACACCTCTGAAAAGCACCACAATCATGCTGCAAAATAATATACAAAAGCAAATTATAATTATGCGGGGCATTACAGAGAGACAGAAGCAATTACCTGTACTACTAAAGCAAGAAACAGAGTTGACCCTTTTCTCTTCCAATACATCACCTCCAAACCTAGACACTCTAATATATTCTTTCACAATCAATATTTGCTGTATCTAATAATACGACTACAACAAAAACTTAAAATAAGTATTCACGAGTAACGTCTATTATAGCCTTCCTCAACTGGCGGACCGCGATCCACGACCGGACCGCCGACCTCCTCTGTCCGGACCCTCGGCAAATTGTATAAAATAATAAATTATAAAGTGATTTTTACGTTATACATTTTATATTTGTGGACTATAATCTGCGCATTACCGCGATCGCTATTTAAAATTATCCGTTGTATTCTTTGCGTGCACTAACAGATGTATTGCAGAGGACCTCAGCAGCGCGACTGTGTGATGTACAATGTTTGACTAAGTGGAGACCCTGGCTGAGCTGGGCATGTCGGCGATAACGATGCGCTGATTGGCTCCTCTGAACTTAAGGTGTGCCCATACATAAGCGTCAGCACGCGTCTCTCCCAATACACACGCATTCAAAATGGATGATTGTGTCAGGAAACACTCAGACGCATGCGCGACGCCACAATGTGCTCACAGCTTCAGTCCAGGAGAACCGCACACAATTAGACAAGACGAATCGCGGGAGGTTTCGATTGTGTGCAGTTTTGCTCCCGTCTACCCGGGGATCTTTGCAGCTGTTTAACAGCATAACACCGCAACATGGTAAATGAACATCACAATGGCGTCCTCAAATATTTGCATGCCTCAGACATTGCATTCACCTTTAGTGGAAGAACAGCACTGCACATTCCTGTGCTCCCTTGTGTCAGTATTTAAAATGGTTCTTAACTCCTCTTCTGATATATTTTTCAGTGATTTCAGGGGGGATGTGAAAAGGGGAATTGTATAAATGAAAAGGATATTTTTGTTTTCATGTTTAGTATTTATTTTGGTAAAATTAGTGTTTTGTTTTTGTTAAATTAAGGGAGGGAAAAAGACAACTACTGTTTAACAAAGTTAAAGTAAAAATGTCTTATTTCCCTAAAAGGGCTATTTCTATTATTAAGCAGGCACAACTTAACAAAATAAAAGAGTTCCTGTGCCTCAACACAATACCTCTCATTATTTGCTGTGTACTGGCAAAGTGAATAATTGTTATTTTCATGCACCCCATTATTGGTTGGTTGTGAGGAGTGTTGATTTGTATAAGCTTGGCTTGACCATACTAAATGGGCATATAGCCCTGCTCCCCATGACCGCCGGACCTTGGTCTTCTTAAAAAAAAAAAAAAGTGGACCTACAGCATTTCTAGTTGAGGACCACTGGTCTATTATTAATGGACAAAATCCATCCTCTTTTGCACATCACAGTTAGACAGCTTGTTTAGCACTGTTTTGCTTTTGCAAAACAGCTAGCAAGGTGTTGCTGCTCCGGCAGTGGCAAATAAATCCTTTTTGAGGGTTCAAACAAACCTCCCAAGCAATATATTGGCCAACCTCCAGTATCCTCACAAAATGCGTTTTTTTCCCTAAAAAAATCAGCCGTCCCACTCAGTAGCTCTAATCAACCAACCAAAGAACAGAAAAAAGGCTGATATAAGTCTGAGCATTTGCAAAGGCGAACAGAGGTGAATGCGGGAATCTGATTTGTTAGATATTGTGTGTTCCACATACTTGGCCAATAAAGATGATTCTGATATCAGCACCACATTTTTAAGGCCCTGGGCAGACTATAGTGTATGTAATGGCAACACAAATGCAAAAATCTGATTGGACCAAAAAAAAAAAAAAATCCAACAAACACACAACTGGAAGCTGGGCAGCCAAGATGCATGTCATAAAATGAAGAAAACAGACATCTGGAATGCACTCAATACAATTTCATTTAAGTTATAAATCGAAAGGTCAGTGCTTCCGATAGTGGTGAGGCCAAAACATAAGACTTTGAAGCCCTGATAGCATGCCACTGCGTTGCAAGCATGTAGCATTTGTAGGAAGGCTTTCATATGCTTGCAGGTGCAATTTCACAAAGACAACAAGCAGCCGCTGCCTCAAATGAAGTAAACTGTTTCGGTTTCTCGCTCATTGGGCCGTCATTTTAACACAGTGGCCCTTGGCGCCAGATTATGGTGAGTGAAAAGTGTCCTCGGAGGAAATAACGAACACCACCAAAAAGAAAGCAGTCCAGTTGTGATCGATTCCATCCCCTGACAGAGAAATGACATGCATGAGAAAATTCCCAAGCAACCCCCCTCGTATAATCCTCATTTCAGATTCCCATCAGGTGCGACGTGCCTCTTTACATCATGCCTTTTCATTGCTGTTCCAGTAGCGACTTGTGACAAACTACAAGGTCTTTTTTAAATGTTATATTTGATATTTGGCGTTGTGTCCATATACCACAAAAAACCTTTCATTGTCTCGGGCGCTCATTTATTTGCCACACTCTGATCTCGACTTAGGTGAGTAGAAGCAAGCAGCTGACCGCCATGAACACTCGCTGCCGAACGAGGCGAAAGAAGAGACAGCACAAAACACCAGCAGGCGCACAACGATAAGATCCAGCCCCATGGGTGACAACTGAACGAAGGCCAGGCTTGCCACTGCCCAAGCAAGGGCAGGTTGGGGGCTGGCTCACCGCAGGAGAAAGATTGGGCCCTAATACAAGCCAATTCCAATATAACAACAAATATGCAGTATGAATGTCTATGATTCTTTGTCCTTGGGGTATTTTGATGAAACCATGTTGTTAAGAGATACGGGAACATTTGTCATTAAATATTTTAGGTCTCTTTTAAGATACTTATCTGATGCCAAGGGTCAAAGTCAAAGGTCGTACACCAATCAACAGTGTACCTCTCTGCTTTGTGAAACAAAATAAGTACACATGCAGTACACCGTGAATATTAGGGTGGCACTTGCTGAGCATCCCACAAAGATAAACGGGAAGCACGTCACTCTCAAACACACGGAAGCGTACGTGGATGATGAGCCAGAACAAGGGTGGCCAACCCGCGCCTCGCGAGCCGCATGCGGCTCTTTGGCTGGTTCAATGCGGCCCCGGGACTTTCACATGACAAGAGTCGAAAACGCCTCGGCAGTGGTGATGCCATTCAAACAAAGGCGCTAACTACACAGAACGTACTATGTCAGCCTATCATCAATCCCATTACTTGATTGGCATAGAGGGCAACCAATCAGATGACTGCATCACCGCTCATGTGCAAACAACGGCGCTAAGCACTAAGCTAGTCAGCGAATTACCTCTGATTTTAAGGCAGGGGTGCCCAATACGTCGATCAGAATTGACCGGGAGCCAGCGAACTGGTCCCAAGTCGACCGCAAGGGGTGGGAGGAGGAAATGGGTGGGAAAAAAAAGATTTGTTTGTTTGTGTCTTCAGCTTTTGTTCATTTTAGGCCCGTTCCGACTGTTGCTCATTGTGGTGTGCGCGCATATGTGCGCGAGTGCACTGGTGGCCACCCGCATGAGTGCGTGTGTGTGTGTGTGTGTGTGTGTGTGTGTGTGTGTGTGTGTGTGTGTGTGTAGGCTTGCACGTGCACGATCGGGTCGTTTGTGGGCCAAAAAGTGTGTGTGTGTGTGTGTGTGTGTGTGCGTGCGAGGAAGGGTATGATGTGGCTCTTTGCAGTAACACAGTAAAAAAATTGGCTCTTCATCTCTGACTGGTTGGCCACCCCTGAGCCAGAAGATCAAAAGTGTTTGATGAACAGACATGGCAAGTGTCAGTCTCAGTTCATCAAGCCAGTCTCAATATCTCACAAAAAAGTGAATTATTTTATTTATAAAGGTAAATAAATTATAAAAAAAAGTAAACATACGTGGCTCTACGTGGGAAATAAAAACTAATTGCTTCCTCTTCTTAAATCATGAGCTGACTGTGATTAACTACATTTTTTGGAAAGGTGATCTTAATTTTCTTGGTTAAACTCAGACGTGATTATTACTGCCTGATTTGTTGTCTCAACAAGTCATTTAAATATTAGACAATGTGAAGTCGGCTACAAGATCTGATAAAGAAACGTGCCATGCCACGATTTACTGCAAATGAATTAAGCAAAACAAATAACAGACAGATTGATTGAAGTTTACCAGTCTGGAAAAGCTTGCAAATCATTGCCAAGGCTGCGGAACTCCAGCGAAGCACAATCAGAGTACATTATCCCCAAAAACTGTGATGAACGTTTACAGGTTTGGTAGGGATACCAAAATTACTCCGAGAATGAATCGACGACTCATTCAAGCGGTTACAAAAGAACCCAGAACAACAACCAAAGCCTTAGTTAAGGTCAGCGTTCATGACTCAGCCACTCAACCAGGATGACAGACAAAAATAAAATTAAAAAAGAAAAAGAAGACAAAGGCTTGCTTCACATTTATAGTACATCATGCTCCTGCAGCATTGAGTAGACCTGTAAAACGTGTATCAAGTGTTAAACTGCTTTGCGTTTGTACTGTTTTTCCCTTTCCTTTTATGTGTCTAATTACGGAAACTAGGCATTACATATTCCTAAACAACTCTTGTAATAACGACCTACAAATTAAATTAGAAACCTGGCAGCTATGCGACAAATACGCCGGTTGCAAGTGGTCCTGACATTCATAATAAATGTGTGTGCAATTAATATTAACATCCACATCGTTAGCTTAGCACTATGAAAAAAAAAAAAGAAACATTAAGTTGATCAGCTTGATCATCAAAGTTGACTCAAATCTCTTCGCCTTACATCACCTGAGCATCAACTCCCCAAAACCTGAAGTCATTCAACTCCACCTAAATATGTTTATACAGACTAGCATACGTTTCGAGCATGACACATTTGCACTTCTTGTCCCATTTTTCGTGTGGTAACTCAGTACGCCTCTGTACATTACCGCATGTTTCCTACCCAAATCCAAATACTTGTATCATAACCACTATTATGTAACGATGAGCCAAAATATCCACCCAACAGGCCTCTGTTTCTATTTATAGGCTGCAATGATATAGCTAACTGAACGAAATCTGACAGGCTTTGAATGATTAGAAGAAATACTGTGCTGTGGCCAAATAGAAGAATCAAAATGATGAATTTCTTGAGTGTGCTGCAGGCTTCAGGGAAGAAGAGGGAGCATGTGAGCAAGACTGCAGGGGGAGTCAGGATGGATGGAGTGGAGGAGGGGTGGACCTGCGACCAAGCGTGATTAAGAGACACGCTCACGTGTTTCTGCATGTACACTCCATCATCACCCCAGAAGAATTTTTACGTGCCAGCCGGCCATAATTTCATGACCAGTGGCACGATAAAAAGATTATCCAGTGTAACAGCTGAATCCAATGTTCTGTCTTTACAAAGAAAATAAGGTACAGAGCAAACTCTGGTAGAAATGACTCTGAAAAGATTCCAATTTCAATGTCGCTCTCCTGACGGTCATGATGTCTGCACATCCATAAGAACACGTGGCTGAAGATCAAGACACAATTCACAATCCACACATGCCACCCATATTCATTTTTTAAAGCTTCCAATACACACTGTATGCAACTCTTTTATTTTCGTTGGTTCGAAAAGTTAATCTGGGGTTGCTGTGACAACAACAAAATATGATATTCAAGTTATTACTAAGTCATGTAGAATCCAAATGTTTGGCTGAACCGCCAAAGCAAAAATATTTAATTTGGCTACAATTAGATTACTTTCAAAAGGTAATGTATGATTCATCCATCCATTTTCTAATCCGCATCCTCACAAGGGTCGCGGGCGTGCTGGAGCCGTCCCCACCTGTCTTCGGGAAATAGGCAGGGTACACCCTGATGCAGCATTTCATAATTTTGCCAATTCGTGAGGATTGTTGTGCATGCAGTGAACCCACATCGCCAAACACAACAACGTCACTGAACATCCAAGTATTTGTCGGTTATTACAAACTAATGTCATAACTTGTTTGGCTATTGCCAGACTGTGCTGACATAGTAGCCCTGGTTACCTTTTGTCTTTGACATAAAAATGCGTCGATGTATTCCGCCGCCCGGAACCATATCGTCATATAGCGGATCTTCACTCACCCCAGCTGCCAAGTCATGGGCAGCTGGGGACAGTATTATGTGCATTAGCTGCACTGTTACATCACAATCAGTAAAGAACAGCTCACTTGATTAGAAAGCTTTAACTTGGTTGTTTCATTCCGTGCACTCCAGAGACCCAGCTATTTCTCTACAAGCGATTAGAAATAGCTATTTCCATATGATGTGCCTGGACCAGCTGACCTCGAGTCATATATTTCACACATGCTCCTAATAAGTCATCTTTTCCCAATATCATGTAACTCTGGGATGCAGGTACAATGCGTGACCTGATTTCTGCGGTAAGCTATTCACGGGTGTTCCCTGGGGAGCAACAAAATGAAGGTTAAATTATTATTGTGGGAGCTACTTTGGAAGTATACAAGATACTGCCCTCCAAACATTCACCACAGTTTTAGGCCTACATGTTAAAAAGGCTGGCAACATTATGCAAGCTTGTGGAAAATCGCCCGAAAGACAAAGCAATGCAAATCTTTTGCCATTCAAACTGCATTAGTGTAAATACTCCATGCAGGACGATTTTGTGGCTTGCAGTTTGCAAAGATGAAGATGGATTATCGGTGGCTGGAAGGGCCTCTGCTATTGGTGAGTGGTTTTAGTTGTCATGGTTTTTCATCCCTACAGATGGTTACCGTGGCAATGATAACTGCTGAGAGCATCACTACTTATAAAAACAGAACTATTCCTTTTGTGTGAAAGGCCTGTCAAAACGGTGCAAACACATGAATATTTTTGTTTTCTTGCTGTCCTTATTTTTTTTTAATTATTATTATTATTATTATTATTATTATTATTATTATTATTATTATCCCTATAAAGTAACTGGGATCAGTGCAGCAGGTATAAGCCTCAATCTCGGAACAGAACAGTCCCATCTGTCAAGCCAAGCTCCTCGGGATCTCTCGCATGCACAACATCGCATTTCGTCACTTTGGCAAGAACTTTCCAAATAAAATAAATTTTGGCGGCCTACCTGGTAACTAAATATCTTGTTGCAGTCCACTGAGAGCATTTTGAGTCCGTTGGAATGGGACAGGATGGTCGCTAACCGCCCTTGTTCTGCGGGCAACGGCAGGATGAGCAGGTCAGAAGGGTTATGTGTCCCACTCGGAAAGATGACGTAGCTCGCCTCGACGTCAGCCCGGAATACAAGGTGGCGCGCTCACATCCAAAAAAGCCCAGGGAAGAAATGAGGCTCAGCTCAGCTCTGATTCAATCGTGTCGCATCTCATCCAGGGTCAAATGTTTCTGACTCGCATCCATCCGCCAATCCGCCCATCACCCCCACCCTTCAAAAGGGATTAGCGTGGTGACATCAGCGATGCTACCATGATTTGAGCGCAGCTTGTTTCTCTCCGAGCCTGGGAGATTTGTCACCTCACATCTTGGCTCAGGGACTGCACCACAGTTGGAGTCCCAAAAAGTTCACAGAGAGATAAACAACAACAATCAATGCTGTCTGATACCCATCAGTCTATACAGCCCAAGTACTTTTGGATTTTTCATTATAGTACTTTTTTATTTCGTTTTGAGATTATTACTTTTTAAATTATTTGTAATGGGGTTTCAGAGCGAGTTTGTTCATTTTTATTAGTTGTAGATTTTTTTCGAAACCCTTCATTTGAGTTTAGCTTTTTTTTTGGGGCGGTGTTAAATTTTTGTTTGCAAGATGAAAAAAAAATCACAGTATCTATTGTGTGGTAAAAACTCAAGAAGAAAAAAAATTTGTAAAATCCACAAATCAAATACAATTACAACAGTCCACAGACTTGGAAGTGCAATGCATAATGCTGCTCATCAAGCTATATTTAATACGTGAGGGTTGTGCTGCATGCACAACCCTCACTTATTAAATAAAGCCAGGATGGTCTCGCTTTCCATCCCTTGTTTGCCAAGTTGACAACTTCGAAAGATTGAGAAGTATTCCACACCACGCACTACAAGTCACATGCCCACTTGCTTTGATCTGTCACTCATAGTCCAATTGGATGGATGGATGGATAGACAGATATACTGTATAAATACAGAGATAGATAGATGGATAGATAGATAGATAGATAGATAGATAGATAGATAGATAGATAGATAGATAGATAGATAGATAGATAGATAGATAGATAGATAGATAGATAGATAGATAGATAGATAGATAGATAGATAGATAGATAGATAGATAGATAGATAGATAGATAGATAGATAGATAGATAGATAGCTTTACTGAAACCCAGTTGTACTGTAGTTTAATTATGAAGCATGACATTCTTTTCCTAGAAATTTTGAACATTTTTTGAGATGAAAAACTATTTCCAACCACTAAAACCGTTGCTGAACATCCGGCGAACAACTGCCCAACCTTGAATGAATCCTGACCACAAAAAAAAAAAATCAACATGTGCTCCCTTTGCAAACACTCGCAAACCTTCGCTGCTCTGTGGGATACAGGCTTAAGAAATCCAAGCCGGTGTGTGCTAAGTGCGAATGGTATGGATAAATTAATTGAGGGAATAAAAGTAGTGTACTTACCACATTTTTAGTTTCGTGCGCACTTTGTTCCTGCAATCAAAGGACATAAGTCAATAAGACTAAAAGAAAACCAAATGCCAAAATGTTATTCATTCATTCATTCATCTTCCGAACCGCTTGATCCTCACTAGGGTCGCGGGGGGTGCTGGAGCCTATCCCAGCTGTCTCCGGGCAGTAGGCGGGGGACACCCTGAATCGGTTGCCAGCCAATCGCAGGGCACACAGAGACGAACAACCATCCACGCTCACACTCACACCTAGGGACAATTTAGAGTGCCCAATCAGCCTGCCTTGCATGTCTTTGGAATGTGGGAGGAAACCGGAGCACCCGGAGAAAACCCACGCAAGCCCGGGGAGAATTGCAAACTCCACACAGGGAGGCCGGAGCTGGAATCGAACCCGGTACCTCTGCACTGTGAAGCCGATGTGCTAACCACTGGATATATATTGAAATTGGAAAAAAAAAAAAAAAAAAAATATATATATATATATATATATATATATATTTTTTGATACTTGTGGAAAAATATATATATATATATGGGTGGCCTGGTAGTCCAGTGGTTAGCACATCGGCTTCACAGTGCAGAGGTACCGGTTCGATCTATCTATATACATATATATATATATATATATATATATATATATATATATATATATTAGAGCTGTCAAACGATTAAAATATTTAATCTAATTAAAAACTCAACTGTCATAATTAACTCAAATTAACAAAAAATTAATCATGATTACTCACATATTTTTTATCGTTTCTGAATTTCCTTTTATATTTTTTGTCCTATTTTCCCCCATTTTAATGCTCTCATCAACATGGAATCATGAATCAGTTTTCTATGTGCAAAATGCAAATATTTACTGAAATAATTTCGATTTTCAATTTTACAAAAACATTTTTCACTTGGAGCAGTTATTCACACATCATCTCTCACACAATATTACTGTCCATCAACAACAGTGAAAAAAATACTTTGTCACACAACAGCTGCTTGAACAGCTATTTTTATGTAATCAAAACAGCGCAATATAAAGTGCACATCTAAGGTAAACTAGTACTCAGCCTATAATTTTTCACGGCCCCCTGAATAGGGATTGTCGGTCAGCATGGAAGGATCTCTCATTCTGTACTTTTTTGATCATTTATTGGAGCACTTTGCAGCAGAAGTAGTAGTAGTAGTAGTTGTAACAGAAGTATCAGAAGCAGGTAATAACCTAAACTACACATAAATGCAGTAAAAAATTAATATATCTATCTTTCTGCATCACAATGTAAATATGTATATAATTGACATTAATTAATACCTTTATTTAACAATACGTTTAATAAATAATTTAATCAACCCTGATTTCACTATTTATCATTATCGTCATCATTATTCATTGTTTTAAACGTAAGAAAGCATACAACACAAACATATCAAGTCGAATCGAACAAAAGAACTACAAGTCCCAAAACTCAATCCCGGAAATGGAGCGCCGACATGATTAACCCAACCTGAAACGCAATTTACTTCGTTTAAACGTCAGATTGCAGACGGACAAACATGACAACTATGCAAAAATGAACTAAATAAAGACACCCCTGTTCTAGCAACATTTTAGCCCACGCTGTTTGCTTTGAAATGATCCATAGCTGTCGGTCTGAGACGAGGGGGCGGAGTTACGCACGTCAGCTGTGTGCTTGGCCATTAAGTGGTATTTTAGACGTGCTATGATGATAGCTCAGTTTACGACTGCAAAACATACAGGTAACTTTGGTCTTGTCATTGGAACAATCTGGCAACTTTTTAAGAGTAAACTTTCCATTCATAAACTATTTAAGTATCCGTTTTCGGTGTCTCGCGTTGCCGTGGCTGGCAAAACAAACGTGCGTGGACCTGTGCAGAGCGATTGATGTTTTGTCGTCTGCCGCGTTAATCTCGCGAGAAAATTTTTGATCCCGATAATATTCATTTAAATTAATGCCAATAAAAACGCGCTAAACTGACAGCTCTAATAAAAAAAAAAAAATCCTCATCTCACCCCTTGGGTGGTGTCCGTCCCCCATTCAGCTCGGGTCCTCTACCAGAGGCCAGGAAGCTTGAGGGTTCTGCGCAGTATCCTTGCTGTTCCCAGCACTGCACATTTCTGGACTGAGATGTCTGATGTTGTTCCCGGGATCTGTTGCAACCACTCATCTAATTTGGAGGTCACTGCCCCGAGTGCTCCGACCACCACAGGCACGACTGTCACCTTTACCTTCCAGGCTCTCTCCAGCTCCTCTCTGAGCCCTTGGTATTTCTCGAGTTTCTCGTGTTCCTTCTTTCTGATGTTTCCATTACTTGGGACCGTTACATCCACTACAACGGCTTTCTTCTGCCCTTTATCAATGATCACGATATCCGGTTGGTTCACCATTACCATCTTGTCAGTCTGGATCTGGAAGTCCCACAGGATCTTCGCTCGGTCATTCTCCACCACCTTGGGAGGTGTTTCCCATTTTGACCTTGGGGTTTCCAGTCCGTACTCGGCACAGATTTTTCGGTAGACTAAGACAGCCACCTGGTTATGGCGTTCCATGTAGGCTTTCCCTGCCAGCATTTTACACCCTGCAGTTATGTGTTGGATCGTCTCGGGTGCCTCTTTGCACAACCTACACCTTGGGTCTTGTGTGGTGTGGTATATCTGGGCCTCAATGGCTCTGGTGCTCAGGGCCTGCTCCTGAGCAGCCAGGATGAGTGCCTCTGTGCTGTCCTTCAGGCCAGCCCTCTCTAGCCACTGATAGGACTTCTTGAGATCAGCCACTTCACTTATGGTCCGGTGGTACATCCCGTGTAGGGGCTTGTCCTCCCATGATGGTCCCTCTTCCAGCACCTCATCCTCTGTTCCCCATTGTCTGAGACATTCTCTGAGTACATCATCCGTTGGAGCCTTCTCCTTGATGTATTCATGGAGCTTGGATGTTTCATCCTGGACAGTGGCTCTCACACTCACTAGTCCCGGCCTCCTTCCTTTCGGCTGCGTACAGTCTCAGGGTGCTGGATTTGGGATGGAACCCTCCATGCATGGTTAGGAGCTTTGGTCTTAACATCCGTGGTCTGAATCTCTTCTTTTGGCCACCTGATTACTCCTGCAGGGTATCTGATCACTGGCAGGGCATAGCTGTTTATTGCCGGGTCTTATTCTTGCCATTGAGCTGGCTTCTTAGGACTTGCCTCACCCGCTGGAGGTATTTGGCGTAGCCGCTTTCCTTGTTGCCAGTTCGAGGTTGCCATTGGCTTGTGGTATACCGAGGTACTTGTAGCTGTCCTCAATGTCTGCTATTGTTCCTTCAGGGAGTGAGACCCCTTCAGTGCGGACTACCTTTCCTCTCTTAGTCACCATCCGACTACATTTCTCAAGCCCGAATGACATCCCGATGTCGCTGCTGTAGATCCTGGTTGTGTGGATCAGGAGTCTATGTCCCTTTCGCTCTTAGCATACAGCTTTATGTCATCCATGTAGAGGAGGTGACTGATCGTAGCTCCATTTTTGAGGCGGTATCCGTAGCCTGTCTTGGTGATTACTTGGCTTAGGGGTTCAGTCCTATGCAGAACAGCAGTGGGGAGAGTGCATCACCTTGGTATATGCCACATTTGATGGACACTTGGGTAAGTGGCTTGCCATTGGCTTCAAGTGTGGTTTTCCACATCCTCATCGAGTTCGCAACGAAGGCTCTTAGGGTCCTGTTCACCTTATACAACTCCAAGCATTCAGTGATCCATGTATGTGGCATCGAGTCGTAGGCTTTCTTGTAATCAATCCAGGCTGTGCACAGGTTGGTATGTCGGGACCTGCAGTCTTGTGCGACTGTTCTGTCAACCAGCAGCTGATGTTTGGCTCCTCTGGTATCTCTACCAATGCCCTTCTGTGCTTCGCTCATGTATTGATCCATGTGTCCACTTATCTTAGCCGCAATGATGCCTGACATGAGCTTCCATGTTGTGGAGAGACAGGTTATTGGCCGATAGTTGGATGGTACTGTACCCTTTGAGGGATCCTTCATGATCAGGATCGTTCGCCCTTCAGTTAGCCATCCTGGGTGAGTCCCATCCTTCAGCAACTGGTTCATTTGTGTTGCTAGGCGCTCATGGAGTGCTTTGAGTTTCTTTAGCCAGTAGGTGTGTACCATGTCCGGGCCTGGTGCTGTCCAGTTTTTCATATCTGAGACTCTTTCCTGTATGTCTGCCACTGTTATGGTAACTGGGTTCTGCTCAGGAGGTTGCTGTGCTCCTCTCTCAGGGTCACCAGCCATTGTGCACTGCTGTTATGTGCAACCTCCTCTCCCATATTCCTTTCCAGTACCTTTCAGTTTCCAGTCTTGGTGGGTCAGCTCTGCTGTTAGGACCCTGCCACTGAGCGTACACTTTCGCAGGTTGTGTTGCGAACAGCCTGTTTATTCGCCTGGCCTCATTCTCTTTCGTGTACCTCTTTAGGCGACTGGACAAGGCTTGGATCCTTTGTTTGGCAGTTTCGAGTGCTTCAGGTATGGTCATCTGGGTGTACCTCTCAGGAATCGGCCTTTTCATCACACCTCTCTGGGCCTCCGTCAATTGACTCACATCTTTCCGAGCCTCCTTGATCTTAGCCTCCAACCGTCTTTTCCATGGTGGGTAACGTGTCTCATAGTTGCTCCGATAGCCAAGGATTTCTAGGATCACTGATGCTGAAGCGTATATCAGCTCATTGGTTTCGGTGATCGTTGTGGTAGGAATCGCCCTCAGTGCTGCATTCACACTTTCCATGAGACTTTCAGGTGGTACTTCACATAGCCGTTGTAATCGGTTTCTAGGTTGCCCAGCTTTCATCCTCGCCATGATCTTAGCTTTCAGGTCAGTTGCTGCCTTGCTCAGCATTTCATTCATTGGGGCTGGCCTCCCAATCTCATCATCTGCATTCATTGGGGCTTGCCTCCCAATCTCTGGTATGACCTCCTCCTCTGATCTGGCAGCCTGGGGCCCTTCACCATGGAACCTGCGTTGTACCTCATCAATCTCAAGTTGTGACAGCAATTGCCGTTTGTGGATGTTGGAACACTGAGTTACTAGTTGTTTCGTGGTCAACCGTGACTGTGGGTTTCAAGTAACCATTCAGCCTGCATTCTCTGCATGTAACCCCTCTGACTAGGGTTGCTTGAGTAGTAGCATTCCAACAGAGCCATGTTATCGCATCTCGCCCATCTCCGCTTTGTTCCAGTAGCCCATTTTTCATCAAGGTGCTCGTTCCCAGCACCTGACGAGACCTTGTTTGGCCGGGCGACGTCTGAGCCGGCATGTCATTCATTTTATTGTCTCTCATCATTGTATGAGGTAGGCATTAGCGTGAAGGATCTTGCCCAAGGACCCACACTGGATGGTGTTATGTGCTCATTTATATATATATATATATATATATATATATATATATATATATATATATATATATATATATATATATACATACATACACACACACACACACACACACACACACACACACACACACACACACACACAGGGTGTCTCAAAAAAATGTACTCACTTTTAGAATGACGAGAAAACCTTTATTTATGAACATAGAGTGAAGTGAAATAGCATCGAATACATGAGACAAATGTAATTGAAGAATCATGTTCGCAAATGTTCAAAGTGATGACCATTATTGTCCAGACAACGCTGATAACGCGCACCAAGGGATTCACAAACGTCGCGAAACATGTCATTAGGAATATCACGACATTGTCTTTCAATTTCAATATCTGCAACACAAAAAAAGAGTGAGTACATCTATAATGGTCATCAATTTGAACATTTGTCTCATGTATTTGAAGCTATTTCATTTCGCTCTATGTTCATAAATAAAGGTTTTCGTCATTCTAAAAGTGAGTACATTTTTTTAGACACCCTATATATATATATATATATATATATATATATATATATATATATATATATATATATATATATATATATATATATATATATATATATATATATATATATATATATATATATAGGGTGTCTTGACCATATATATATATATATATATATATATATATATATATATATATATATATATATATGGTCAACATTTCATACTTTCCTTATATGTAAACATTCTTTCACTCTTGATCCTGTTAACTTTTAAAGCAGTGATTCATCTCACTGGTCTGAACATTATTAACTGACAACAACTATTTTTTTTTGCTGATCTATCTATGACAGCAAAGTATTGTACCTTCTCTTCTGCCTGCCACAAAATTAACTTCGATATACAGTAATTGTTTGGTAGGGTACTGTACATTTTTCCAATGTAAAATACATGCCGTAGCTCAATAGAGGTTGGCAAGTGTGCTTTAAATCACATTGCATTGCATCAATACTTGCCTCCTGGAAATAATCGCTCCACATAGAGATATGACAACATGCTGACGCAATGACAACACAAGAAAGAACAGCGAGAACAAGCATGCCATGTGTCCCCCAAAAAAATCTAGTCAACATCTCCCATCTCTCTCTCAGCCATGACATATATTTTTTCCTCTATTTTTCAAGCACCTGAATATTGATGAGATGACGCTATCGGCTGGGTTCACAATTAATTTCTACTTTCTTGTTTGGATACTTCAATTGACTATATGGAGTGAGCCACTGGCTTTAGTGGACACGTGCTCAATCTGACTGTGCCTCACCTAAAGAAGATTAATCCCAAAACGAAGATGGATCGAAGAAAATTTTGCATGGGCCTTTTGCTAGCTGAAAGTATGCGTGGTAAAACCAAGTGAAATATGCCTCATCCTAACTCACAGGTTGCATAAGAGGCTGCAGGTATTAGAGGGCGCATGAAGTACACTCCCCGGGCATCGGGGCCGCGATCTACAGATTTCTATTTCTAAAAACTGCTCTCTGCTAATGTTTTGACATACACAGACAGCATTTGATCAGTTACAGTCAACAATATATTTATTATTGTAGTGTATTTATGTATATGTGAATTACATCTTGAGATGTGTCTAATATTTTGTCTACCATAGTTGGTTACTTGAGAGGCAAAACGATAGACAGATCTCACTGGTACAGAACAACCACAATTATAATATTGGTAAATTGATATATCTATGTCTGTGGCAGTCCAAACAGAACATTTTTCCCTAAATGTGATTGAATATGGCACGTGTGACTAATGAATTGGCCTGTGACTCTAAATACCAATTTCCCATTGCAGTGCATTATTTAAAGATTATAAATGCTTATTTGTGCAATGCAAGCATTGGATAACAGTCAAGGAATCTTAACAAATAAATTGACCATTTTGTGTTTTATTCTTAGGAGTAATAGCCAAACGTGAACCTTTCATACATGAATGAAGACACAACTCACCGCTGGCAATAGAGGCTCCATTTGAGCACCCTGGTCGGTAATGTCCATCTTTTCTTCCTCCTCCTTCCAAATGTGTTGCTCTTCTTCACTTGAGACGCTGTTAAAGGTTGACGACGAGGAGGGTGGCGAAGATGGCTTGCTCTCCCTTCCACTCGCAGTACAGTATATTTACCGGTTTTGGTTTTCTCAAATGGAGGTGGCAAAGCATGCCCTACATATTTTACGCATGGAGGAGGGAGGTTGCGCCTGCCCACACAAATGCGGGGAGGGGGGATCGTGCCAGAGAGCCTCCGTACGAAATCATTGAAACAGTGATACGGTCGTCATTCCACGATTTCTAATAAAACGAGAGAAACGGTTACTGGTGCATTGACCTTGTGTTTCTGATTGACGCACGAGCACACACTAAGGTTTCTTGCAGCGCTGTGTAACTAATTCATTGAAAACAGCCGACATGTGGTAATATTGAGGAAATCAAATCACAACAATATGTGATCATGTCCATATTTCAGTGTATGCGGCACGCGATCAAGTACCGCCGCCATCGCGTACCGCACCATGACGAAGGATGCTGCGGCACAACTCTTGTACTCTGGCGCCTCCCTCTGGTCAAAAGTGGGAAACGTTAATTGTTGCATGCAATAACGGTACAAGTCGAGACGTCGTTTATCCGACCGCTGTACGCTGCCAATATGCCCCAGTTGGTACTAGAGTCCCTGCAAAACAGAGATTCTCTATATAGAGTTAATAAAATAAGGCCGCGTGCGATTTTTTTAATGCTCAATTTAGAAACATTAATTGGACTAAAGCGTGGCTTGATCCTTTTCAGCTCTTCATTACAAATAAAGTTAGAGAATTTCATTTAAAAATACTACATAATACATACCCAACTAACATGTACCTTTCACGTTTTATGGATACCGATAATAAGTGTTGTTTTTGTACATCTGAATTTGAAAGTGTGACTCATTTGTTTTTTAACTGCCCGATTAGCATTGCATTTTTGAAAGATTTGGAAAACTATATATAATGTAAAACAAATTACAGAATTACATTGAATGGAAAACAAATTATTACTGTAATCGAATCTAAATAAAAAAATGTGTACTATTATTAAGTTATACATTCTGTTAGGGAAATTTCACATTTAAATGTAATTTTTTTTTATCCCAGCCCGTATTTTTGACTGAGGTAAATAATTACTTGAAGTCCCTTGATATAATAACACATTTTTAAAATGTAGATCAATAATTGCTATACATTAAGAAATGTTTAGAGAGTACCTCAAGGATAACCCTGTTTTCAAAGATATATTATTTTTATTTATTGTCTTTATTTTTACTCTTATAATAGAGGTTATTTTTGAAATATAATTTATTGTTGTCATACTGTTTGTATGTAAGTATGTATGTAGTGTATGTATGCATGCATGCATGCATGTATGTGTCATGATCCTCTCTTGTTTGCTTTGTTTTCTCAGTCTCCAGATGAAGTATAGGCATTCCCTCACAAATCGCACTTTTCTGTAATCTGCCTTTGTTACTTGTCTGCTTTAAAAACCAGGCCATGCCAACAACTGACTGTCGAATTATTAGCCTCGCTCACGACTCTCCCCAAATGCTTAATATTCGAGACGTCCTTGACATTTTGCCTCATAGATTCTCGCCATGGTTTTCTAAGTAGTTCTTGTTATGGTTCGGTTTGTATTCTCGCATATTGGATTTCCTTGTCCTATGAGTTTAAAAGGCGATTTACATTTTTTCTCGGTCCTTGCCTTTTGTAAGCGTTTTTGGTTTGTTTTTTTTTCTTTTCCTGGTTCTTTGCTGTACTTTGTCTCTCTTGTGTTCTTTGAATGTTTTTTTTTTTTTTAATCGTCAAATCACTTGTCTCTGCCGACATTTGTGGAATCCAATTCTGTCCAGGGCATTCCGGACATCTGACAGTATGTATGTAAAACATTTTAATTTGAATGCCTGATGTTGAATTGTACATATTTTGTCAATTAAAAAAATAATTGCTGCTAAATGATCCATCAATTTACATGGGCTCAGTTCTACTTTTTATACTGAGTACCACCTGAAAAAAACATCTCCAAGTTCCACGGTAACGGCTAACATGACAATACAGTAGCAGTGGACCTAAGTGTTTATCAAAAATGAGACAGGTTTCATTCCCAAGATATATAATAAATTTTGTTAACCAGTGTAATATCATGCAGTTATTAACACTGGTGTTAGATAAAGGAAAATTCAAATGTACTACATATGAAATTAATTTTTTCAAAGCCTCTTATTAAATGTTTGAAACACAGTACTCAATGATTCAATGCAAATGTAGAGCACTTATCTCTACCGAGCACATTTACTGTACTGTCTATACTGTATTTAAATCAATTCATCTGTTGAAATGTATATTACAGCCAGTGTTCCTTCTCCCTTCGAAGCAATTGACCTCACCTCTTCTTTTCAAGTGACACGTCACACCTTCAAACTAAACAGGTCGAGAAAGCTATAATCATTCAAACCATTTTCCCAAGTCGATACAGTACTGCATATGCTCTTTAGTCCCTGTAATTAAGTACTATACTGTAAACTGCACTGTGGTATTTAATTGATTTTGCATTTGCTGGAGTAGGCTGATTCATCTCTGCAGCAAAAGGGAGAATTATTCAGCAGGCCAAAAGTGAAGTAGGTACATACTGTACATTTGAGGAAGAACGGAAGGTCGGAAAAAAGACGAATGGAAGGATGGAAAAAAAACAGAGGATAGTCTATAATGAAGAGGGAGAGCAAAGCTGGAAGGATTGCAAGTGGGAAAGAAAGATGCAAGAAAACAATGAAATACGAAAGAAAGGAATGAAACATGAATGGATGAAGGAAGGAATGCTAAGAATATTTAGAGGGATGGATGGAATGTCAGAAAGAAGGACGAAAGGAAGGAGGAAATGATCAAAGATAGAATGATAGAAGGAAGGAAGGAAAAATTATGGAAAGAAAGATCTGTTTTGAAACCTGACTTTGAAGTCCCAAGGCTCTCACGCTAACCTTTAGTTGATATGAAAATTCTGTCTCTGAAGATTTTCTTGCAATTGTTGACGGCTCAGAATTCATATGGTGCTGGGTATCAGAGTTCTGGAAAAGAGTTTGAAAAATGTTGCTTATGTTGAAAAGGGAGACTGATGAAATTAAAAAAATTCAAATGTAGTTAATTTTTCATTTCCTGTAAATGAATTAGTCACAGCATTCACACAGTATTTATTTATTTTCCAGAAGGCATGGACGCATATTAGCTAACTATGTTTGAATGGTGTGGTACTGTATTAACATTTGAACGTACACTTATAAAAATAAACTTGTTCGGCGGCTCACACGAGCCAGTGTTGTCGTCCGGACCAGAACCGCCCTACGGTACAACGTCATAACTCTGACAAGATGGCCGGGAGTTCGGGGCTAAAGTGAGGAAGGAAACCAAAACACTGGCTGTCTCGACCACATGACGACGAGTTAGTGCGAAGATATTCGTATATGCGTTCGGACTCCGTTCTTTCGAGTTCCACATGTGCCATGCCTGGGTCGTTGTTCTTTGAGGCCGCTACTAGCAGACAAGGTTCGGTTGTCTGCTATGATTGGCTAGCTATGTAGCGAGCTAATACGAACCGAAAGACTTCACTTTTACAAAGTGACAGCGGGCTCAGGGCTTTGTAAAAACTTTCAATTGCGTCCCGAACAACATGAGAATTTGCTGCTATCTCTTAACGTCTTCCGGGCGTCAAATTAAAGGAAGGAGTTGAATAACTGAGATCATCGCCTGTCTGTTAGCAAGCGTCTGTTAGCTTGTCCAGCCTTTTATGATGCAGTTTATTTTGGAGGTCAGGGTCTGACACTATTTGAACCCCACAATAGCGACTAAACAGTACCCGGATCTTATAGTTCTGTGGGCCCAGCTGCCCACACTTGCGACACATAACGAGTGGTGGACATTGGTTTAGCCAAGGAGCCCTGAGCCAATCCCACTATGGCCCACCCCCCTGGCAACCTGCCAGGCATGCAGGTAAGCGCAGCCTTTTGGGGTCTTTAATATTAGGTATGTGTGCAAAATGTCAAATATTAAGTGATTGACACGAACCAGCATCAAAAGAGCTATCCTTTACAGACGATTCCAGTGATAAGTGATTTTCCTGTGACAAATATCAAGGAGGTTATTAATCTTTAAAACCACGGTTTTTCCCCACACACTGCCCCGCTCTGCATGTACCAATACTGAGCAGAATGTCAGAGTGGATCCAGAGGAACTCTTCACCAAGCTGGAGCGCATTGGCAAGGGTTCGTTCGGCGAGGTCTTCAAAGGCATTGACAATCGGACTCAGAAAGTGGTTGCCATCAAGATCATTGACCTGGAGGAAGCTGAGGACGAAATTGAAGATATTCAGCAGGAGATCACTGTGCTGAGCCAATGCGACAGCCCCTTTGTCACCAAATACTATGGCTCCTACCTGAAGGTGAAGCTTCAGCCAATTAGTTCCCTACAATTGGGGATGACAGAACATCTTCATCACCCACATTCCTCACATTTGTGATTGATTCTTGTGATGTGCCTCAACTGTATAGGATGCCAAGTTATGGATCATCATGGAGTATCTAGGAGGAGGCTCAGCTTTAGATTTGGTGAGTGAGTCACCCCGCTGAGCTCTTATTTGATTGTTTTTTGTTGTGTGTGTGGGAGGGGAGGATGTGAAAACTATACAAAGTGTAATACACTTGTGAAAATGAAAAGAACATTATGTGGATATAGCTCTGACGATTCTAACACTTTTTCAGTTACAGATTTGGTCAGACTTTGCGGCATGCAATCGAAGGAGACATATGGAGTATGAGTAGATGCACATAAAAGTGCTGTAAAATGCACATTTTGGTTTTGAAGCAGAATAATTCCACTCAAGATGCTCCAATTTCCTTTTGTGCATGTAGGTGCGGGGTCCTCTTCATTGGTGCTAGCGACCTTTAATTATCTTTCTAATCTAAAGGCAGAATATTAATGCATCTGTTCTACTGGATATCACACATTATGGAAGGGGGTTGTGGATAATCCAGTGTAAATATCATTTGTATCCTTTGCCGAATTTTTTTCCCAAATGTTAAGTATCGAATTATTACATATTTTATCATTTGTATGTGTTGTTTTTGTTATGTTGTTTTTGTCTTTCTAAGATGGAGCCTGGTGCTCTTGATGAGACCCAAATTGCGACCATTCTGAGAGAAATCCTCAAGGGGCTGGAGTATCTGCACTCTGAGAAGAAGATCCACCGGGATATCAAAGGTATGTTTTCATGCAATTTGGTCAAACTGTTTACAGTATGCTACGTATATACGGGAAGAGACTCAACTTACTGGCATAAGAACATCCTAAATAAAACAGCTGACGTGAAACTATTACGCATATGATTTTGGACCCCATGATTTGCATTGCTTTTTTGCTTAAATTCATTGTACTAAGGCGTAGAAAAATAAGTAGTGTGTTTCCGGTAACATGAAATTTCAGCATAAGGTCGGACAAAGTTTTTTTTTAACTCTTTTTTTTCTCCCTCCCCCATCAAAAACGTAAACAAAATAACCATAAAACATAAAACAAGGAGACATTGAAACCAGTGCCGGATGCTCGTCTGTCAAAGAGGTGAAGCTCAATTTTGGTCGACATCATAAAATGTGTCCGTTTATTTATACGCGAATTCTACTCTAGCTCCGTTCCTTTTCAAGAAAATGATCTGTGACCCTGTCATACCAACAAGGCGTCTTTTCCCGGTACTTAATTAGTGTCCTCCAACTATAGGAACTACAATAAAACCCACCAGAAATAAAATATTAATTTGTCACTAGTTGTTTGTTTACAACAAAGAGTGTAGCTAAAATGATTAGAAGTCTCCAGCTCACCTCGGAACAGAATGCGAGTTGAAAAATTGCTCGCGACGGATGTCTACACTAAAAGCTCGGTGACTGGCTCATTTCAATGTCAATCACTAAAAGCTCGGTGACTGGCTCATTTCAATGTCAATCGAACTGGCATGCAGACAGATCATCCAATCGGATGCAGAAAAGCCTGGCGTCCGGTACCCTCCCACTGCCATCCAGTCCCAGAGACGACGAGCGTACGTGGGCGGGACAAAAACCAGCTTGTATCCAATGACTCGTCTCCGTTCAACGCATTGGGACAACCTACCCTGAACTCATTACCATTTAAAGCACAGCGAAGCTGCGGGATGAATGAGAAGAGAGTCGCGTCGTAACCAGTAAGAAGAAGCTGATTCGGAACAAAAGTTGAGCACGTTGTAGCGCATATTTAGTCAATGACATGGACACACAATGAAATTTACATTCATATATTTGATCACTTATTCTTTGACATTTTAGGGGAAGCCGAGCTTCCCTTGCAGTCCGAGAGCAATCGCCGCTGATTGAAACCCCCGCTCGTCGCATTTGGCGGCGAGAGAGCTGGGTGTTACAGCCATCTCGTTACCTCTGCGTCCCCCCTGCTAGTGTTAAAGCACAGCGAAGCTGCGGGATGAATGAGAAGGGAGTCGCGTCGTAACCAGTAAGAAGAAGCTGATTCGGAACAAAAGTTGAGCACGTTGTAGCGCATATTTAGTCAATGACATGTACACACAATGACATTTACATTCATATATTTGATCACTTATTCTTTGACATTTTATGGGAAGCCGAGCTTCCCTTGCAGTCCGAGAGCAATCGCCACTGATTGAAACCCCTGCTCGGCGGTGAGAGAGTTGAGTACCCGGCGGCTGGGTGTTACAGCCATCTCGTTACCTCTGCGTCCCGCGTCCTAGACGGCCCGTGGTGGTCGTCAAATAGTTCGCTGAATCTTTTCGATACAGCAGTGGATGCTATTTTCTTAATATTATGGTGCGAGCATGCAACTGCAACACACAAAACGCGGTTTAAACTGTTGTCGGAGATCGTGGCCATGATTCAATGTTGTTGACAGACGACAGGGCAAACGACGGCGCACGCTCAACGTGAATATCGCGAGAGTTTGCACCAATGTAAACGCTCTAAATTTATTTACAATTTTGTCTGTGGTTTTATTGTTCTTGTTTTGATTGTAAAGCGTCCTTGAATGTTTTGAAAGGCGCGTATAAATGAAATGTACGATTATTAGTATTATTACACAAAAATGTAGAAGGTTTGAAAAAAATGCCGACCGTAAAGTTTTTTTTCGAGGTAGAAATTCGGTCAGGTTACCGGAAACACACTACTTTTTTTTCTACGCCCAATTATAATAATGGTGATAAGTGCGGTGACTTTAATCTTAAATGTTCATTTTGTTTCAACTCTGCTCACCCTAGCCGCCAACGTGCTACTTTCTGAGCAAGGCGAGGTGAAGCTGGCAGATTTCGGTGTTGCCGGCCAACTCACCGACACTCAAATCAAGCGCAACACATTTGTGGGCACGCCTTTCTGGATGGCTCCTGAGGTCATAAAACAGTCTGCATATGATTCTAAGGTGAGCAAAACACAAACACCTCATGATACAGGTGTTAGGGGAACCTTGAACGCAAACTTTTCCAGGACCATAGTTAGTCTAAATTTCTTTAGATTTTTGATTTTGTTCATTTGTAATTGAGTGAATCTGTTACAGGGTCAAACTATAACTGTTATAAACCCCATCTTCACTGACATTTTGTGATTCCAATTATTTTGAGCCAACATTGTGGCAACATCTCTGAACATTTACATTTAAGGCAGATATCTGGTCTCTGGGCATCACCGCCATTGAGCTGGCAAAAGGAGAACCGCCACACTCGGAGCTCCATCCCATGAAGGTTTTATTTCTGATCCCAAAGAACAACCCTCCAACTCTGGAGGGAAACTACAGCAAGCCGCTCAAGGAGTTTGTTGAGGCTTGCCTCAACAAGGAGCCCAGTTTTGTAGGTATTTCCATCGGGCCATTATGTTTTCCTTCAGCCTTAAATTTAAAATGGTTTTTGCATGTTTTATTTCTGCAGAGGCCGACTGCCAAGGAGCTCCTGAAGCATAAGCTAATTGTACGTCACGCTAAAAAGACATCCTACTTGACCGAGCTGGTGGACAAGTACAAACGGTGGAAGGCGGAGCAATCAAGAACCACAGAGTCCAGTTCGGATGAGTCTGACTCGTAAGTGTTTACTGCCACAGTGTACGGTGAGGGGGCGGTGGACTCCCATCACCGGTTCCGGATTTACATTTTTATTTTTAAGCCGGCATTTTGCAGAATACTTTTTAGTTTAAATCTCACTTGTCCCGAAAAAATACATGTATATACTGATTCGGCCAAATAAAGCGTAGCTATCGTGTTGCCAGCCGCTGTTTGGTAGTGGTGTTCTGTTACGAGACGCACAATGTGCTGCTTGCTTAACCGATTACTTACACCTTTTAGTTTCCTCTAAGTTATGGAATGCTAGCCGAGTGGCATCATGACTTGTCATGCAGGTCCAAAACAGCAGTTCCAAAAGAAAAAAACAGAGCCAGCAAGCCAGCAACTGCTCACAGCCATGTAACAACAATTAGATAAATAGTCAAATAAACAGAGTCACTAATGCAGAAGGGCTGAGACCGTGTTAATGTTGTACTACAGTATATGCTCACGCAGGTGGAACATTATCCACCACAATTTTGTGGGTTTTTTCTTTAAACATATAAAACCCATTTACTTCAGTGTTGAAACAGGAATATTCGGTGTTACGGCAGCTTTGTCAATGTCATGAGTAGACTTTCTTTATACAATATTTTTTTTATTCATCGATCTTTAATGTGTTTGTGTTATGTTCAAGGTGTGTTTAAAGATCTTTTTTAAAAAAATGCCATAAATGCTAATAATATAATGACTACGGTGTCTTTCTATATCGTAGATTTCACATATTGCATTTACGATATTTGTTTTTGCAGTGCTGGAAAGTAAGGAATAGTTGCTGTACTTAATCAGATTTTACCGGCGTCTGTACGTACTCTACTCGAGTATTGATTTTTTTTTTTAATCACTCTTCTTCATCTACTTTTGCCACCACTGTGTATTTGTATATGACTTTGCAGTGCTACATCACATAAAGCTGATGAGTTGTTTGATATGTATGTTAGGGAGCAGGATGGGCAGGCATCGGGTGGAAACGACTTTGGCAGTGATAACTGGATCTTCACCATCCGGGAGAAGGATCCAAAGAAGCTACAAAATGGCGAGGGACAGTCAGGGGCAACTGAGCAGGTGCCGTGCCAAGTAGCTACAGATATATCTTGGTTTGGTTTGGTTTGGTTTGGTTTTATTTGAACATAACATAAAACATATACAGTAATAATAAGGTAAGAGAAATCAGTCATCATTCAGCACAGTCATCATTAAAACAGTTATGTTCAAGGGAATAGGAAGAAGTAAAGAACTTATCTAGTCCTACCCCGTGTTATGTGTTTATATCTAATAAATAGTTTTTATATCAATCAGAAGAGAAAGTGAATAAGAAGATAGAAGTCTCTATTAAGGCTCATGCTTTACCCTTAGCCATGATATTTTTACTACTTTTGGTGTGTATCGGATTTATATATACACACCCTGGCACTCTTGGGTCAATTTTTTCTTGTATTCATAATGGATATTTCCATACCTTTCCTATTTATCAACTTAGTTCTAATTTATCATTATATTTAACGTTTAGAACTTATCATTTTAACTCTGATTGATGTAGGTTGTTTGTACTATTTTTTTGAATTTGTTTTTGAACTCAGCAAGCGATTTACTCATTTTCAGGTCCGTTTCGAGATTATTCCACAGATTAACACCTTTGATAGATACACTTCTTTGCTTGATGTTTGTTCTTGTTTTTAGTTTTTGAATAAGTTGGTACCTCTTAAATCATAGCTGCTTTCTCGAATTTCAAAGAACTTTAGAATGTTTTGGCAGAGCAGGTTATTGTGTGCTTTGTACATTAATTGTGCAATTTTGTAGTCAACCAGGTCATAAAATTTCATCGTATTTAATTTGATAAATAATGGATTTGTGGGTTCCGTATATTTTGATCTATTAATAATTCGAATTGCTTTTTTTTGTAGTTTTAGAATCAGGAGTGTGTTTGTTTTGCAAGCATTTCCCCATATTTCCACACAGTAGTTCATATATGGTAATAATAATGAAGAGTATAATGTGTACAAGGATCTCTTATTTAGCACTTCCTTGGTTTTGTAGAGGATCCCTATAGTTTTGGCTATTTTTCTTTTTACGTTATCGATATGCGGCTTCCAACATAGTTTTGAGTCTATTATTAATCCGAGAAACTTGGTTTCATTCGCTATTTCTATCTCAATTGAGTTTACCATAATTTTAGCTTGGTGTTTGATTGGTCTTGTGCCAAAAACAATTAGCTTCGATTTTTCAGGTTAAGTGACAATTTATTTCTGTCGAACCAGTTTTTAATTTGTTTAATTCGTTTTCTACGGTTGTCAGGAGCTGTTTCAGATTTATTCCAGAGCAGTAGAAAGTTGTATCATCAGCAAATAGGACACATTTAAATTGTTTTGTGACCTTGCAGATATCATTTATATATAGGATGAATAGTTTTGGACCAAGCACTGACCCTTGAGGAACTCCATGAGTGATTTTCAGTTGATTCGTTTTTTTATTATTGAGCTGCACATACTGATTTCTGTTTTCTAAATAACTTTTTATCCATTTATACGCTATACCTCTAATGCCATATCGTTCTAGTTTTTTCAATAATATACTGTGATCTATTGTGTCGAAAGCTTTTTTTAGGTCTTCCAAATCAATTGTGTACAATACTTGTTTTTTTTTTTTTTTAATTTTAAATGTAGTACCCTACATTCGTCTTCTTTTCCTTTTGACCTTAATCCTGTTCAGGAGTTGCCACAGTCATCCTTCTTCCATCTCTTCCTGTCCTCAGCCTCTTCAACTCTGTCACAACAGGCTGTCTCTTGTCTACCATCTACAAGCCTTACAAGTTACATTTCTGATCTCACTTCCATCCTTAAAACATTTCCTTTCCACTTTAGCTGCTGCTCTTCTGTCACACATCACACCTGACACTTTCCTTCACCCATTCGGTCATACATGTACATTAAACCCCTGCCATGACCCACCTTCCCAAGAAAATTGATATTTACCTATATTGATGGTTTAAACTCTAAATACATGTATACCACAAACTATGATTCCAATGCACCTAAATATTACTTACAACTTACAACATTAAACAATGAAAGCTTTATGGAGGATTAGATTTCGGAAAGAATGCATCTGAAGCGCTTTATGTTTTCAGAACCCATAAAAAATAGCAATTGTCAGGCAATAATGAGACTTCCGTTGTTTGTTTGACAGAGACTCCTTCTTCCAATCACAACCCAGGCTAAACTTAGCCACTTCACGACATACGAAAATCCTAAAAAAGTTAATGTATGACTTCAACATACTGTACCTCCTTGACACTAACTGCTACTGGGCGTAAAAGGACAGCATTACTCATGGGCTTACATTCTCTGTGCTTCGTAGGGGACTTTTCTGGCTCTTCTTGCGTCTTATGTTTTTCTTTTTTCCAGCAAAGCTTAGTGCTGCCCAGCACTTACAGTACAAGGTTGCATGTAACTAAATTTGGACTTGCCTGTCCACTATTAAAACCTAGAAAAAACAATCACTGTAATGTCTGTGATACAGAGGAACTTCCCCATAGTCTCCCTCGCCTGTCTTCCGCGCTAACCGTTGTTCCAAACACTTGATCCCTAGTACATTTACTGAACTTATAAACACAGATGATAGCATTGCTGTTCATTATTGCCGACTTTATTGGTCTCTCACTTTCTATTATTCTGTGCAGACTAAAGACATTCCAAAGAGGCCTTATTCACAGAGCCTGTCCGCAGTCATCACTCCTGTGTTAGCCGAGGTAACAATTCAGCCCCCAAATGCACACAAAATAAATAAATAAATCAAGAATCCATCAGCTTGCTACTAAAGAAGTGTTAATATTTTCAGCTCAAGGCCAGACATGAGCAAGTGAACCGGAACCCTGTGGTCCTGGACGACTTGAAGGAGGCCATCTTGCGGGCTGAGCAAGCCTACCCTGGCATTTCGGATTCACTGGTGGCGCACATGATCCACAGGCTTCAGAGGTACCACCACCACCACCACTTATTGCCCTAATTGCGAATGACCTGCTTTAATATGAAGGTCTTTTTTTGTTTGTTTGATTGTTTGTTTTTTGCAGTTTCTCCACAAGCAGATCATCCTCTTCTTTGCCATAGTAAATGGCTGTATGCTACCCACCCACGGAACCATCTCTCCTCCCTCCCACAGGCACCCCCCCTCTGCCATTGACCCGTTCACTCAGTAGCAGCTGATCAACATTTATTCTGCCGGGACTTGTGCTGACTTTGTCGCTACATGGCATTTTGCCCAGCCAAGAGGTGAGGCTCTCAAAGCCCCAAGGCAAGGCTTAAATCCATGCACTCTTTTAACCCAAGCCCACGCCCTATCCCACCGGAACCTTTTGACAAAGCATGCATGGTGTGAACGTCCTCTTTGCACCAACATGCCTAATGGTAAACAGTGTTCTTCATGGAAAAACTCAGGTAAAGTGCTTTAAGTTGACTGTCAAATGGGTGGTGGTGGTGTCAGTTTGTAGGAGCTGAATCACTCTGTACAAAATGCCCCCCGACCCCCCACACTTCTACTGAAAAGTAACAGAATAAGCAGAAAATGTTTTTTGTTTTGTTTTCATTTTAAGGTGCATGCCACTTCCTCACCATTTGTTTTATTTGATTAATCAGTTTGTAAGTTACAGAGGCCCACACCTAATAGTAGGCACCAAATAAGGTATAACGTGTCCATGAAATACTCAAATGCTTATTTGTAGTCATGATATGTACTGGAATATCCGGACTACAAAACAGACCTGATTAAAAATCGCAACAGCTAATTTTAGCCATAAAAACTAATTTGTGCATACATAAGCCATTTTGGACTAATAACCGCAGGTCTCCACATTATTAAATAGGGTATTATCTATATTATAAACACCAGTAGATGCTTTTCCTCACTGCAAACAATGCCAAACACAGAAAAGGTTACACAGCGTACCAGAAACCTTCTCAGACTCTTGGCGTCACACTAAGCAAATTCACAGATGAGCTTAGACCAGTGTGGCACTACAGAGACAGTTGTGTTTATTGCACTTGTTCCCTTTGCCGAAACACAACTTAAGACACTTATTTTGGCTCTCAATTTCATCGTCACATAGCCGTGCGTGCCCCTTCTGTGTTTTGTCCCCTTCGAGAGTCTCTGTCTCACACTTGTCCTTTTCTCGCAGCTATACATCTTGTTCCAACCGCAAAATAGCTGATGAGCATTCAGTATGAGGGTGGACTTGGACACTTTCATGGGTCCACTGTGACGTATTTGCTAATTTCATTGGTCAAATATGACAAGAATTGGTAAATCCATTGATGGCTCGTCGGTAAAAATCCATAAATATACCACATCACTGCAGGGTTCAAAGTTTGGCGGAGAGAGAAAAAAACGTTGCGGTCGTCTGGGCTTCCCTGCTTAAGCTGCTGCCCCCGCGACCCGGCTCCAGATAAGCGGTAGAAGATGGATGGATGGATGGCTTGTAATCCAAAAAATACAGTATACAACATGCGCATAAAATGTGACCTCAAAATACTAATTTGTGGACACAAAAAGAGTATCACATGCACAGCAACCGTAATACTAATTTATGGATTAAATATGATTCCCAAGAGCAATTTATATGTCTGAGTAAGCAAATAGAGCACACCTAACTATAACTGCAGTACACAATGTCCTTAAGGTGAGGTTGTTGTTTTTTTATATTTAAAAATGCCTCTTGTTAATAAATGATACCTTGCAATGCCAGGCGTTTCAGGATATCTTTGTAGTTGATCCCCATCGGAAACTATCATTCAAGCATACCCCTATCTCTGACCCGTGTAGTTTAAAACCTATCCTCTACCGTAACTATTTCAAGAGAAGGTGTACTTTATGTGCTTACTGGCTGGAGCCACAGATACGGGTGGTCACAAATTAGTGTTTTGTGTGCACAGAATTTCAAAATTTTGTGCCACAATATCCAAACCCCCCATGTCATGTCATGTCATGTCATGTCATGTCTGGTACTCCGTAGTGAGTCGATGTGAGGGGACTTGTGGGGCAACACAGCCAAACAGTACGATGCATCATGCCCACTTCACTTGAGAAGTGCATTGATTTGTTTTTTGTATTAACTGTTATACTGTCCATTTCATTTTTTTTAACTCCATGAAAGTGCAGCACTTTCTGAAAGCAAACATTTTTACAGTTGCTAACAGCCATGTGTTTCTATGTTTACTTAAGAGCTCCACAATCTACTGTGCTAATGCAGCAATAATGTTGATAAGTTTTATCACTTGTCAGCACAGGTAAGAAGCAAATTAAGAAATATATGGTATTTTTATAACTGCAGTTGTGGAATTATGAAATTTTAAAAAAAGTTACACCCCAAAAAAATAAAGTTAAGGAAATGATTGTGTACATTTGTTTATCATAGCTGGCAGTTTATAGTATTGTATATAATATTTGTTCGAGTCATTTGAGAAGTTAAATGTAAGCTTTCAAAGTGGCATATGAAATAAAGACGCAAGTGCATATTGTATGACTCAATGTGTAATTTGTGCATAAAACTGCAATATTTGTCTAATAATTTATATTGTACACAGACCATCAATTTGATTTTCTATTTGTCCTGATGGAGTCAGCTGGGTGAGGTGAAGCCTAACACCAAGCGACTTTAAGCAAAAGGCGCAAAACACCCACAGAAAGACATAAGCGTTCAGTCTCATCAAATACTGTAGAGAATTTAAAGTGGCACACGGGCTCACTCTAGCAGTAAACAAAGTAATGACTGCCAAAGTTCAATCCAACTCAACTGTTTGTAAATTTAACACATTTACATTTATTTAGTCCCCCCACCACTCGTTTTCCAATTCTTTAGGCACAATGTAAATGTTCAAACTGTGCATAATGTTACAGTTGCTGATATTACTTATGTTTTTATTATTAAAAACGTTGCTCTTGTTTTTGATAAACACATCAGCATTTTTTTTCCATGTAGTTGAAGCAATTAAAGTCAAAAGTTTTGAGTAGCTATGTAAGTGCACTTTCATTTTAACAACAAAAGCAGAAGGTGAAAGCACGCACCCGTTTGGCTATGCGGAGTCAACCAGAACCAAATCACGTCTTCCAGGTGTAGCTGTACTTGTTCATGGTGATCTGTGTGAGCGCTGCCTTCCCCAGGCTAGATGGTTGCTGCAGTTGCTGGATGGTGGCTGGATGGAGACCAAATGCAGAGAGGTCCTCTGACCCATTTGTGCACTATCCCAAATAAAAATGCAAAAACATGAGCAACGTGTACAGTATATTTAAGTTGTGTTGCCCCCCCCCACCCCCCGGCACTTTACTTGTTGCTTGGTTCCGTGAATGTTCAAGATGGCTGTGGGTGCATGTGTGTAAAGAGTGGCCGAGAAGTTTCCTTTCTGGGCTGGCCGTAGCAGGGTTGTGATGGCGTGCAGAGAAGATGGCAGAATTGGACCTGAGTGGGGGGAAAAAAATAGATACATTGTTTCCCACGGTTTCAGTTGCCTTTCTGGCTTGGGACTGCTCCTGTGTCTGCTACGGACCTGTTACCTCCATACTGCTAGTGTTCTGGTAGGAAGAACCAACCTGGCTCTTGACATTCACACAGCGAGCCTGAAAGGATCAACGCATTCGGGCTCATCAGCTGGGATTGCAAGTTGTGACATTTCACGTCAATTATGGTCAATTGTGGGAGTTGTACTTTGTTTCTGCACCTATGTCGATTTTTTTTTAATGAGTTAATTTACTGATTCTATGTTTACCTTTTTTTTTTTTTAAAAGAAATATCTGGCCTTCGTCTTAAGGTGTTTCCAGTAATTATCTCGATTTAGAAACAAATATAAATACACTTCACAGGGCCAGTCAGAATTGACTTACTATATTTTTCAGTGCAGAATATATTATGTATCAACTTAAGTATAAAGCGGCAGTACTGTTTCCACCTGCGCTTACTTTTAGCGAATGCATTGCAGCGCCTCTAAAAGCAACGGGGGCCAGTATTGTCGGCGGTAGCCCGGCCTGAGACCCAGCTGCTGCTACCACGCTCTTGCAGTTGATGAGGAAGTTGATGAGCGTGAATGTGTGCGGCCCCTCCACACACACCACCGACTCCGGCCTGCGATCCACGCTCACCGCTCGGCCCTCCTTGCGACTGCACTCAAACCGTTAAGGATGACATCCGAGGGGAAAAAGGGGGCGCCGTGATGAAAAACTGGAGAAGTAGTCTAACTTAATTTTATTTTGCAATAAAGTGTATTGCAAAACAAATTTTTACAACTGTTTCTTGACCAATTGTTGTTTATTTGGTATTGTTTAGTAATTAAGAAAAAAAATCAAGCATTATCACAGGAAAGGCATTGATGTCATACCAATCTTTTTGAAACTAATTCAGTTACTGCTTCTGTCATTGTTTTCCGAAGTAAAAGCGGATTTTGCAAATGTCTTATTCAGAGGTGTCAAATCCAGGTACAGATAGTATAAAGCCTGCCCCAG
Organism: Hippocampus mohnikei; assembly: GCA_026261675.1. Lineage (NCBI taxonomy): Eukaryota > Metazoa > Chordata > Actinopteri > Syngnathiformes > Syngnathidae > Hippocampus > Hippocampus mohnikei. Next base: position 19,456,943 of record JAKGUB010000284.1, read on the forward strand.
TTGGGCTTTAGCCACAAGTGCTCCTTCTCAACCGGCAGGTTAACAAGCTACCCCAGGAGTTGAAGTGCCTAAAGCAAAACTGTGACAGGGTTTTTACTTTCGGGACCTGGATTTTTTTTGTTTTTGAGTAAACAAAAGGATAATCAGTATGCTTTCATGAAGGATGACAGAAATCAGGCAAAATTACTGCTGAGAGGCAGAAAAAGAATGGCTCTATATGAATTTTTGATTATTAAAATAGTTGTCCATTAATTTCATAATGGGTTAGAGGATACAGTTGGATGCTGATGCGGTCTGGCTTCTTGATCTTGTCCTGGACTCCCATCTCCTTCAGCCATGAGAGGCTGCCTCCTCCATCCTCATCGTCGTCGTCAGCTTCAGGGCCATCTGAGCAGAATTCATCGTCTTTGTGCTCACAGCTACTGTATTGGATGGATAGATGGATCACTCTATAATTCAGCGTTCCAATAGTCTCCAAAATGAAAACAAGGGGCAGAGCAGGAAGGCCAAAACACTAACTAAAATAACAAGTGTACAATATTTGCACGAGTCATTTTTTTCAGCACAGAAATGTGATGGCAACAATAAAAGTCTCAAGGCTATTTGTCTTGAGTCCCTGATGACCTCCCACTGATCAGTCTCATAAAGCCAGGTTATTGCTAGTCAATACAGTGAAGTCCCACCTATTCATGGCACACCATTCAGCTATTTGCTTTTTTCTCTGTGAAACCTATCCTCTGCTATTCATGAGAGAACTAAGACATCCAGATTTGTTGTGCTCTCGGTAATGCCTTAAGAAGCAACAAGATGGCACCAAAGCCCTGGCTCACAAAGAGAAGGAGTAACCGGTGTCAAGTATGCTGAAGTAATGCATCTGAATTGAGACGAAAATGTTTGTATGTTGGAGAAGAGCAAAATTCAGCCCAGATTGATAGCACAAGTTATGGAGTTTTTATCGTATGTTTTTGCTGTGCTACATGTGTAGTACAAGTGCAAAGTTTTTCATGTCATTGATGGTCATGTAAGATGTGTTTGAAATGACAAAGTGTAACTGGAGCTGAATTTGCACTACATGTACACTTACACAATCTCAATATTGTCAATTTATTAGGGGTGCTTCAATTATTTATTTATTTTTTACTTTTCGCAGCAGGGCATAACTATGTCCAGTAAATCCAATTTTCAAATTTTTGTCAATAAAATTGAAAAAAAAAAAAGACTAATGCTAATTCAGGAAAGCAACAATTAATTCATTTCCCTAGAAATGAAGCTCAAGGTACAATATCACATCTCACTCTTTTTGCTGACATTCCTCGTCGCAAAGATTCGGTGCCTCTCTGCTTATCGTCCTTTCCTCCACTAGAGGCAGACTGAACTCGATACCTGACCATAAATAATGGCGAGAATTAATCACACAAACATCCTTTTGGATTCTGCAATAACTCACCTTCAGCCTTCATGGCCTCCCGGAGGCCTCTGGTCGTAGGGGAAATTAGGGCATTCATGCTGCCTGAGCCTCCGAGTCCGGCAGCCCGAAACAACACTGTGAACTGACAGTGTACAAACACACACAGACACAGACACAGACACAGACACAGACACAGACACAGACACAGACACAGACACAGACACAGACACAGACACAGACACACACACACACACACACACACACACACACACACACACACACACACACACACACACACACACACACACACACACACACACACACACACAACCCCTCCAAATTAAACAATTACTACAATAATCATTACTGTAGTTGTTGCCCTAGTTGCAAGTATGGTCTAGAACAATTTAAACTTGTCAGCCAAGGTGCCAGAGTGCTTCAGGCCCACAGTATTGCAGAGCATCCATCCATCCATTTTCTGATGTGGCGAGCCTCACAAGGGTCATGGGGCGTGCTGGAGCCCCAGCTGTCTTCGGGCAGTAGGCAGGGTAACTGGTTGCCAGCCAAATGCAGAGCACACATAGGTGAACAACCATCCGCGCTCAAACTCACACCTTGGGACAATTTAGACTGAGTGTTCCATTAACCTGCCATGCATGTTTTTGGAATGTAAGAGGAAACCAGAGAAAATCCACGCAAGCACAGTGAGAACATGCAAATTCCACACAGGAAGGCTGGAGCCAGAATCGAACCCTGCACCTCTTCTTCTTTCTTTCTTTCTCGAGTCACTACGTATCATCAGATGGTTCCAGTCCATTGTTGGATGCATTGTCTGGCAATCGGGGTGAGATCAGCTAGGTCCTCTTGGGTGCAGGGTGTCGGGAGGAGTGGGCAGACAAGGAGATGTTGCATAGTCTGATCCTCTCCACACAGGCAAGAGATGTCGCCAGTCTCATTAAACCCCCACTTTATCAGATTTGTTTTGCATCGGCCGACAGCAGTTCTCAGGCGGTTACGGCAAGACCAGAGTGGCCATGCTTCACTGGCACCAGACGGAAGAGATTCGCATGGCCTGGCCTGCACCTCTGCACTGTGAGGTCTACGGGCTAACCAGATGTGCTGTTCTGCACATCTTTATTCTTCCCCTCCATATCTGCAATTAGGATGCTATTTATTAAAGCTAAGAAGTACCTGATAGGAGCAGACATAGAAGTAAGGACACATTCTGGCCTTTAGTAGACTGTAGAGTGATGACAGACTGGCTGACCTGCACAAACATACAGAAATTATTTGATTCATGTGCATTCGTGAAACACTCCATGAACCATGAACTTAGCCCAGTGATTCCCAACTACTGTGCTCTGGGAGATCATCAGGCATGCTGTGAGAAATTCACCAATTTCACTTAATAAGTCAGAAAACAATTACTTATTTACCACAGATAATAGGGCCCAACTACAGCACATATAAGCGCTTTTTACATTTTGCATATTTTTGGGGACACATTGATATGTTAAAATATAAGGCAAAGATAAGTAAATTCAAAGATCCCCAAAAATCTGCGATTTTTCTCTCGGTTTTAATGTGAAACAAATACTAAAGGAGAAGGACTTGTAAAACGGTCAGGTGTTATGCCTGTGATTCAAATCTTCATTGTACGGTTCAGACGCTGAATGGATAATTTTTTGTAATCTATTGGACGATTAATCCGTTATCTCCATTTTACTCTGCCAAATAAAAGAATACCCAAAAGCCTCAGAAAAATCATATGTTGAGGCATTTGTAGTCAAGGTACCACTTTTGTGACATTTTTTTTATGGTGGAGTGCTGTGAGATGACTCCGAAATGTCATGCATCCTTACCATTCACTCATGAGAGACCGCTGCAGTTCTGTGTCATGTGCCCAGGGGGCGCTCTTGCCAGTAAATCTGCGCTCAGCCTTGATCCTGGGGAATAGTGGCACCCAAGACAGGGTGGGATGCTGCCAATAGATCAGACTCTGCTGGAAGGCACAGCGAAGCTCCGTGCACGACTTAGAATCCTGAAGATGGCAGAATGGAACCAAATACAAAACCCCCCTTAGGACACAACGGTAAGGTCGCTGTACCTGTAGATTGTGCGGCCATGAGCTAAACTGTGCTCGGCAGTGCTGGCTGAGCCCAGAGGCTTCCTCTTGAGCTTTGGGCTGCCCAGACCAAGACAGCGAGAGTGAGGAAGTCAAAAGGAGACGGGTCTTCAAGCTCCAGTCGGCTGGATACTCTGTGCACAGAGGGGCTGCTATGGAGAGAGGGGAAATGGCCTGTGGGCTCTAGATGGAGAGACAGGAGAAACAATTAACAGAAATGCACCGGGTAGTTTTTCATGTACTACATGTTTTTTTTCTCAAAGAAATTTTGATACGCGCAGACACATTACTTAGCGAAGGAAAATAAGCTTTTGTATCCCCCCTCTAAAAAAATACCCGATATGTATATACTGTACACACACACACACACACACACACACATACACACACATACACACATACACACATACACACACACACACACACACACACACACACACGTCATATATATATCACGCGACGCTACTGGTATTGATGAAACATTCTGAAAATCTCATGTCATGATTAGTGGAAGGGTAGGACATTTTATCCCCATTTACCTTCAGCAGCGGTGATTTAACATCTTCCTCACTTTCCTCGAAGCGAGAGTCATCTTCAGAGAGGGAAAAACCTTTCTGGCATGGGAAAGAAAGGTGAAGAAATGGACAGCAGGAGCAAAGCAAGGTCACATATCAAATCTTTAGTTCAAAAACTGGGGTCTCTGACACATTAGTTTTGCTGTGTGAAGTCATCAGGTGTGCCAAGAGAAATGGCCCAATTGTCCTTGATGGGTCCCAAAACTATTAGTGTAGTTGTTTTAAATACTATAAATAATATAGCCATCACTATTCATTTATGTATCCATGCTAGCAGTGTATAGTGAGAGACAGAAAAAGTGAATGCTCTTGAAACAGATGTCAGAAGGGCAAATGAACGTGCATATCCCACTGAACGTTCACTCTGCTTCATTTAAGATAAGAATACTTTTATTTGTCCCACAATGGAGAAATTCCCAATTTATTTTAATTAGTAATGTTTTTCTGTATTGTATGTTATTCATCGTGTTATCTTTAATATGTGCTTCGCTTAGGGCAGAGTTTACTCTATTTTAAATGTTCTATATGACTAAACCTTGCGAATATACGAGAAGGAGCCGCACAATGATGCAAACACTGTTTAATTCTTTACATTGCATTGAATTTAATTATGCTATTTCAGTGCTGTGTAGTTTCATAAAGTGCAATCCTATGGAGTGCTATTTTTCACGTTGTATTATTTCTGTTGGTGTTTTATGAGGGATGAGGGGCAGGAAAGGATTAATGGCATTTCCATTTCAATGCGGACACATATTGGCATACGGGTATTTTCGATTTACAGACGAACTAGACTTATAAATCAACTGTAGGTTTGTGAATAAATTAGGACGAGGGTATATACGTAAACATACTTCTTGTGACATTTTGTCTGTTGGTGTGCCGTTAGATAGGTCGCATGAAAAATGCGTGCATTGGCTCAATCACCATAGGTCGCATGAAAAATGTGTGCATTGGCTCAATCACCTGTTTATCGTTTTCTTGTCGTGCCGTATCTTCTACTTTGCTCAACAGTTCGGAGAAAGCCAAGTCGTCCCTTTTTGTTGTGAAATCTCCGCCCGCTTCATCGTCGCCTTTTCCGCCGAGGTTACGTTTCTTCCTTGGGCTGTGTTTGCTGTCAATGTTTGCAAACGGGTTCCTGCGTTTCATCCCAGCACCGGAGCGTGTGTGGTTGTTGAAGAAAAGCGGCCCGGGCGAGAAGGGTCGGACACACGACGACGACGGGGAAGAGGCACTTTGCTCAGTACCGCCCGTGTCACCACTCGAGGAAAAAGCTTCGCTGCGGGCTCTTTTCCGTCGCATTCGCATAATGTCCGACGGTCGTTTGAAGCTGGGAGAATAGCCCAACTCTTCAGACATTGTGGAGACAGCAAGTCAGGCCACTAAATACAAAACGTAACGATAAAGTCATGTAAACAGAATGGAACGAGGATTCAGTGCTTTGAAAACCTGGCGCCTCAACGAATGACGCGAACATTTCTTCTTCGTCATCGTCTTGTTCCTTGTTTGTAAAATGGTGGTTGGTCAGCGTTCATACGCATTACCGCGACCAACCGGCCTGGAGTGTGGATCAAATTACTAAATTAATGGAGACATTTTGTTTTCAATTGTATATCTGTCTTAAATTCTTGCATTTTTCAGTCTCACATTAAACATGTTTTTCATTTTTATAAAAACAATTGCTTTTCACGAGACCCCCCCCAAAACTACGTTTGTTCTATCATAAACATTAGATCATCAAAGTCTCCAATCCATTTTCAATACATTAGATTCTTCAAAAAAAATTGTAGAAAAAAGTGACAAATTGCCCTGACGCCAACAAATGTATTGTTTTCCTATAATTCAATGCTTCCATCATCACTAGGATATCCGTATTTGGTTTGCAGGTCTCTGGAGCCATTCCGTGAAATGTTTTGACCACTAAATGATTGTTTTCAATAAATAGTACTGTACTTCTTTTTTTTTTAGCTGTTTCTGAATACCAATACTGTAACTGGAGATGTGCTCAAAATATATTATTAAGGGCTGTTGAAACCAATGGAGAACTTCTGGGCCGCAAGAAAGATATGTTTGCCGCAAACACAACACTCATCACCAAAAGAACACCAATACCAACAGTGAAGCACGGAGGGAGCCGTTATTCTTCAAATGGTTCAAATCAAAATATTAGCAATATATTCCATACATGATATAAGAGATTAGGCCATTATTTTAAGAGGGTGGCGATTTAAGAAAACAAAACAACATTTCAGCTTTTATTTCCAGGTATTTACATGTGAATTTGATACAGCTTGACAGCATTATTTGTAAGAAAACAGCATTTGGGGGTGTGGGGGGTCATGCAATTTCCATTCACTTTAAGAGGGAAAGTTGATTTGAGACAAGTGATCTGAGTTACGAGTCTGGTTAACTCTGGAGTCAATGTACATTTGAAATAATACAATCTGCTTGAAGATCATCTGCTAAATTTAAAAGTATTAATATGACCTTTGACCTCAAACATTTTTGACTGAACAGTCCTGAAAATATGTAGAGCCGCTGACCTTCATACAACCATCAAAACCTAGTGATGATGGCGCAGCCACACTTGGCATTGATGAAAATGCTTGTTGATTCCCGTCAGTAAGGTCTCCAGACGGCCTCCGCGTTTGCCGGGGAGCTACTATGACTGGACTCCACCTCTACTGCTACGCCCTCATTCTGACTGGGCAAAGACGGGTGCAGGAGTGGGGAGCCTGTCGAGGCGTTAGTGCAAGGTGGTAGGATTCTCGGAGGGGAACGACCGTCACCGCTGCCTCCCCCGGCCATCATGGAGAACTGGTACGAGCCCGCAGCCGTGGAGTAGTACACGTGATACGGCGAGGAGGTGGACTGGAAGGGTCTGTTCTGGCCCTGGTGCGGCGTATTTGATGGGTATGGAGGCGGCAGGTAAGTGTGATACCTCCCGGCAGGTGTGGTGGCCATAGCTGTTGCCATGGTGATGCCGAGGGCGCCGTTGGTGACGGGATTGTGCGGGGGCGTATAGGTGAATGCAGCCGTGGGGGGGTAATGCACACGCGGGTCTGAGAAGCGAGTGTCTGGCAAGGAGGGGACAGAGGTGAAAGATCGTTCCAAGGTCATCCTTGGGTCACTAAATGCGGTCAGGTCGGGACCTGAATGAGGGCAAAGTTCAACGTTTATGATTTGGGTCTTTTGGTGGTATTATAATCTTGAAATATGTGTGTTACCTGTAAGACGTGAGGACAGGTCGCCTAGTGATGAGCGACTCGGTGAAAGGGGATTGGTCGTGTGGATGTTAGATGTGCTTATCTGTCCAAGATAGGGATAAGATTGGTCATAGGACCATGATGGAGATGACTGCATCTGTCGCCCTTCTGAAAAAGGACAGAATGAACAAATATGAATTGCTTGTTACATGATTAAAATTTTTGTTTCTGAATTGTCAACTCTTAACTGGTAAGTCACATTAAATATCTACTTTCCAATAATATGTTCTATGTGCCCTGATTACACTGAAAAAAAGTACTTGATTTTCAGTTGCACAAACTGTATGAAACTAACACTTATCATTTGTTTACTTTTGAGGAGAACACAGGAAAATTACATTGGTTTATGACATTTTAACCATGTGCAACCGATGTACACTGTACGTGTTCGAATCCAAAGGATCTGTTTTTCTGTATAAGACAAACACGGAATTCTGTTTAATAGTGTTTGTGGAATAGGAATTAAGCAGCAAAATCCAACCGCTTTTATCCTCCTCAGAGGCTTGTCATTTTGCCACCTGCTGTCGACTGAAAATGACATCGTAGTGGCGAAGGGGTTGGGTAGAGATAGAAAATAACATGAAAACGCTGCGGAGAAATCAAATTATTCAAGTAAGGCATACTTAGTGAGTGGCAATGCAATATGGCCACCGGTAGCTTCATTTCTCACGATGGCCAATAATATATCCATTATATATCAATCCATGGCCTTCGGGCACTGTGTTCTCATTTTCAGTCAACAGCAAATGGCAAAATGGCCGCCCCCTGAGCTGGATTAAAATGGGTCAATTTTGCGGCTTAATTCATATTTCACAAACACAACATGAAGTTTCTGTGGGGCCACACACAACATATTGAAAAAAACACATTTGACTTTACTTCCAATGTAAATCGCACCTTTGGTGGATGAAATATTCCACTTGAAATATTCCACATGGTAGCCACCAAGGACCACATGAGTACCGCTAAAAATAGCCCACCAGTGATAGAATGTTGTGATTTCCGAGGAATGTCGTAGAATTGATCTTTGCGAAATGAAACACCTGTCCAGCTTTACCTGTATAGAACTACAGTGCTACACATTGATATTGATTGATTAATATTGTTAAATTGTTGTGAGAAATTGATTGAATTGATTGATTACGTCCAACCCTGACAGTTTGATAATCCGGAGGTGTGACTGGCTGGAAGTTACACAACAATGAGTGGCTTCCCTTTTTGTTGGAGACGTATATTGTGCACGTGTGTTAACTTTTAGTTTGACACTTTTAGCGTCACTACCCAGCAAAGAAGAGGAAATGATACCATCGTTTAGTGCCTCCGTGAGCTTCCGCGATGTCACACAAACACAAACAGTGTTTGTGTGGCATCGCGGAATGAGGAACAAGATTAAAAGAAAAGATGAAGTTGATGTATTTTTGTGTCTGTGTGTCATTCATCTGAGTTTGACATGCTTTTGTTGTGATAAAGAAAATTGTTTCATCAAGTCTGCTGACAGAATCAGCTTTTACTTTTGATCTGAGCCCCTATCTTTTGCGTCACATTGTTGTTCTTACCAGTCGCTATCTGGGTGTGCGCGGGGCTGGAGAATGTGGCCGAGTGCAATGTGGCCGCTGCCGTCGACTGACGCGTGTTACAAGCGGAGGGCTGATGATGGTGATGATGAGAATGATGAGGATGAGGATGATGATGATGATGTGGGGGAGTCACTCTCATGGAGCTCCGCCTCAGCTGCTCCAGCTCTGTGAGTCTCTCGGAAAAGGCCAACGAGCCGGGCTTAATGTCATCCATCTTCTGGCGATGACCTAAGAGATGATTTCGTTATAGAGCTTAATACAGCTTTGTTCGTGTGTGCATTTATGTTTATGCACGCATGCACATGTCTGTGGTGTTGGTTACACTTCAAAGCTACTAATGGATGTGTGTGTGAATGTGTGTGTGTGTGTGTGTGTGTGTGTGTGTGTGTGTGTGTGTGTGTGTGTGTGTGTGTGTGTGTGTGTGTGTGTGTGTGTGTGTGTGAGTGTGTGCGTGTGTGTACAGTAATCTCCCCGGTATTATATAGCCCTGCCACAAATCATGAAAAACTGTAATTGACAAAGCCACCCCCCCTTGCTCAATAAATTTGATAACTTCCTATAGATGGCATAAATTGTCGCCAAAACACGATTTTTCTCGTAGACAGGCCAAAGTCCTGTATCGTACCAATACTTCCTAAGCACCAGATATCACAAGATGGTGTCAAAGAACTACATTTTTACTAGACATGGCTTTGTAATTATAATTGCACGTTAATATTTTAAATTGTAAATATATCACAAATTATGATCACAAAACATTTTCACATCATTTCAAACTCATCTTACAACCCTCAAAATACATGTTTTTGAAGGTTTTGGATGAATAGCTCAAGATAGACTACAGGGACAAAAAAGACCAAAATGTGAAGTGGTGAATCGTGAACCTCAAATAGCTTCACTGTATCCGCATGAGCACTTGTATGTTTAAGTGAGTGAGGGACCAGCGACAGTCGTGCACTAACTGTGGAGAGCAGAGCTGAAGTGAGAGAGGAAGTTGCCATTTGCATCAGTGACTCACGTAACTGTGAATTCAGAAGCAAGGATTCCAAGTTTTTGAGCTTACCCAACAAGACAACAAATAGACTTCTTTCAACTAGAATTGTGGCTACAAAATGCAATCATTTGCTGTCGATCGCTTCAAGGTGGTGTGTTTCTGAAAGTAATGGACATTTAAAGAGCCCTGGGTGCCACACGGTATTTCATGTTACTCACGTCGTGGCTCTCTGGGGCCATCCACTGTGATTTTGATGGCTCTCTGGTATGTCGCCACCTGAGAGGGGTTGGTGAACACTGTGATGGTCAGGGTGAAACTCTTACCTGTGAAAAGTGGAGAGGGAAAAGAAAGCGAGCGATGATATGAAACAAAATGGAAAAATACCTCAAGTGTCTTCTAATCGTTCAAACCCATTTTATTTGACCTGCAGACATCCTTTCAACAGCCGTAATTATGCAGTGAAGGTGCGTCCCTTAACATACACGCAACCCTCTTTCCAACTTTTATTCATCCAGAGGAAGAGAAAAAAATTGCACTACATGACTGGGCAAAAATCTGTTTAATTTCCTACCATGCTGAATCCATACGTCTGTCTCAAATAGGCGGTTCAAGTATGCGTCTTTCTGTGTGTGCCTGTGTTTGTGTGTGTGTGTTATTGATACATTGGTGATGAAGGGAAACTTTAGCTCAACAACTTTTCAATATTTTGACATGGTTTGGGCACATTCTTTCATATATGAAATAAGAAATGGCCACTCATTCATTTCTGATATGCGTCCATCTATATTTCATCATTTATATTTATTTATGTACTTTTTGTTCTTCTTCTTCTCCCGTTCACAATTTTACTGCTTTAATTGGGAATTTCTCCATTGTGAGACAAATAAAGGTTTTCTTATCTTCTTATCTTACATGAATAGTAAAATGATGACACACATACGCTAATAGTCCGACATGGACGTACAATACAACATTCTTTACGAGATAGCAAGGTTGAGTTTTGACTGAAAATGTCAGAAGATAAACACTTGACTTTTATCATGTTTATGTGCTGAAATGCATGCCAGACAATATAACATTAAACACACTTTTATTGATTAAAGTAATTGTTGTAATTATCATATTTTGCTAAGTGCGACAGCTATTTGAGTCACCTTATTTAGCTGCATGAGAGTGCAACAATGCCCCTTTTTAGTAGCTATTGAAGAGAGCAGCTGAAACATGTTCGGAAAAAAATGAATTAATATAAATAGTAACTATATGGTCAGTACATTTGACAAGACCTTACACGAATATCAAACAGTTTATGCGAAACAACTTTTGCAAAACGGGAAGGTCTGACTAATGATGAGTAAGTTCATCTTTCCTTCATCACCGTTACGTCATCAGACCTACCAGAGGCGTTTACAAATGTGTAAATGTGTTCAGTCGAACAAATTGCCAGCTGACTTGTTTTCGTTGTCTTTTGGTCAACCACTTTTGTGTTGTGCTCGCATTTGCAAAATGTGCAATCATTTGAATTATTCTGAAGCAGCGTTGTACATTCTGGTGGGATAAAATGCCTGTCGTGTCTTTTAATGGTCCAAACGAATGCTATACAAGGATGAATATTACCTGGGTAATTTACATCACATTATAAATTCATAGGCAACAGTAGACGTCCTCCATTGGCTGTAGTTATTTGTATGTGTATAACTAAATAAAGAAATTTTTACGGAAATAGATACAGTTGTGTTCGGCGTAGAAACACTGGTTAACATTTTTTAACTAATTTTTTTAAGTCAGAGATCTAATTTAACTTTTCATCACAAATTTTATTTGTGAATATATTGGAAGAATATTTAGTTGTTGAAACATCGTTTGTGAGCACTGCTACACAACCATGTTGCATGGAATGCAATCGTGGAATGCTGTCCCATCATCCTGGACTGCAAATCATAACAAATCACAGGTGCCACAAGTTGGCGAAATCTTCCAGAATTTGTCCATAAATGCTGGAGTTTGTAAGGGAAAATACAAGCACGGGAGACGTGTATTCTGCTTTGCGCGAGTGGGGATAAAAGCTCTTTGTTTCTTTTTCTATTTTAAAACACATTGTCACATACTGTACGTACACACACTGCTGTTTTAAATAGATATGTACAACTATTTGCCTAACAGTTGGGCGCGTGCACTGTGTGTGCGTGTGTGTGTGTGTGTGTGTGTGTGTGTGTGTGTGTAACAGAGGGGGGGGAGGGGAATGGCTCGATCAGGAAGTTCGTTTGAATACTAACTTGCATTCACTTGCCCTTTCCCGTGTGTATATGTCCGTGTACTGTGCATTTTTTGCACAAATGAAGTGTAGGTTTGCACAAGTAAACAACAGCATACCCCTCCCGCTGCGGCCGACGAAGCGCAGGTCATTGAATCGGGCTACTTGGTTTTTAATAGCAGCCGTGGCATTACGGAGTTCTGCCGAGTAGTTCTCGTCGTTGCCTGCCATCACTGTCACCATGGTGCCATCGGGGACCTCGCCAAGCGCAACCACCTGATCAAGCCGCGGAAACCCCCCCCCCAAAAATCGTCAATTAATAACAAAGGACTTGAGAATCTGATCAGTTGTGTTCAAAGTTTTTGAGTTAGGGTTCAAACTATGGCTTGGGGGCTATATGAGGGCCACCATCTGTTTTTTGCGGTCCACGGAATATACTTAAAACAGAATTTGACTCAGCCGATGTCGTGATTGAAAAATAAAATAGCATCCTCCATTGATGTGAAGTTCACAAAGCTACCGCTGATCATACTTCAGACAACACATTAATTTAATATGTAGCTTTTCTCGACATGTAAAAAAATGCACGAAATATATGCTTTGAGCAAAGATAATTCCACTTCAGATTAAAAATGTGTAAATCATGATTGTTTGTTTTACTTTCTGCTGTGTGTCACGGTCTGATTTGTGAAAAATATGACACTAATGACCCTGATGAGGTAAACACTCCGCTTGTCAGCGTAACCCTCTAGCATACCAATTCAAAAAGGACAATGACAGTCTAATAAAAATCCAACCTTTTAAAATATGAGCCTTTGACAAATGGTTCAGAAGTCAACTCAATGCAGAGGAAAAAAAAATACATAGCCATCATATTCTTGCATCATAACAATAATCTGTTATCGGGAATGCATAACTGGTGCTTCATTAGGATGTGTGACACAGCACACGCGTGCACGTGCGTGTTCGCAAGTGTGAGCGCCCGCAAGCGAGCTAATGCAGCAAACCCACTAAATGAGTCGGGTCTGTGGCTAAAAGCCACTATTGCTACAAATGCGTTTTTGCCGAAAGTGCAGGAAAGCTGTGTGCAAGAGTCAACAGGATGTAACAAGTGAATTAATCCCACCCATGGAAAAAAATACAACTACTGTAATCTATGACGTGCATCAAATGGCGTTAGCTCAAATGTGCGTTTGATAATGTAGCAGTTAAATAATTGTTTTTTGTTTTGTTTTTCGCAGTCATGTGATTTGTAGTTTACTGTTAATCCACTGTTGGAAAGTTACATCCAACAATACAATAGCCAAGCAAAGTAGATGATGATGATGATGATGATGATGATGATGATGATGGTGATGGTGTCCATGGAAACGACAGACTATTCTTTGAACAGGCCATTGCTGATGCCAAGAAAAAAAATGATATACTACCACACAGTGTTTTGCTGCATTCTGACACTGTATAAACCAGTGTTTACCAACCTTTTAATGAGCCATGGCATATATTTTACATGAGGAATAATCTCTCATGGTCAAGAAAAATGTCACAAAAAGTATATAAATGGAAATAATCATTTTGTCTTGTTATACTAACAAAGTGTCAACACAAAGCAATGAATGCCAACAAGTGGGTACACAGGTTAAATGTATCTTCCAGCATCTCGTGAAAGAGAGTATCATTGTTCTGCCTGTCACTCTACGTCACTGGGAAAGACAGTCGGGTAAAGATAAATTCCAGTATTTGTCCTAAATAGATACTTTCAAATGAATTAAGTGCAATTATACATGCATCATTTCACAACTCACAGTACATTGACACTGTGGTTTGGATTCGCATGCAAGTGAGGTCAGGCAGTGGTATGAAATTCAAGGCCCAGGAGCCAGATCCAGCCCATCACATCACTTGTTATGGCCTGCTAAAGCAATTCAAATGCTCCCTTTTCATATTTTTTGCTGGAATAAACTGTAAATGGTCTTCGGGTTTAAAACACTGAAAGCATTTTTGGTGACAACCCAAGTTAATGTTTTAATTTTAAGCTAATCGAACAATAGCTGAGCAAAGTATTTTCCTTGACTTCAGATTAGAAAAATGCTATTTGTCATAATATGAGAAGACGATGAGAAATTTCCTGTCATAACTCCTCTGTGACTCGCGACAAAAATGACACTCTTGATCTCCTGTCTTCTTACAAGCAGCAAACATCATCCAAATGTGGTCAAAAAATAGATGACGCAGGTAAGATTTCTGACCTTAAAAGCAATAGGCAGGGTTTTGTTGCACCTCCAATGTGTGGGCAGCACTGAACACAAGAAGTTGGGACTGTCTGTCTTCACCAGCTCGCCCGGATGATCTGACAGCACCTGCCAGATAAATGATCAAGTACCGGTATTTAGTTTTGCTAAAACATAATAAAAACATGAACAAGGGGCCACGAGCGTCCATCTTACCATGTCACGGTCGGCCATGCGCAACTTGCCCACCAGCGATGCTCCGCCTCCGGCCTCCTGGGCACCCAGGGCCTCGGCCATCTTTCCCCCCGAGGCAAGGGTGGTGGACGGGGGAGTGTAGCGCCGGCCAGGGCAGGGGTCTGGAAGAGACATTGATTGACAAATCAGAATTAAAATTGTTGTGCTCCGGAATAATTACGAAAAGCTGGAAACACAAATACAAGAAATATATGCAGACCTGGAATATGAACACTGATATATTTTCACAATTAAGGCAACAACATGAAGCAATTTCATCAGAAAAAAAAAAGTAATCTTGGCGCTCATAGCTCATACCTAAAATTGCTACCCAGAGTAAGACAGACTTAGCGCACATTTCAAACTCGCCGGTCACAATATTTAGTCCACATGCCCACTATAATGATAACTAATGTATGGTATCGGCTTCACTCATTACAATAATGAGTGTCATTGTTAAAAAATAAAAAAATAAAAAATAAAAAGGACTTAATTTACCTTATAGGATTAATAAAGTATGCATCTATTATCAAAATAGCACATACGTTTTAACATAGCAAAGTCCATTCAGTTCTACTTCAGTACCGATACTGCTTTCATTGCACAGTACTTGAATAAACATTATCGTCAATAAGTTCAATTACTTTAAATCATTGTCAAAATTTATTTTTTTACCCCCCTCCCCAACTCCAAGTAAAAAATAGTGTAAAAATATCATCACGCTGACTATACCCATTAATGCATGATCTTTTTTTTTTTTTTGCACTGCTGTTTTTCTTTTTGTGCTAAATTTGATGTCTGTCAATCAATTTACCTCATTCGGATCGATCCATTTCAAAACCACTTCACTTGAAACGCAACCCTTGACAATGTAATAATAGAAATAATAATCAATAAAAATAATGAGTAGTGTACCGTATTTGGCGTCCCAAAGGAAGACCATTTTTGCGATTCTTTCAGTCAATAAACGTCCAGACAAGTCTCCGTTTGCCTTTTTCTGTCTTCTTATGGATGATATAAGTCCGTTACAACCGGTGCGGTTTTCAATAAGAGCTTCCTATCGTTTGTTTCCCCTTCAGTCCGCGAGTAATGGAAAAAAAGCTGCCACAATCTTCAAAACAACCTCAAGGCTGCCACAGTTGAGCGTTCAAACACGCAGCCGGAACGGGAGCGAAAAGGTTGAAAGAAAACACGAAGCTCTTTTCAACACAAAAAAAATGGTCATATTAGCAGCAAACACACTCCCGTGAGTGTGTGCGTGTGTGTGTCTTCCCTGTAAATGACTATTGACGCTCACAGCCACTGAATTTTAGCGGAACAACTGCATGTTTGAGTCTCATCCGGGCTAGTGCGGCGGTTGCTTATTGCTGCCAGCTGATTGGTTGTTTAGATGCTAAGCGCTGTGATGGAAGTTGGAAGGCGCCAATCAAGTTAGTGTCCGTCCGCAAGGGTGGGAGGTGGCTTGGCTATTAGAGGGGGGTCCTCCAGTTTTGACCTCCTCAAACAGCTCATTCTGGACGTGAAGGAAACTTTTTTATACATTCATGAAATCCCTACTTTTCCCACAATTCCACATTTCCATTAAAAAAAAACAATCCCTTTAAAATGACTCGAACAATTTCAAGTTTAATTCATACATTCCTATTGCTCTACTTATTCAGTTATACACACATCTGTATTTCTGTTTCAAATTGTTCGGGTCATTGTCCTTCAAATACCTTTTTTAGTACTTCACTTTTTTTTTTTTTTTTTTACAAAATCGCAAAATTAAAATTGCAATTTTAGCTAGCCCTGTCTCATTTCTCTCCAGAATCAAATCATTCCAACATCACATCATTCAGCTGTTCGATCCTGCAGTTATTTTTCAATATTTCTTAAAATTCCAACCTTTTCAACATTCTATACTTTCCAAGAAAAAAAATCCAATTGAAATGTCAAATGTTGTAGGGTCAAGTAGAAACTTGACCCTTCAACATTTCTCCACAGACTCAAACCAGTCCATAATCGAACAATTCCGTGCATTCCAAACATCTACAGAGATATTCTTTTGGATAATTCTCAAATTCACACATTTGCAGTATTCCATATTTTCCAAGAAAAAAATCCCAATGGAGACGTTTCACAAACGTGCCTAACCCTTCCACATTTCTCAACTTATTGTCACCATGCTAACTTTACAATGGTCAGCTTGCTCATTCAGGACATATACGGAGCTCCTTTCCACATTCCAATGACCACCACTTTTTCAAAATTCCACCTTTCCATACCAAAATTAGTAAATGAAGAGACATTTTGCACATTTGCACCCATATTCCACATTTCACACCAAAACTGTCAACAAGGTGAGAGAATTCTCTCTTCACTGGAAGAAATATTTTGTCCGGAAAAACAGAAACTTCAAACCTATTCTCTACATTACATTTAATAATATGGCTGTTCAGTTCAGGATCATCCCTTGGGCAAGTCCTTCAAAAACCCCATTCCCTCATTTATAAGAATTCCATATCACTTTTGAAGGGACATGTGTATATTAATAACAGTGTGATAAAGCTGGCCTGTCCATGCAAACACGGGGCAAAAAATTCAAATTCGCCGCTTGCAAAGGTCAACGCGGAGTTTCTTGTGAAGCAACCAACACAAGAGTTCCAACTGACTCTGTCTGACTGCTCACTTCAGTCAAAGGAGTCGTTCTGTTGTTGGTCAACCATGGTGCACGTGTGATGAAAGGATGAAATATCACAAGGCAAAGTGAAGCTGAATCGTTTTTCTTTTTTAGCCCCCCTCGCAAAGCACACATTTGAATACCTCTATCCTGTAGTTAAAAACAGGCCAGTACCAGTTTACGGCCAATAGGGGACAGTGAGGGATTGAAGGCATAGCTGTGTTCAAGTCAATCTGCTGTACACTCTGTTGATGTTTTCCTCGTAGCTATTTGATGCACACTAATGATGGGAAATTCTAAAAACAAGCCAGTCATAAAATACCGTGGTCAGTGAAGGTGGATATAGTCTGAAAATCCTTTTCATCACACAGAATTTTGAATGTGTCTCCTTGTTTTGCACAGACTTGACTGGTAGACTGATTCGATGTATGTGAATACATGATCGCCATCATATGAGCCATTTGGTTATGCTGAAGAAAAAGAGAAGATCTTCCTGATGTTACACACAAATCTAAAAATATAGATAGATAGATAGATAGATAGATAGATAGATAGATAGATAGATAGATAGATAGATAGATAGATAGATAGATAGATAGATAGATAGATAGATAGATAGATAGATAGATAGATAGATAGATAGATAGATAGATAGATAGATAGATTATTTTTTTCTATTATTATTTTCTAGTTTTCTATCTTTCTTTCTCTCAACGTTTCAGATGAACATATATTTGGCAGAAGTTTGTCCACCAAATACAATCCAAAGTTTGACAGGCCAAACTTTATATTGAGTCCATCATTGAGTAGATATTTGAGTGAAGCCAACATTCTATTGCCTTACAGCTGCTGTCGGAAGTGTTTTAAGAAAATGCCAGTCTGCCCCTGTGGCCAAAGGGAATGATAAAAAATGTAAATGCCTCTTTTCTTGTCTGGCCCAGAGCTGAATGGGATGTGATTTGACCTTGGAAATATTTATATTCCACTGTCTTGATAACAGCTCTATTTACTCCCCCAAAAAAGAGAGAAAATAAAGTTATAGTGTCATCTTTATATGTATTTAAAAACAAAAATAACAAATTACAATTACTGATAAAACTTTACATTTTAACATTAGATCACAAACTGAAATGGAAATTTACCACAATGCCGTGCTGGGCAGACTGATCAGGAACTGTATGTTCTAGCGCCCTGGTTTTATCACCTTTCAATCCAACAGAAGACACCAATTGGAAAGATGTGAAGGAAAGTTGCCGCGAAGGTGGACGGAAATGTGGCCAAGCAGGCATAGAGAATTTTTGAGGATTCCTCACAAATTCTTTTTTAGGAATTTTAACTTCTGCCCTCAGGTAGGCGATTTTGAGCCTGTAAATTGGATTTATTCCTTCCAACATGAATCTGTTGTTTGCTTAATCAAATGAATGACTCACATTCCTCCCCATTTATTAGTATCAGCAGAAATGTAGCTTTTTAAGCTAGGTTTTGTTATTATTGGTAAGAGGGACTTTACTGATTTCCAGGTCAACAAAGTCTTTGTTGCTCCTAAATCTAAAACAAACACACAAAAAACAAAAACAAAAATCCTCACATCTGTCATTGATTCTTACAATACGCAGCATTTCATCATGTCGAAGTTATAACATTTTTGGTAGCATCCTAAACAAGTATTGGCACACCTGCACAAGCTAAAGAGAAAAAGAGTTCAAGGCTTTTTCATTTACAAGTGTAAAGGTCAAAGCGATCAGTCTCGGCATGAACGTGGGAAAATCAGATCAATGAGAGAAGTTGTGGCTTTACCAAAGAGTTCGCTGCCCGATCGGCCTTTCCTCATCAAGAACATGGCCAAGGACAGCGGACCGGAACCAGAGAAAGCTCCGGGATTCATGCTGGGATCCTCGGCAGGTGACGGCCACTTTTCCAATTTCCAAGCCAAGCGCAATGACGACAACCGATGATAACAACCGCCCAAAAGAATATTTCAAATAAAACAAACAAGATCAGGTTAATAAAAACGTAAGGAGATGATCAACCCTGAAGAGGAAGAACTCAGTCACCTTCATCAGCAGTTTTTATACTCTCATTTATCTCTCCCTCCTTCCCCCTCTAGCATTAAAAAAAAAAACACCAAAATGCGAAGGAAGAAGAGCAGCCAGTCAAGCTGAATTCATCCTCGCCTCTAAAGCTCGTAGCCACAGGGGACACGAGTCCACTTTGCCCCCAGGCACTTTCACAGTAGCTAATTTCATTTTCACTTGCTACTCAGTGCCGTATTCTCCATATTTTTGGGTCACTCCCATAATCTCCAAGCCCTTCCCTTTCATTTTCATCCGATTTGAAAGCTGCAATTTAAAACTGAGGTGGCTGACAAATGTTAACAACAAAAGCATCTTATATTACAGCAGCAGTTTGGAATACTCTTTTTTTTGTTTCTGTTTGTCCGTCGTTTGCCATACAGATGAGTTTTTTTGTTTTTTTTTGTTCCGGCTCCAGTTCAACAGGAATTTTTTTTCACCAACCTTTCAATAATATGAACAGGTGCATTTCAATGAATGAGAATATGGTGGAAAACACAATTTATTACAGTACAGGGAGTTGAATTCAAAAAGTAAAACCCTTGTGGTACACAGGCTCCCTCGAGTGGTATGTGAAAGAAACATTGAATCAAATGTTCAAACTGCGCGTCATGTTTAATGTTTTATTTTTTTAGTCCGGTAGAGTACATTTTTTCAAGTACTGTTCAGTTGTATTGAACTTTTAAGTACAATACATTTGCATTCAACAAGTTAGAAATGTTTGTTTTCACACATTTACATTCATGTTTCATTTTCTTGTGTTGAAGCACGCTGCGTACACTCTGCATGACAGGACATCCATCCATCCATTTTCTAATCCACTTTATCGCGCGGCGTGCTGGAGCCAATCCCATCTGTCTTCGGAAAGTAGGTGGGGGACACCCTGAATTGGTTGCTAGCCAATCGCAGGGCACATAATATTACACCGGCTTTCAATAATATGAAATGTACTCTTTTGTAATAAAAACCCATTTGGTGACCATATAGGCCCACTACATGACTGTATAATAGTGTTGGTCCCTATGGGGTCACGTTTTCGAATTTGTCGTTGGTGTGAAATGTTTGAAAACCATTGCTACGCAAACATGAGGGAAATATTCCAAGTCTCTTTCTTTTAATTGTAATAATTTTAACTTACAGCTCGTAAAAGAAGAACCTGATAAAATTGGAGTGATGTGAAATGTTTCCACATTGTAAACTATTAATATCACATGCTAATCGCTTGATACTCCTTACTTTGAATTGTGTCCAAATGTGGTTCAAAATGAGCATGCTTTTCGAAGGCCAACATTCCTGCAACAAAAATCACTTGAGTGGGTGTTACGTAACCGAACACAGAAGCGATAGCACTGCAAATGTCCGAGTGGAAATTTAGACTCTCAGGAAAGCTAGCATATGTGTTTTGGACTGTGAGATTGGCGCTGGTAGCCCATGCAAGCAGAGTGAGACCACAAAAACTCAGCACCAAATCATGAATGTCAGCTACGGAATGGTGCTGTCCATGGTGCTGAAGGAACGGCTTGCTCTGATGACTTGGACTTGGGTATTTGAGCGATATCGCAATACTGTATATCTTAGCGTTAACATCATGTATCTATGCTTTTGTTCCAAGTGTACATTACCAATAAAAGCTTGATCTACCACAGTCTTGGTACTCTAATACTGTATAGCATGGCAGACTCAGTACTTGTAGGAGGACGGGTGTGTGTGTGGGGATGGGGGTAAGTATTGATTCAACTCCTGAAGGTATGTATAAAAATGGTAAAGAAAAATTGAGAATACTTGAGAAATGTTACCGTCAAATATATGCAATAGCAGTTTTGATAACGTTTTTTTTTAATTCACAAAATTGTTTCTCTTTTTTAATAACTTACATTGCGGTCTTCATGAGAAGAAGAATATAAAATCAAGTTCTTTGACTTTTGTGCTATCCAAAGCACATTTTCCCATAACTCTGCTAATGATTTGAATTGAGGAAGAAGAATGCTAAATTAGCCAATTATCCATCCATCCATTTTCTAATACACTTATCCTCACAAGCTGCAGGAACCTGTCTCAGTTGTCTTCGGGCAGCAGGTGGGGGACACCCTGAACTGTTTGCCAGCCAATCGCTAGGGCACACAGAGACGAACATCCACAGGGAGAACATGCACACTTCACACAGGAAGGCTGGAGCGAGAATCGAACGCTGCACCTCTGCTGTGAGGCCGATGTGCTAGCCAGTCAACCACCGTTCCACCTTTAGCCAATGATAACTGAAAAAATACAAAGTACTTCTCGGCTGCTTTTTTGGGGGGGGTTCCAGATTCAACAGTTGGTCGTTTTTAGGCTGGGACAAAACACAATGCAAACTATTCTTGTAGCCAACAACATAAAACAATTCTTTTGAATAAGGTCATAGATGGGGGATATATTTGCTTTGAATCTGTTGCAATTGTCACTAATCACTAATCGGTCCGGGTTCCTCCATGTCACTGCATTTCCATTTTTTCTCCCCCTGACTTATAAGACCCCACGCTCCCAATCAATGAAGACCTCCACCACAGTTGACCTCTGTGAAAATTAACAAGCCTACTTTGACAAAGTAAGCAGTAGATATTACAGGTATCTGTTTCCAAACAAGGAAAGCATCTACTTCAGTACAGTAACAGAGTATTGGTCCTTCAATGCTGTAGTTGTACATTTGCCTCACTTCTGTGCGGGCTGCGTGGGTTCAATTAACATTCACATTCACATTCAATGACGGTGTGAATGTGAGCATCAACTGTGGCCTGCATCTAGGTGGCCTGTGGGGGACTGGCGACCAGGGTGTAGTCTACCTTTAACCCAAAGTGAACTGGGACGGGCTCCAGTTGACCCTTAATGAGGACAGGCTGCATGGAAAATGGATGAATGAATTTTTCTTTCACGCGCATAAAAAGCCAACAGCTACGTGTCCCCTTGGCTGGAGCAGCCTGAGGGCAGTTTCAATGGCAGGACCTGGATCAATATTGGCGTGCGACGGTCACAAAAAGCTCTACACAACACAACTTGGCCACCCCGAACGAGGGATTGATCGGGAGGCGGCCGCGTGGCTCGTGGGGATGAGGTGAGGACAAATAATGAAAAGTGGTTCCTTATTTTGAAGGTGTGGTGCAAAGTGGTTGGCTGTTGATTCGTGGACTGGATAAACACAGCCTTCAATTGCTCTCATCAAAGATGAGTGTCAGAGGTGTCCCTTATTAACAGGTCAGTCAGTTCACACACACACACACACACACACACACACACACACACACACACACACACACACACACACACACACACACACACACACACACACATGCAACCTGTACAGTACACAGACTCGCACACCTTTTCTATAATTCATGGGGAGTATTGTGTGGATGCAGTTAACTGCCGCTTCAAAGTAATTAATTGATTTTCTGACATAGCAGTTAGCAGGTCCAGCAAGTGACAAACAAATACCCCCCAAAAAGATAATTACAGGAGGAATATCATAATTTAATTTAGGCAAAAATGATCTGCCAATAGAGCAGGGAAATTTGACTTGCCAAGAAACAAACCACTAACATACTGTAGTTAGTCTCAAAAGCTGTGCAGTTATAGTAGGTACTGCCTTCATTGATAAAATGGCCTTTCTTGTCTTAAGGTAAACTCACTCAAATCTCATGTTGTATCATTGCAGGAATTTTCAAAGTTCGAAACTCCCAAAGCAAAATTTTTGACATTTATGGGAATCCATTGGAATAAACAAATGATTTACTAAATTAGTGGTTGACTCTTAGTTAGGAGCTTAAATACAATTGGGGGAAATAGCATCTACCCATTATCTGATCGGCGCATCCTAACGAGGGTCGCGGGCATGCTGGAGCCTATCCCGGCTGTCTTTGGGCAGCAGGCGGGGAAACCCTGAAATGGCTGCTAGCCAATCGCATAGCACAAATAAGCAAACGACCATTCACACTCACAAACGCACTGAGGGACAATTGAGAGTGTCCCATTAACCTGCCATGCATGTTTTTGGGATGTGGGAGAAACGCCATACAGGAAGGCCTGGGCCCAGAATCGAACCCATTATCTCTGTACAATAAGGCAGATGTGCTCACCAAACACCCACCATGTTGTCAAGGGAAATAGCATAATCCCGATTTCACTGGATTTCATGGAGGTACAGCAGCATTGAAAAAGTTGTGAAAAAATGCAGAGGTTTTTGTTTTTCTGTTTGTTTGTTTGTTTGTTTGTTTGTTTGTTTTGTTTTAGGGGCAGGGACATTATGAATGGGACTTTGTTGGGTGTAATGACACAACACATGCAAAAAAGCAAGACCTGTTCTTGTAAATACCCTGAGATCTGCACCACAAGCTCCCCTCCCACTTCCTCCTATCAGCAGCTTTAAGGCTTGAAATTTGTCAGAAGAATGACTTTTTAAAAATGCCAAAACAAGTCTTCATCCTTTGTACGTATGTGAGCGAGTCCATATTGAATTATTCAGCCAGACGAGCGGCTAATTCTTGCTAAACTAACGATTGATTTTCTGACACAAGAAATGAAGGCCAGAGAACGCTGAACACCGGGTTTCACTTCAACAGAGCCGACATCGTTTTGAAGGGTTGAAGGTGGGAGTAAGATGGGGACGGACAGGGGGAGTCAAAAGTGGGAGCGCATGTGTCGAGTGACACCGGGGCAGAGTGAGAGGGCCCAGGAGATGGAGGCAGGAAGACCGAGGAGCCTCCGGCAGTTTGAATAGCTGAGCAGGTGCATTAGGCCGAGAAACTCTCGAGCGTGCAAGCGTGGACTCTCTCTCTCTCTCTCTCTCGAAGAGAGTTAAATTGAAATTATCTTGTCTTAAAATCATCAATTCTGAGCCCCCCCCCCCCCACACACACACAGGAAATTTGAGCTCAGTGTCTATCAAAAAGAAATAGACTGGTAAATCCACAAGTGTGTTTTGCCTTGTATTTAGTGTGTGCGCTCCCATGTGGCAAAATGTATTTTAAAGGTTTCTCTCCTCCAACAACCCTGATTCAAATGATCAGCTCATTAACAAGCTCAAGCAGAAGCCTGATAACGATTGTGATCATTCGTATCCGGTGTGGTGAAGGGGGGAGGGGGGCATTTAAAACATGCTCGAGGACCGGAGTTTGCCTCCCGCGCCGGCCCACTAGAGTCAGAGAAAATTTTCAGAACGAATCCAAATCTATTCACGTCCTGCCCCTAACTCGTAACTTGTGTAAGTTTTCCTCTCTTTAGACTTGAACCGAATATACCGGTGGCCTTTTTCAGAGTATAGTTTTTCTCTATTAGGTAAAATGTAATGTACTTCACATTCATTGTAAAATATTTTTTTCACGTTTTTAATTGTTAAATGTGGCGTGCACACATTACATTAAAGTAGTGTGGCATCCATATACGCAGGTTTAATTAAAGGCAAAGTTACCGCATGCAACTTGATGCTGTTTTCTTCAATATTTGTCCATAAATCTTGAAAGTGGACTTGCCCACAGATTGTTTTGTTTTCTTTTTAAAGAAACACCATCTTGATCATCCCAGCTGAGGTCTTTCCTGTCATTGGAGTCAAACCCTGTAGCTTTTTAAGGGCCATG
The DNA here is from genome assembly GCA_026261675.1 of Hippocampus mohnikei. NCBI lineage: Eukaryota > Metazoa > Chordata > Actinopteri > Syngnathiformes > Syngnathidae > Hippocampus > Hippocampus mohnikei. The sequence goes on from JAKGUB010000284.1 coordinate 19,481,941, forward strand.
CAATCAAGTTGTCATCGTTCTACCCTCACATCAAACGGTGTCTCCATATGTAACAAGCAAGCATTTTCGTTTGTGAGTTCAATAACCGTTAATGGCACATTATCAATTCATACCCTCCAAGCATTAGTTACAGTATGTTGGCATGGACTGCAGGGTATACAATTGGGCGTTTGCATGCTAAGTACGCCAGAAGACGCCCTGTAACGCAAGTGAATCATTAAAGTGGAAGCACCCGACCAAATTAGCCAATCAGACACTTTGAAAGCGACCGCACATAGACGCATCAAATCCCAAACGAGCCGATGAATAAATCAGAAGGCGCAGTCAATGTGTGGAATTTACAAGAATAGAAGGATGCTAATGGGTGGCTGCCACAAACGTACACATTCACATCACGACAACACTTTCCCTTCATTTTTTTTTTTAACCACAAAGTGGGGACAAATGGGGCGCGCGCCAGGCAGAGTGGGTGAGGGAAAACGTGAAAAGGGTGAGGCGACTCTTTGCATGACTTCTTTGTTAACCGCAGCACTGATGGGACCCTGCCTCGCCTCGCACGGGACAGCCGCCCAAGCCAGACTTTGGCAAACACAAAAGCCGCCATTTCACCCATTAAGGGTCGAAGGGACCCCGTGTGGTTAGGAGACGTTGGAAACATCCAGAGAGCTTAGCATGACTTCATCGATCGTCAAATGGCTGTTCGCTGTTGGCGGTTTCCACTGTTTGTGCTGGAAAACTTTGACGCAAGTTCAAATAAGCTGGGAAGTGCCGCGAAACAAGCGAACAGCACGTGTCAATTCTTGCGCCTCCAGGCAAATGTATCCCTGAACCTAAATGGACATTTTCTTCAAGTACGTCCCAAAGCTATCGTAAAAAAAAAAAAAAAAGACCATAAAGGGGGAACCACTCCATTGACAAGCCATATTATCCCTTAAGCAGCAGCTGGTCTTGTCTGACTTCTTTGTCATCAGTTGAATTTTTAAACAGGAACTTTGCCCCAACCCGAAACACACTTTACAGTTTACTCAACCAAGCAAGTCAGTGAACTTACAGTATTTGTGAGCCTAGTGGTTCATTTGTGTCTTCGTTTTTCGAAACACGTTAAGATAAAATGGATGGATGAAGACTATGTTGTCAGATCTCAACAAAGAGAAACCACAGAGGAAAGTCAGCTTAAAAAAAAAGACATGGAAAACTACATTTTGAGCATTTCTAACAATCATTCTGCCACACACATCCTCCTAACTTGCTTCTGCCATCGCGATTTGTGTTCTCTATGACCATACGAATATATGAGGTGCTAATACACTCTTTAATCTTCGGGATAGGTCATGACACATGTCAGACTGCAGACAATTGAAGAAATAGAAACCTGACAAGAAAAAAAATACGGCAGTGGCGAAAAGTCTGCTGCACTTGCCTACCGTGGGCAGAGACTGGAAGCAAAACAACTTACGGCTGCCTTAAAGTTGAATTATGGGGTGCTAAAGTATTCGGTTTGCATCACTTCGTCTTAAAATCAGCCACCAGCAGACCTGTTGAGTTTCCTCTGTTGTCGTTACCTGACACACACGCGCACACAGGCAACCCAAGTGTCGCCTCGAGATAACCACAACAAGGTCCCTGTGCGAGGCTGAGAACAGCGAACAATGTCGGCAAGTGGAAACAGATTGTGCAGCACTCCACATCATGTGGCAAGAGGTGTAAATTCATGACAGAAAGGTAGAAAAACAACCAAGAATGCAGCTTGATATATGAGGACCCAGCACCGAAACAAAATCCAAAACAATACCATGCCACATTGATGGTTTTATTCCCATCAAAACATTGAAGATTAATGGAATGGGAACTGAGGAAAACAGGAGAAAGGAAGGATTTTTCATAAATATGACATGACACGGCTGTGGCATATTGGAAAAACCATTCGGTGTGCATGTTATTGTGATATTGATATTGTTGCAATATTTAACATAAGGAATTAATATTTTCATAATCGTATAAAAGAAATACATTTTTCTTTCAAGTGTAAAAGTCAAATTTAATATTTTCTCAGCTAAATGTCGCAGCCTACTACACACACACACACACACACACACACACACACACACACACACACACACACACACACACACACACACACACACACACACGCACACACACACACACACATACATACATGTCCATAAATTGGTAAATTGATCACTCTAAGTTGTCCCAAAGTGAGATTGTGAGCACAGATGGTTGTTCTACGTGTGCCCTGCGATTGGTTGGCAACCGGTTCAGGGTGTATCCCGCCTACTGCCTGAAAACAGCTGGGAGAGGCTCCAGCATGCCCTTGACCCTCATGAGGATAATCGGATTCATTAGAAAATGGATGGATGGATATAAATCTCTATCAATAAATGTAGTGAATTGATAATTGATTAGATTTGGACGAGCGGGGACAGACAGACAGAACTTGACGCTGGAGGGACAGTGAAGACACTGGTGGAACTTGGCTCAGTGGACATCCTACTGCGTGTGTTCTGGGAGCGCTCAGTGGGAGAAGGCTCAGTTTTGACCCCTCCCAGACAAAACATGACCCCCAGCTGCAACTTCCTGGATCGAGTGAGACGTACAAGGCCGAAGGAGCTTCTGATGAAGATAGAAAATCGTTCCACGGTCACAGTAACTAAGGTCGTTCAGCAAATGAAAAGAATAATTCAATAATTACGAGTTAACTTCCAAATGAATGAATGACATGTTCTTTGTGTATGTTCATATTTTTTTTTCAAACCAACCAAAACCCGTCAAACAGTTTTTCAAAGTACTAAGTCAAAAATGTAAAGGAATTTGAAAAGCAACTCTTATCTGAAGCCCCGACCACCCTTACCATGAGCTCCTTTCGTCATCCTCAGCACCCTCGAATACATGATCCCCCACGCCGGCAACCCCCACTGAGATCCCACGACATCAAACCAAATCTGACTGAATACAGCTCACATGTCTGTGCCGAGTCACTCTGTGTGTGTTCTTAGCAGCTGCTAAAATACTACAGAATGAATCCACAAACAAAAGTCAACATTAAAGCCAAGTCTTTGGGGAAGGTGGAGTGAGTAGCAGTTTTCCAGTAAAATTCCGGACTGAGTCATCTCCTACAACGTCAGACTCTTGTTGATACACTTTGTCCAGGCAGCGCAGTGCGACGGTTATCTCCTTGGATACATGTCGTTTCTTCATTTGCAACCTCAAAGGGTGTCGGCTGACAATATAACGTTACTCACAGTCATTTATTCTTCATCCTGTGAATGACTAATATTAGTGCTGTGCTGATGAACTCAGAGGAGTTGAGCCAACTCAGTGAATAGTATATCCAATTGTCTGTGTATGGCCCCGAGGTGACCAAAACAGGCACCACAGAGACAGAGAGAGACTCCTAGCTTCAAACGATGCTGATTTACTGTGGCGATGGTGACATTGTCTCAATGAATGTAAACTTTCCATCCCATGTGTAGTAAGTACAACGTAACTGTTAAATGTGTCGATCCTTCTCACCCCTGCAAACACGTATCGTAAGGTATCACGTATATTATCATCAGAATTCACTTTTTAAAACTTAAGGATTAGTTCATGGATATGTTGTGCACGAAACAATTTATAAGACAACACCAAAAAAAAGTATTGTCATCCCAGGCTAATGAGGTGTGTTTACAGTATCTGTTCCATGCTCTCTCTGTCAGTTAGTTTGGGGTGTCAGCAAATGAAATAATTGGTCCCATGAGGGTTTCAAGAGTGTGGAATTTGGTGTGTAGCTGCTCCGTGTTGGCCTTGGCCTCTCTTGACTTTTTGTTAGGGACTGGATGTCTGAGAATGTCTTCTTGATATAGCTCACATCAATTGCTTTAAAACAACATGTTTAATTGTTTGATTTAAAGTAGAGGTCAACGATAATTATTGTTGTTTTCATTTTTTGTAAACTTCTTAATGATGGTGATCAATACTTAATAACATAGCAGCACTTGAGCTGGTGGCGTTCTTAAGGCGGTGTTTTAGTACTCACCTCACAGTGGCCGACTTTACATCAATCAAACTTCTTGCAGCTCTTTATAAATGTACTTTGCGCACGCCAATCTCCCGCATGGACTCCAGCAAGTCTGTTGAGCTTGCACCAGGTCGAACACGCACCTCACCTGCGTTAATTTAAAGGGAATGAGGGAAGCCGCTTTGATTGGCCAGGAATCAAGTAGGCTGTCTTCAGTCCCACAACGGCGCAAACGCTAAATTCCAACTGCGCCCTTCTCCGAAAATGCCAAAAGAAACAAAACTCTTGAAACACAACTGTGTCCAGTTAGACTGCATTGAATGTGCACTAGACATTTTCTGAGTACAAAATAGGGGCCAACGATCATTTCTGACCAAATTGGGGAAAGAAAAAATAGTAACATGCGATTTTTGCAACACCCAAACATTTGTCACTCTCAGACAACAACACTGCAATACCCTAACTTTGCAGTTTATCTCACCAACATAGCCAACTACGACTTGCTTGAAATTTAGTGGGAACCCAACTTGACCCATTTGGTTTTTTGCCAGAGTAACTTGGAGCTTGGTTGAAGCTGGGAGCTCTGCACATATGTGACTTCTTCCCAACCCTCCCATAATGGTTCAGCTAAAATCCAATTTTATTGGCCTGGCACATGTGTGCCTCTTGAAACTAACGGCGTCTTAACGATACTGACGATCCTGCTTTTTGGATTACGACATGTTGCGTGGCTTCCATATTTATGACCTAACGACTCAATTTAAAGGAACATCTTGAAGTGAAGAAACACTTTCAGCGTTGTCTGTGCAGCTTTACAGTCCCAGGAATTTCACAAATAATTAAAAAAAAAAAAACTAAATATGTATTGTCCCCTCAGAGCTGCCCCTGTGGTAAGATTGTAATGATCTTTTTTTTCGAATTATGCAATCTATCTACATTGAGCTTCTTTGGTGATGGACTTCTGGTTTTAAACATCTGCGCATTTCCTAACTCTCGCAAACTCTAACTGCGAGGTCCAATCAAATGACACCCAGAGCTGTTTTTGAAAAGACAATGCAGCGCACGTTCGTGGTCAGCTTAATGCCTCAAGTTAGGCGTGGACAGACCTCCTTGCATCTGTCACTTCTCGCACTTCCAACTAATTATTCAGCACACACACGTGCAAACTGTGCAATTGATGTGTAAATGGTGGGCTGTTTTCTGGCACAAGATCGTTATGCCTCCTCGAACAGCGTCATTATTGCCAGCGTGGATATGTAATTAAAGGTAAGAGAAGCCGAACAGAACGGCAGATGGCCGCCGTATCATATTTTCGGATGGCTCTGATTGCACACAGCCGAGGGAGGCAAACAGACAAGCAAATTTGTCTCTATTTATTTCAAATGGCTAATCACTATTTTGCAAAAGTGAGGTGTCATTTGCCTGTGAAAAACATCACCTTTACTGTAAGCATTCTTTCTCTTTGACAGTGGGACAACTCTTGGCATTTTAACGAAAATGGCAGAGCAGCCAAAAGCATTGATTTCAAATTGTATCCACAAAGTGGGTAAGGTGCACTCGTCAACAAAAGGTAGGAAGGCCAATTCCTTTATTCTTGCTGTAGATTGGGGGGGTTGACAGCAAAAGTTGAATATACATTTCACATCTAGTGCTAATACACAACTAGAAGATTGGACTTTTGTTTGAATCCACTTTTTTATGTGTGGAAAAAAAACATCTGTCTTCTGAAAAAACGGCCTGAGGTGTAATTTTTTTAGGTGTCATCACCAGCTAATTTGTTTTTGTTAGTCAGTTCAACAACATTGGTAATTTTTCACTCTGCATTTTTTTTATTGATTGGTTCTTAGTTATCAAAGCTATGGGCACGTGTTTAATCAGCAGCTTGTGGTTGTTTCAACAACAATATTATTATTTTTTGCTGTCTAAGCTTTTTCTTAGACAGTTCATGTCGCTAACAAAACTTTGGGAACACAGTAGCCATTTCTCAATTCGCGTTCTCTGTTCTGACGTCCTTGTTATCTTCTGAAACGTCATCAGTCATGGCCCAATACAACAGCAGAGGAGAGGACTCACGTTTTGTAAGTTGTTTTCTTCCCCTTTTATCAGTTTTGTGATGAATGACAAGAGTCAAAGCGGGAGTTCAAGGAAGCCGTTCCAATTACACGGAGATTAGCATTTTCAGGAAGTACGTAAGTGAGCATGTTCTTAGGAGGACCATTGTCGCTGAGTTCACGAGTACAGACCGTATTCTGCATTCTTGACATTTGGAAATTGACAGGAAAGCATTATTTGTACTTGTTACTTTTGTGCACTTCAGAGACTGAAGTAAAGGAACGTAATCATTTTCACATGTGTTTTTTTTTCTGAACTACAGTGTGAATATATTTGTATTTGCCACCTATGACTGAGCGGCATTGCGGTTCTATGATACAGGCTCGCGGGTCAACCAAGAAATGCTGTTACCCCTCTTCGCCCGCCATCTCTCCAATAAGTCCTGCTTCGTTTTTTTCCCCCCCTCTGATATAGCTTCAGAAACAATCAAACTTATTGACCAGACAGACACGCGCACACACACACACACACACACGCACGCACGCACGCACGCACGCACACACACACACACACACACACACACACACACACACACACACACACACACACGTGCGTGTGCGTCATGCAATTGAGAAGTGCAGCGGCCGACATTCTGTACTGCGGGTCCAATATGCAACATTATATGCTCCCATGCTGACTCCTCAATGGACTAAACGTACTGGTCTCAGCCCATTGATCTCACATTTGGTGCCACCAAGGTTTCAATGCATGACCGATAAGAAATAGATGCGCTTTGTTTCTTGTCGCTGTTATATTATCTACCTGTCTGCACTGTAGATGATCTGTTCCAAAATAAGAACACATTGCACTACATACCGGTTCAGACAAGTGCATGCTCTTTGTGGACCGGTAACCATTCGTCCGCGGGCAATTAGGGATATGGGGCAGGAGTGCTTAAATTCCAATAAAAATCGCAATTGTTATCACAAATTTACACAAGTAAAAAAACAAACAAATGAAAAAGCTGTTTTTTAAAATTCATTTCAAACATTCATATCCAACAGTATAATGAATGTGGAAAAACCTAAAATACCGGGAATTAGTCATTACGGTAATACAGTAACCTGTAACATGATAAGCCGTCCACTGTAGTAACCTCTGTTCCTGAACGAGTTAGACCAGTGGTTCTTTACCTTTTTAGAGGTACCGGATCCAACCAGTTAATATGCACATTCACCGAACCCTTCATGAGTGAAAAATAAATAAATATTTTTTAAAAATAAATTCAAGATGTAAAAAAACATTTATAAGAGATAAGTATGTTGGTTTTTTTTTTATTGTACGACGTACTATCACGATAGTCACACGTTGACTACTAAGCGAACTAAATTTCCCACAGCACTGATTGGACAAGCAATGTCATGTGATCATTTGCAGCCAATGATGGCCAAGCGGGCGTGTCATAACTAATTAACATGTTGAGTCACGTTTGTCTTACCCTCCACGGCAAAGGCTCTGTCGAACCCCTGAGACGGACTCACCGAACCCCAGGGGTTCGATCGAACCCAGGTTAAGAACCACTGGGTTAGACTCTGTAAAGGCTCGGTGCTGATTAAAACCTTTCATGTTCGTTCAACTGAGATATGCAGACGCCTCACACTTTGTACAGTATTTCTAATTTGTATGAGTTACCTGGGAAATTTTCAACAGTCATAGCCAGCAACTTACAGCATTCAAGAGTCCATGTATTATGAATAGAGAAATGTTAATATTCTCATGTTCTACACTACTAGATAGCTAATTTACTATCTACATTTGCATGACTTACAGTACGAACCCCACATCAGTCCAGAAGTTGAAGTCATTCAAAATCAACAGTCATCAGTGTTTTTGCTGACAAAACGTCTGCAGTATTTGGGAATTTTGTTTCAACAGCATCACTATCTGTCTTCAGGAGTGAGAAGGATGGCATCACGTTGTCCTCCCCGAGGGGCAAATGAGACCCTTTCAAGGCTTGGCCCGCTCTCTTTTTTCTCTGAATCATCTCTTTTTCTTCAGGTCTATGAGGGCCATTTGTTTTTAACGATGAGTAGAATATCAACTCGAATCAGAGAGCAGTATTTTACAACAATCATCCCACAAATGATCTACATAGCATAATTGCCCAAGCCATTCTTACTACTGTTGGAAATAAAAATTAAAAAACAGCACGAATCTAAAAAGCTCATGTAAATCATGCACAGCATGCGGCATATTTCTGTACTTAGGCAGATTAGGGAGGGTTGCGCCACTGTGGGAGAGGTCACAGCCGACTTCAATCATTGCTAACCAGAGTGGCTCCTTTGGTGTTTGTTTTTCAAATGCGGCACGCGAGTAGCAAACTCAAGCCTCGATATGGCCAAAGGACATCCGCGCCATGAAGTGGGCACTTGGAGACTTGATTTGAGTTCATTTTGCGCTTGCAGTGCTCTCACAAATGTTCCCACCCTTTTAAAAATTGGTCCGTCCACCAGTTTTACATCTGTTCCTAACATCTGTTACAGTGAGTGAACACGCAATTTAGCACCTGCTATTTGGGATCTTAGTAAACCAGGCCCTGAGCACCTACTCAGATTGTTGACATATCGCCCCTATGCTACTCATATCTTCTCGGGGCACATTTGTATGGAATCCAGTGCTCGCAGTGATATACTGTGATGCATGAACCACGATTATAGTTTTCATATAATTTATCTTCTTTGGCCTTCTAATGTCAACAATTTTGGAGGGGACTGCAATCACTCATCATCATGTCATGAGGTGAGGGAGATATGTAAATGTGCCCTCCCATTAACACAGGGATCAGTGCATACAACTCGGCATCTCCGATTTTCACCCACCTACTGATATGGGAATATTTATTCATATCTGATGCCACTTTGGATTTTTTAAAAATCAATTAGGTAATCAAGTTTTCACAATGCAGATAGCGTTCCGGTGGTGTTTTGCATATTGCCTGCCACTCATGTCATTAAAAACACATCCGTCGATGTCATTGCTTCCAAATGGCCTTTGATTAGTTCCAGCAAATATATTGAAAGTCGTCTAGCATATGCACTGAAACAGGATTATGCTGAATCTGCATGAGTGATATGAAAAAAGATGGCCTGCTGAGAGTGCAAACTTTGCTCATGCCAAGCGTCAACGGTCCCGAGGTTCTGAGGTTAAGCATTATCCAACGCTGTGTTCTAAAAATTATGGAAAGTGCCACCGGCCATAATGTGGTCGCTCAAACAAACAAATGTGGCACTACATTTTTGACATTTACTTTTCAATAATTCATCTCTGAGGAGTCCTCTGTTTTTAGGGTGATTGAAATATTTCCGCTGTGACTGAAGATGGGTTCTTCACAAATTCACCTCTTACAGTCTTTTTTGGTCTGTGGAGGATGCTAAAGATGGGTGAACAAATAGCATTCACGAGGCAATGTTATAATGCTTTAGGCGATGGTTATTTGAGAGCAAACGGTGGTGCAACACATGTGGACAGATGATATGACAATACTCGCATGCATATATTCTTTATCCTCTATGAAAATTAATATGAAAGAAAGAAAGAAAGAAAGAAAGAAAGAAAGAAAGAAAGAAAGAAAGAAGAAAAAAGCTGCAATTAATTCATGATTATGGGCAAACTCTTAAATGTGTCCATAAGCTTTAATTATGCTATGACTACGTTTTTATAAAGTACAATATCATAAAGAGAGAGAGAGAGAGAGAGAGAGAGAGAGAGAGAGAGAGAGAGAGAGAGAGAGAGAGAGAGAGAGAGAGAGAGAGAGAGAGAAAGAGAGAGATTAATCAAAAGTATGAATTGTTTTTATAAAATCACTACTCTACTTTCTTCTTAAGGTATTAAGAGCCGGGCGCGTAAGGGTTAAAGCTTTAAAGAGAGATTTTCACAATTAGAAAAACTTAAATAGTACTGAAAAATAAGTTTGAAATCATGAAAATCTTTGGGAATCATAGTAAAATGATTATTAAACTATTGATGTATCCAATTAACATTTTTACAGGGGGTGTCAATTAGCCTTTGTATTTTGCTATTCGCGGCAGGGCTCAGCGGGTTTACTGCATTGGCCTTCCCTGCTTGCAGTGAATTGCTATGTTTTGTGATTTGTTGGATATTTTTGTCTGGGGAACTGTGATGTGAAATTCAGACAAATACAGCTCCTACAATCCTCCTACAATTGTTTCACAAGGATCCCAGGAGCAAAAAAAGAAGAGAATTTATTTTCAAAACCAATGTGGTTTCTCTCAGACAGAGGAAATGTGTTTCAGATTGTAAAGTGTCTTTGAGCTGGTTCACTCAGCTTCTGGCTGGTGATGGAAAATAAAATCAAGCCCCCCCCCCCCCAAAAAAACCCTCTCATGTGTCAGAAATGACCGCATCACCTCTTGCTGGTCACACACACCCACAGTCGCTCGCGCCTTCACGTTCCCACAAAGCCACAATGCATCTTGGGAACCATTAAGGAAACCGGAGACCACCGCAGTGGGCAAAGGACGCAAACACAGGGTGAGAGGCTGAGGGCAAGTGAGACCGAGATGGGGTAAAGTGATGGATTTATTGGGGGGGGGGTTCCTTAATGATTTGACTATTTCAATTCATGGAAATGGCAGTGGGTTTACACCGAGTCTAAAAGTATGACAATAAATGTAGAATCAGTCTTTATTTCAATCCAGATCCCAAAATAAGCATAACACTACTTCGTAATAGTAGCAAATGGGATTCTGAGATGAAGACAGCCTACACAAGATGACTATGGACCAGAAAGTAGTACCGTAGTGCATTAGGTGCATGAACTCCTGAATAAATACAGGAGGATGAACAAATACATTCATTAGTCTGCTCCTATTTTGCCTTGCGACAGCACCATTAATGAGAAAATGACCGTTCTAAAAACAAAACAAGTTCTACATCTTTCTAATCAAAAGATAAAAATGGCATCTCATCAAATGGCATCTCATCAGATGATTTTTAATTTTTTATTTATTTTTTGCTCTGATATGCAAACTCCAATTTCCTGCAGACAGCACTCATTCATGTGAGGGAACTGCTCAGAGATGGACAGCGAATGAGAGGTGTCATCTTGGTTATTGTAGATCACATCATCGACAATGTCAAATGTTGATTCCGCTGTCATGTTGCAAAGTCTGCCTATAAAATGACTAATCTGTGCAATTGTGATTATAGATCTGCTCCAGCAAAGACCTCTGATATGTCTAATTATAGCAGGTCGTCACGGGGGGATATGATAGCCAGGAAGTATCGTTTGCATGGAGATGTATTTTTGCCAACTGAGCCACTTGATAATCTTAAAATCCTATGAAGTTCTAAGTGGAAATCAATGTTGACTCTTACTTTTTTTAATTTGCTGAAATTGGCCATTTTTGTGTAGGGGAATTTCAGAAAAGATTGTTTTGTAACATCGTCTGCAACAGCATGCCACGTTTAAAGCTCCTGTCAGGATGAGGGGCAAGTGAAGACGCTGTTCAGACCGCACAAATGGAGAGTGTGGCTATTTTGAACAAATGGAAGAAAGGAAGAAAAAAAATGAAGGGCAGGGTCGAGCGTCTTCTTTTATACAATTAAGTCTTACTGTAAGCCTTTTTCAGGAAGACATACTGGAAATCTCATTTCTATCCTTTTTCGTAATCAATTACCAGAAGACGTTTCCTAAGAAGTTACAGTCCTTTTCTGCATGACAGAAAAATCTTTCATGGGTCCATTTTCCATGTCTTACTCCATCTCAGTTCCATAATTTGGACTAACCTGGTGGACAGACCATAATGCATCATATTGAGATTAATAATAATCTCAAATTCATGGGTCTTCACAGTTTTCTTTTTGTTTTTTAAATGTTGGTGCATAACATTTTAATTTCTGTTGCTATGGTCTTGAAGCATTGCAGGCCCATTTTTGCTTCACAATTTCAGGGTCACCTAATCAGGACCTATTGAGTGAATTCCTTCACTTGGTGACAATTGACAGTTTAATGGTAATAGTAAAGAGGGCGTCTCTCCTTGTTTTGGGGGAGTCAGCGCCATCAGTTGGAACTGTGAAGTTGTGTGTGTGTGTGTGTGTGTGTGAGGTGGCAAAACTACTCACGCGTTCTGTTTCATACTGTATTTCTTTTAAATTCTTGACATTTCAGTCCATGCTGACCATACAGTTACTTTTATTGCTTGAAAAAAACGATGCCAGTACTCACTGTTGTCACAACAACAGACAGGAGTCAGCAACATAAAACATCAGTGACAGCTATGCTCTCGGATGCAGTCACAACAATTCGACTAAGTAATTAAACTTTTGGACCTTTTCAGAAGAGCCAACAGTAACCATTTCCGTTCAAAACCACAGATTAAAAGAAAATGAAAAGGCTTTTCAGAAAAAAATGTTCGTTCCACATTTTCCAATGAAAACAAAGCATATTTCAAGGACCAGGATATGCAAATTCTTGTATCTGACACAGTTGTCAAATCCAGGTAGGGAAAGTAAAGCCTGCCATCGTTTGTCTTTAGCCACAGCTGTTTCTACTCAACCGACAGGTAAACGAGCTCTTGAGGAGAAGCACCTGCGGCTAAAAACAAACTTTACAGAACAACAATGCAAACTCTATATTCTCAACCAAACATGTCAGTTGTGATGGAATTTAGCTCCAGATAAGGCTCCATGAAAGGAATGATTGCCACTGGGCAAGCTTAAGCAAGAGAGACCATTGCCTCCTCAAACGGACCCGTAAAAAAAGGCAGAAATGACCAATGAGATCAAATGTGCAAAATATGAAAACAAAATTATTACAAGCCGGAAAGGTTTAAGTACATATTGCAAGGTCAGCTGGATATGGTTGCACTTTCCTAGGAGAGTTTTCATTACAGCTGGAAAATATGTATGAAGTTATTATTATTAGAAGAAGGAGGAGGAGAACATTTTTACTTCCTGGTAAAAAAAAAAAAGTGCCATCCATCTGTCATGAATGTTGTTTCTAATCATGTGCCCAAACAAATCTCAAATTGCCGCTGCTGAGAGTGAAACAGATACATGGATAGCACTTTAACATTTTATCAGGCCAAGCCAAGAAGAAAAATCTTTTAAAAAAATCTAAAACAGGCAGGGTATGGCTCCCTCGAAGAACCGGAGTTCCCTACCCCTGGTTGAGCTAAATTCCACAGGACAAAGGCGTTGTGTATGCCAAAACATTCAATTTTTTCCCTCATATTGAGAGTTCTGTTGAAGGCAAACGGAAGACTGATGACAGAATGATTCATTGTTGCAGCTGGATGAGCTATGGAGGTAGTCCTGATTTATGTTTCCTACTTATGCCAACCAGAGCCTGTTTTCTTGTCAAAGTGTAGACATTGTCGCCGTGTGTGACTGTATGTCTCTAGAGCCCATCTGTCAGGGGTTGTGGAGGAGCAACGTCACACACAATCTGGCTCATCCTATTTTGGAATCCCACACATGTTGCCAGAGGAAAAGTACTCAAAGTACGTAATCCAATGGAAATTCGGATACAATTCTTATTCTTAAGTACAAGTACAAAGAACAAATTCATTTTTACGGACAGTTACACACTGCGCATTTCTCTGCTCACCAGAGTTACCCCACTAACTTGCATAGTGATTGTTCTGAAATGAAAAAAATTGATCACGTGAGGTCATGTTATTCTAGCGCTAGCTAGTGCTGGCTCGACTTTCATGCTATCAAGAAAATCTGTTCCCATAGCTTGACTAACGAAAGATGCTCACTTAAAAAATGAAAACAACAGAAAAAAATATACCTTACTTGCATTTTTTTATGCCAGACCGGCACAAGACACAACACAGATGCGTAAGTATGCAGTAGTGTATATGTATTCTTTTAATACCTGTTTTCAAATGTTGGGAAAAAGTCCGAAAAAAATGTTCAGACAAAGCGCAGCTACCTGAAAAATCTACTGAAGTAGAATAACTTTGTCTTGCTTCATGTCTTGAAGGGTAGAAGCCAAACAGAATCAGGATCTCATGGAGGCACTCATTTCCACTTGATTCCGATTAAAAAAAAACAAAACTAAACAAATCAAAAGAATGTGGATCCACACACATGGCAAAAATTTCAAGGTTTTCAAGTTCTTCCAACAAAATCTCCTGCCTTGTTGCGAATCTCTTCATGGGCTGCCATTCGTTATAAATTGCAGTTTCTTCAAACCACACCCAAGTTGATCTCGAGGATCCCGATTTGTTAAATATTTTTGACAGCGTGCATCAATCAGTCCGTGAAAAGTCTGCCAAGCAACTTTTTTGTCCCCCTTTTTGGGGGGATTTACAATAAAGACTTCAATTTTAAAAAATAAATAAATAACCAAGGTAAGTACAAACTTGCACAAATGAGAAGAGTTTAATTGTCTTTTGTGTTTCTTTGGAAAGCAGGTATACCTTGTTGCCCGGTAACTTGATGATTGTTATTGGGAGTTGTTTAAGGGAAAGGGCTCTATGGGGAACACAAGCATTGGCTGCTGTGTGATAATATCAGTTTCCTATGGTGGGAAACATGAGCAGAAATCTTTAAGAGACAGAGAGGGTCCACATAGATCTCCAGGGTCACTTCTAAAATATTTCTGGCAAGGACGATATGCGACGCTCTGCTCAGCGCTAACTTTGGCTTGTTAATTCAGCAGGTTGTTTATCCTGCAGTGAGTCTTGGAATCAAAGAGTATGCCCCTTCGAACAAAGGTGTTTGAAAAGAGAACTCCCATTATTTTATTTTTGCCATAAACTTAAAATTGTTGTACAGGATTGTGGAAAACAAGGAAGTTACACAAGGCATTGAAAGTAGTTTTGTGGCGCATGGACATCAGTTCACAGCTCGGTTGTTCCACCCAGCCGCATCTTTTACACTATTTTAGGATGGCTTAACATTTGGATATTTTATTATTTAATATCATTCTGAGGGTTGAGAAGGCGTCTGACAAAATGCATTGCATCGCATTGACTGTACACCGCATGCTGAATGGATATGGTGAATTAATATTGTACGATCCTAACTTATGTAATATTCTAACTTATATAAAAAAAAATATATATATATATCCATCCATCCATCCATTTTCCGAACCGCTTGATCCTCACTAGGTCGCGGGGGTGCTGGAGCCTATCCCAGCTGTCTTCGGCAGTAGGCGGGGACACCTGAATCGGTTGCCAGCCAATCATAGGGCATATATATATATATATATATATATATATATATATATATATATATATATATATATATATATATATATATATATATATATATATATATATATATATATATATATTTTTTTTTTTTTTTTTTTTTAACAAGGACCAAGATATATTGGCATAGTAAGTCATATTTTTATTATAAGATGTGAAAGTCAAAGTTTACAAAAGGAAAATACTGTCGTCGTATATTTACAAGTACATTTCAAAAACACAACTTTATTTGTTCAGACAATGTTTATTCATTATTCTGGAAAGTACAAATCCATATAATTAGGACTTTATTCTCAATACGTTTGCTCTGGAAATAACAGGACGTCTTCCTCAAATAACACCTGTCAACATGAAATCAGTGATGGCTGTATGTGTCCCTATACATATTTCTGACACTAATTTATAAAATATCTTTCCTTTTTTCTAGAACATTCGGTTTTTGGGATATTTTTTTTGTTTGTTTGTTTGTTTGTTTGTTTGTTTGTTTGTTTGACCAATAAAAACTTGTATGTTGTCATTTATAGCTATGACGTTTCAGGCAAAAATGTTGCTGGATCTAACCCTTAATTTATTAATTTGCATCGTAATATTAACTATGATTAATGCTCCCTCTAATTTTCCATCCGTCTGAGCATTCACACAAACTCTCTGAGCACTCCTTGGACCACGTTGAGCAACATCAGACATGCACACAGTGGCCAAACCAGTATCACACCTGTCCAAAACCTGTAAAGGTACGTGATGTTATGAAAAAAAAATCCAATGACCTCTATATCAATATAGGACATATCATCAATGGAGATTTATGACACGAATAACATTGTCCCAAGTGCGTTGCTTCTATTTTAGCACACAGGTTATTTTAAGCTTAAGCCAGTCTGTATAACCATGGTCACATATTGTCCACTCATAAATAATGGAAAACATATTGAATAAAACACAAACATTCCGAGTTACCTGACCTTTGAAACACGCAAAAAAGCCTCATTCAAACTCTGTCCATCTTTGGACTTTCTGAATGGCGCAGTCCACGCATTGCCTGCAGCCTCTCGTCTGTGGCGAGTTTAAGTGAATGTGTGTCAATGTATGTATCAAACCATCGTCGATAGATCAAACGACACATTCATGGTCAAAACGTTCCGGCAACGACAACCCCTGCTTTTAGTTTAAAATGTTACAAGATCTTCTGACGCTCAGACCAAGCAGCAAGCGCTACCATTCATAATCGCTTGCTCTTTTGCTCTTGTTTTGGCATCTGGCTTCTGTTATTTTGTTTGTGTTTGCTTCTGCCTGGTTCCGCTGGGCTGCCTTTCCTCCCGAGTGTCACTGTGGGATGTCTAAGCAGGCACTAACAGGAGGCCTCGCAGGGTCGGGGTGTGAGACTTTTTTTTTTTGTTTGTGTTTAATTCTGCGTATGTGTGAATGCAGGTTCCCCTGGGTCAGAGTGAAGTGTTTGGTTGTAGGAAAACACTTCGTGGCAGGTAAACGCACACACATACACACAACGACCTGTCTACAAACTGCCGGTGTGAAAACAAACCGATGGGGGCAAAGTAGAGGATGGGGTGTGTGCGCATTACCGTCTCGGTGTGTCTGTGTTTTGTTGCCCAAGAGCTTCTCACAAATAAAATGCCGGCGTTAAGATACTGGAGCTAATTCTCGAAGTCGTTACGTGCTGATGCAAATATCACCTTGTTGTCTTCTAAAAAGTCAGACAGTGATTTATTGCCACACGTTTCAACCTACCGCTGAGTCATTTTGGGGTGTCTTGAAACCGTGATGATTTTCTCAGAGGACCAAGCCCTGCCGTGAAATAGCCAAAAAAGTCTGAGTAATTGATGTCCCCTAAAATGTTTAGAATGATCAAGATTCATAATTTAAACTGCAAATATACACCTAACTACAGCAGCATTCTATCATTTCAAACTGCTTGGGCAACTCCAGAATGGAAGAGTGTCCAACCCCTCTCGAGAGGACAGGACCAGAGCCCAAGCTGTGGAGGCGAGCCTGACGATATCGGGTCGGAAATTCTCTGCCTCAAACACCAGCTCGGGCTCCTTTCCTGTCAGAGAGGTGACATTTCACATCCCTAAGTTTCTGTAGCTGCGGATTGGACCACCAAGGTCGCCTTTTGCAGCCGCCCAGCTCACCGGACCCCTCTAGCCCCTCCCACAGGTGGTGAGCCCATGGGAAGGGCAACCCACATTGCCTTTTCGGGCTACAGGCCTGGCCACCAGGCGCTCGCAAGCAAGCCCCATCTCCACTCACGATCATCGGCAGCGTTCATACTGCATTGTTGTAACCTAAAATTGTCGTATCCCTCCGTGGCAGAAAGCCGTCGTAGATTAAGACGGAAGTTCTGCCTCCACAGTCTCACTTATCCAATCACAAGTGATTGACACAGAAGTCCGAAAATACTTTCATTTTGTCAGAAAAACACGATCTACAGTATGTTTGCCATTTATTGAATCGTAGTGTCTCGTCATCAGAGATCCCCCCACTCTGGCAGTTTTCAAATCATTTCTTCAAATGCACGTATTCTCAATAGCATTCTCTTACCATGCATGAAGACTTGCAAGCTTTGTTTCATTTATTCAGTTCTTATTTGGTGTTCAATGTTTTATTGATTTTATATGATGCTATTGTTTTGATCTTCTGTAATGTTTATGTACTTTTATGGCCGATCTGTTTCAAATGAACCGAACTTAGGTCCAACCTGTCATAAATGTGCACTATAAATCATTTTGGATCGTCACCACTTTTCATTTTAACACGGAACAATATGGTTAAAGTCATCAAGGATTTGAGTGGTGGCAGGCCAACTTATTTCTCTCCAATTAAATTAACTGATTTTTGATGGTGTGTTTCTTTGGGATATCACTTTGAAACAATAATAGACAGACAAAAGGCATCTGGATCAGGAGGAGTGGGGTTTTTTCCTTCTTTTAATGAAAAAAAAAACACTTAATGGCTGTGGTTCACCACCAGCGGATAAAAACGGATCGGTCATGTGTGGACTGTGTTAGCTAGTACTCGAGCATCGTAAACTAATTTTGGTGGAAAAGGCGTCAGGCTAATAATGCTCACAATGATCTCATTAATTGATCAGTGCCTTTGGAAACTCCCTGTTCAGCCCTTCAAAAGATAAACCTTGCGACGCTGTCTTCTGTGTCGTCGTTTTCCCCCTTCCACTGGTCGCTTTGGCACTGGAGTATCATGGGAGATGGAAACCCTTTCAATTTTTTTCACATAACAGAAATAACAGCAACCAATGAAATGAAATTTCAAGCACGCACGACCCAACAAAATTGACTTAAAAGGACTAAAATAATAGTGACATATTTATTATACAGCGTTCAATTTGAGGTGATGCTCACTCACTGAAAATATTTGACAATACCGGAACTGTGAAGCAGCCAGGCTCTGCTTGTCAACCGCTGCTCTGTTTTGATTCATAGTAGAGTAAATAATAGGACAGCAAGATAAGCAGAAGAGGCTAAGGGGAAGCCATTCAAGGCTAATACCTCAAAAGGCAAGAACTTGATGTTGTGGCCGAGTCAGATTTGTGACAGGAATGTTGCCAGTGAAATCATGGTTCGTCATTGGTTGCTGTGGTTTCCAGTCTGTCGGTCTTTTGTCAGATCCAAGATGCTTGAGTTTGCTGAGCTTGAAGGTCATATTGACACATGCGTGTTTACATATCTGCTTCATGAGACCTTGAAGTTTCATTTTGTCATACAAGTTTAACCATATTTGTGTAAAACTCACAGATGGCGCCAACACAAAAATATGACAATTCAACATTATTTAGGCACATTTTCCCATGTGTTGATCCGTACGTGTGCTTGTGTGACTCTCATATCCAGTAACAGTGACTTCCTGTCAGCCTGAGCAATAAAACAGGATGAATCCTTGTTACTGAAAATGTCACATCACAACTTCGTCCTTTTTATGTTATATGTATTTCTTTTTTGCTTAACCAGTTCAGACACGGAACATATGCACAAAACACAAGTTCGCACAGACGCAACATGAGAGTTGTTCCATTGAAATTGAAACAATCTCTGAGGAGGCTGAAAGAATGGGCAGAGAACTGCCATAGAGGTTGAGGTGTGCTTTTTAGGTTATCTGCACTGAGAGATGGAAAGGAGACCTGGTGGAGGAATGAGGATTCACAGACAACAGAGGAAAATGTATGCAAAGGAGAAATTGGCTCGAGTGAAAACGGGAGACAGGGGCCAGTACCAGTTTCATGTTAAGAGATGTTCACAGCAATGGTCAGAAGGAGCTGCATTGTCTTTTGAACAAGGAGCTTCGGCATCATATGAGAAATCAGCGTGTCCATCAAGTTTGGGGACATAGTAAAAAATACATACTTCTTCAAACAATGTTATTCAATTGTGATGTTGACAAATAATATTTTCAACATGACTTCAATTATTTGCACAATTCAGGTAAACTCGATGGACTGCCCTCCATTATGGCACACTGACTGGTAATGTGGTTGAAATTTAATCATTTACACAACCAACCAACAATTAAAATAAACTGAATAAAGTACCCCCCCACTGCTCCCAAAAAGAACGACGACTTAACCTTTGTGTCACCTTTTGTGCACAGCTGACAAATTTTAGTCTCTGTCCAGGGATGCAGGAGAACCATCAATTTAAGTAAATAATTCACAAGCTGAATAATGAATTATTCATTAGGCCAAGGGCCTAATCGTCATTTGTTGAAGAGGCGCAGATAACACCCGAAAACAGAAGGAAGGTTGTGAAACGACCATGGAAAAACCTCAATGTAAAGCATTTGCATTCAAATAAAAGTGTGAGTGCCCTGACATCGTCTGCGACAATATGCCGTAGCAAAAAACAGGCTATGTGGTGCTTCTCTTCCATCACATTTTCAGTGGATCGAATGTCCCACACACAATCATGTTAATTGGGCGGAGATTGCAGTGATTGTGTGTGTGTGTTAGTGTGTGTGTATGTGTGTGCTGTGTGCTCTGACCGGGCCTTTTAGCAGTAGCGCTGCACTATTGGATTGAGATCATGTTGACTGCATTAACATCTGGTAACATCTTTGTGCAAGCAAAACATTCCATCAGAGCTTGATTGCTTCTTGAAAAGGAAGGATTCACCAGTCGGGTTATAGAGAATCTCCATCCAGCCAAATCTCAAGACAGTATCATAAACAACATTAACTGAATCCGCAATGTGATTTGTTTGAAAATTTGTATTACGAATAAGACTGCCGGTCTGTATTAATTAAAAAAAAAAAAGTTTGTTTGTTTTAAGCCTGTTTTGTACACTGTAATTATTTGCTGACCTCATTTTATTACTTTTTTTGGTCATAGATACAATCGGAGTGAGCAGGTGCACCTTGTAAAGGTGAGTAAGTGTCAAATAAATACAAATGAATGCCGGACTAGTTTGTAGTACATGAATATGCCTGGTGACCCTTGCAAACTTTACAAAAGCTCCACCTTTGTGGACACCTCATCATTTGTATCAAATAGCTATTTAAAAGTAACCGTAACTTCCTCATCAACATAAAATCCCTCATTAAAAAAAAAAAATGCAGCACACGCTGTAACATTGTTTTCCCGTCCATGCACAGCGGTTATATTGGTTAATGACCCGCCCTACCCAAAAACCAGTCTGTGGATCACTCACCTTCTGTGGTTGCACAGGAGTGAGGCTTGGAGACTCGTGTGGGTCTTGTTAACAAGGCGCATGTGACCTTTGGACTTCAGACCAATGTGTGGAGGTGTCTAATCTTTATGGCTTGAGCACTGAGCGTTTAAGATGAAGAATATGAGATATGAGGGTTTTCGCACTGAGCTGAGAAATTTCTTATTCAAACACTTATCCCATGCTGTGGTCTCACGCGCAAAAATATATACAGTATATGTATATATACTGTACTGTATAATGTATATATACATATACATACATCATACACTTCCTAACCAGATGTGTGACAAAAATGCTATTTTAAATATGACAAAAATCTGTGTAGACATGCAAAATTACAAAATTAAATTATATTTGTCTTGCATTTCATTCCAAATCCACAAAAAAAATGATTCGGCCTACTCATGTTGTAATATAGGGCAGTATAAGATCTGGCGGAAGTGCAAGCCATGTCTGCCATCGAGTGGTGAATGACGATGTTCCAACTTAGACTTCAAGCATATTTGCAGTTCAGCACAAGTTTTTTTTATATTCGCTGATTTTTCTTCTTTTTTGAATATTTTTAAATGTTTGTCCATTTTGGTGAAAGAAACATACAACAACATTTTAGATCCAAGTTGTAGGGTGGCCAGTAGGAGACAATACCTCGAGCATGTACATTTTACACGAGCACGTTTTATCATTTTTACTAGTGCTGCTGAGTGGTGACACAAATGTGGTGAGAAAGTCCTCAAATATTTCTGCAGCAGGTGTGAATTTCTTAGATGGGAAACAAGTTTAGCAGAGGTGTCAGAAGTACTCTCACTCTGTACTTCAGTACGACGACTAATGTACTCGACCTGCGTGGATGCAGCAGCCAATCATATTGCTATGGGGCATGTCCTGGCGCCAACTCAAATAGTTACTGCTATATCACTCTCTAAGCTCATCAGTACAGCACTAATATTAATAGTCCTAAGCAATTTAATTGAATCATTGCTTTTAAAATTGTGTTTGTTTGTTTTTTTTTGCTTGATTGGAAGTTCCTCTCTGTTCAAGCATTAACCATACAAGTAATGCCACAACCATAATGCGGTCTGTGGGTTGCTCTCGCTTTCTTCACCTCTAGGTTTTTGGGGGGGAGGCAGGGAGGGGCTGTTTTGGAGGCTTCTCTTCCTTTCAGGTCTATGTGTCTCACTTGGTTTGTCAGGCAGGCAGTTGTGGTCAGAGGGAATTGTGGGTAGGAAGAGGCAGCAGAATAAACACCTCATCTCAACATGGCTAATGTCCAGTCTTGCAATGACAGCTCGAGCATATTCCGGCACTCTAAAAGACGAGCTATGTCTGTTTTATGGACCAAACTTGATACTTTACTTAAAATGATAACATTCTCTGTTATCTGCAGTTATCAGATCTTATTGGTGAACTATTTAAAAACACTTCATAATGACACATAATTGTGGTTGCTAACATAATGAAATCAGATGGAATATTTACACTTTTCGAGAGTTGGCTTGTACATACGTACAGTATAACACTGTGAAAATTCGCATTTTTCATTTACCGGTTGCATACATCATGTTATAATGAGACCCCGTTTCAGCTTGAGCTAATTGTCAAATCAGGAATCACGGCATGTTTGTTGTTAGTACTCTACCATGAACCATTTCTGTGATTAGCATTTGATATCATTGATGAATGCGTTAGTTATTAGTGGATGGATCAAATTTTTTTAATACCAGATGGTGGCCGCAATAGCATTTTGAAGATACAATTATGCCCAGCTTGAGAAACGCAAACTCTTTCTTTGTATTTGACCGTGGCCTTAATGTCAAAGCATGAACCCCGATGACTTTTGAATCACATCCAGCAGTTGCTTGCAGTAGTCTTGTGAAAGGTCAAATCAGTTTACGGTCATGGTTTGCTTCTTACAAATTCACAGATTCATGTGTTATTTTTTCATTTTGAGGGGGACGAGAGGGGGCAATCCTCTTACGCACTGAAAACATTGACTATTGGCTGTTTTTCTTCTCTTTCTGGAAGGCTCTGTGTAATAGAAAAGCAGTCCTGTACACAATTTTTCATTCTACGCTATGTTATAAACAAAAATAGCTTGCCTCAAAAGGACAAGAGGACCTAATACATGTATGGCACAAACTGTGAATAAAAGCAAGAATCAAAAACACTACTTCCATGAATCAATACAACAACGTAGCAAGAAAATGATGGCGTAAAATCATGGAACTTCTAGAAAATTGCACTGGGGACAATGGCTTGAGCAAGGCGAATTATCTGACGCCAAGTGGTGGGAATGACAGTCCTGGTGGTGACACAATCATGATGTGAGACAGGTGCGCCTCTGAAGGGAAACACCCACCGCTCCAGCTGGAACTCCGACACAAACAAACAGAAAGACAGAAGGGGCCCTAAACAGTGCTGCATATACATCCGCATGCACACACACAAATGCACACTGGTGGCTTTTAGTTTCTCAATCTCCATTTCTCGTCCACCCTCCGAATTCCCCATCGCTCTCAATTACTTCTCTTCTGCTGCCATCTCTCTTTTGTCTCCGCTAGCGCCCCACCCCCGACTGCCACCGCCAAGAGACATGCAATTGGAGTGGAAGCAAATCAATCAGCTATCGAGCAGGGATTGGATTTGGACGAGGCTTCCGATCCTGCCCGGGTGCTTTTGATTTTAGCTCTGCTTCAATGAAGGTAGATCAGATGTATTATTATTATAGACATAACGTGAGTGTGTGCGTGTGTGTGTGTGTGAGTATGTGAGAGAGACGGTCCAACGTCACATCTGTCAAACAGAGATGTTCCCCTACGCGTTTTAGACATGACAATGCCATCAAGACAGCGTCGTGAAATTTGTGGTCTAGAAGGTTTGACCTTGTCATGACACAAGACGACCTGTTTATGCTCAAGCAATCTTCTTGAAACTTTCCAGATTTTGTTTTGGGTCTGAGCAAGAAGTCACGTTTGAGGTTGTTGAAGGCCCAGATGCATAATTTTTAACTGTTCGATGAAAACACTTTTGGTTTTGACCAAACAACCAACAAAAATGCAAATGTCGGGCACATAGTTCTTTTTCAGAAACGGACATTGAAAAATGCCCAATTTTGTGTAGCCTTTGATTGTGGGCAGCCTCATGATGAAGCAACACTGCATGAGGAACAGGGTGCGCACACCAGACCCTGAATGCTTTTCTGACCTCTGCCCACCCAGGATCTCTCCGATACAGCAAAACTGCATATTTTAGAATGGTCTTTTACTGTAGGTAGCCGATGGCATACCTGTGCAATAATCATGTGTCACATCTGTGAGGTGTATGAACTGTGTTGGCTAAGGAGAACTCTTCACGAAAGGCCTCAAGAAAGATTTTTAACCCTACCTGAGAGTCTTTTAAAGTCAAGGGAATTGGTAAAATAACTAAGTTACAATTTCACCGACAGACGCTTTGATTGGCATTGTTCGTGCAAAAGATGGTTGGAACTTCAAAAGTTGGTCGGTTTGGCCCGATAGAACTTTGTATTTATTCACCACGTTATTATACTGTTATTTTGGGTTGATTGAAAGAAAGAAATAAAGGCTTCATTCTAAGTTGAAATCAAATGTTCATGTACAGTATTAGCTTCTCGTATGGAAGCATACACTGACTTTGTCTCAATGTGACTCTGGCAGCACATTTAACTAATGGCTGCATTAGTCATGTGACCTATGACATTTATGATGCTAAAAGATGTTGCGCTTGCTTTGCTCTCACACACACACACACACACACACACACACACACACACACACACACACACACAAATGAAAGGGACCTCATGATTTCAATTCAGTTTAAACAATAGAACATCAGCTCTGAACTCCGAATTGGGAAATTTACTTTGTGTCATGCTAAAAATGATTCCTGAGATTCTAAAATGGTTCACACACACCGTTTTAGCAGCCCCGAACAAGTGATTCACTTCAGCCACAGACAATGTTGTAAACGCTGAGTCAATACTAACTCACTCATTCGCTAGAGCTAACCTGCTTTGCACTGAACAGATTGGCTGGGTGGATCTTGACAACCCATCTGTTTGTGCGTGTCTTCATATTCCTATTTAGTGCTCTGTTTACATATTCCGTGGCTACAACTTGAAGCCCAGTCGATACGAATGTGTCTTTGTCAGCAAATAACTTTTTTGTACGCCGCATTGACATATTTGTCTGAGTAATGGTTAATTGTGCACTTATCAGAGACCGTCCGCAGTTTACTTAACGATGAAGGAAATTATACAATTTCACTCAATTGGTCTCAAAACGAGATTGTATTTACAGTACATGTTGTAGTTTTGTCCATCTATCTGTGCCAGCAATGTGTAGTGATAGGCAGAATCATTAAATGCTCTTCCACTAGATGGCAGAAGGTACAATAAACCTGTGTGGCCATCTGTTGACATTCATCCAAAATAAGTTATGAAGTGCAAGTAAATCAGCTTTGTATTTCAGTAATTAGCCAACGTTTCACACTGAGCAATGATGGGTGGTATATTCTCAGCAACAAACATTCCAACCCTCATTTCTTTTCATTGTGTGGGATTTCTATTGGCTGCGACAGATATCAGATTTTTTTTTTGTGTCCAATCAGAGGTCCATAACAAAATGCGTGTACGGATCGAAACAGCTTTGCTATTCGAAGTTGACTGTAGCAAATTTTGCTCGGATCCACCAAAGGACAAAAATGCCAGCGTCATTGCGAGGACTAACATGAAAACGAATTTCTTAAAGAAGGGGTCATTGACCTTTTTGAAACCCAGAGCGTCTTCTTTGAGACCGATTAATGTAAAGGAATACCAGTTTGCTCTGCACTTTTAAGTGGCACATTTTCTCAAATTATTCAGTAGCAAATAAACTCCTTGTCGTCGGTTCTCCCACTATTTTTCCTCTACAAATGGTGTGATTTGGTCATGTGCTACAATGCTGAATTTTGAGCTGCATTTTTTTTTTTTACCAAACATTTGTTATTAACAAATTTTCAACAGTGCAAGTGTGATTTAAAAAGATTAGCAGCAAAACATTATTTGATACAGCTTAATGGAGCTAAAAAAATTCTGTCAATATTTTTGTGGTTTTTGCTTGAACCCTTGCAGAAGCATACGCACCTCAAGCAGGTGTGCTATGCTCCTGTTAATCATTAAATTGCAATTAGATGTGGAGTGGGACCACTCCTACATCAGTCCCCCCTGAGGTCAAAGTTTGAGGTTCAAAACTCCACACGGTCTTTCATCAGCGTGAGATTTACTGTTGTGATAAGATTGTAAATGTTTGCTCAGAACTAGAATTGATTGGGAGGAGGCAATGGTTTCAGCAGCAGCAGTCTCCACACTCATCACAACAGAATTTGTACAGAAAAATTCTCGAATCAGAAACAAGCAAAATGAAGAAGATGGTGGGTGGCTGATGTCCTTCCCATCGTGACATCCTTCCCTTCCAAGACATACGTCAGTGCTCGTGTGCATGTGTGTGTGTGTGAGACAGTCACCATTGATCCCCTGTCATCCTGATCACATTACAACCCCAGCCCCTGTCCACCACTGCGATTAAATCTACATTTTTAATTTTCCTCCATGGATGACCACAAAAAAAAAAAAAGGCAGATCATAAGAAGC
The DNA here is from genome assembly GCA_026261675.1 of Hippocampus mohnikei. Taxonomy (NCBI): domain Eukaryota; kingdom Metazoa; phylum Chordata; class Actinopteri; order Syngnathiformes; family Syngnathidae; genus Hippocampus; species Hippocampus mohnikei. Next base: position 19,508,605 of record JAKGUB010000284.1, read on the forward strand.
AGCTGTGGGTGGTGTTGGGGGTTGGGGATGTACGAGACTTCTGGGGTTGGTAGGAGCAAGGCAGAAAGATGTATTTATAGTTCATCAAACATCACAAAAATTGAAGAAACGCAACCACAGAGAACATTACAAGCTTTTAATTTGATGCCTAATGGCTTATAATAAACCTGAAATGGAATTACCGTGCTTTTTTTTAAATGTCCTTTAGTGGGGCCAAACTGATAATAAAATTGTGTAGCAAACTAATTTTGCTTAAGTTCATTTTAAAGAACATTAGATTTTTTTTTTTGTAAATAAATGATTTTATAGTGCACACTACACTATGTACATACCAACGAGAATGAACTTGATCTCTGGAGTGACCTGTAGGAAGGACGTATGTACACTTGACATGCTTCACCTTAATACTATTAATAATCCTACTTGTTTTCATTTAAGTCAGCAGCCACTACCGTCTATAATACTAACACACTGACTGTATGACGATATACCATTACGCAGAGTAAGTCAAATCGACATCCTGGTCACTCTCCCCCAAATTACACCACTGACCTTGGTTGAACTCATCAAGTTTTTCTAGCTGCATGCATAAAAATGAACAGATAATCAGGACAAATTTTAGGCTGATTCCGGCGGTTTGGACCATAGTCTGCAAAGAATCATGTATGTGTGTGTGCAGCTAGCACATAGCATTTCAAAGGAACACCAACACACAATATCCAAATGGATATCTCCATGAACAAGTCCCATATTTTGAAAAAAATGCTTGTTGATTTGTCACTTTATCCTCACTTATTCAATCATATTTTGAGTTTAAAAAGTTGTTTAATGTGATTGTAATTCAGTACCGAATTACTGAATTGACTTGATATACTTTTCATCCAGCCCTATTAGCCCAGCCCTATTGTGCAAGGTCAATTTTGATGAGTGGTTAAGTACATACTTGATCAAGAATTTTCAGGATGTCTTGAGTCTTCTCTCAGACAGCAGCCTCCCTTTGTGTCTGAGCTTGCTGTGCTCCTTTTCCAGAGAAGCCAGTCATCTGAGTCTAAGTGGAACAGTTGTAATTCTCATTAATTCGGCATTAAAAATAAATACAGTAGAACTCCTCTACAATGAAATCATGTTTGCAGCCAGAAATGTTTCACAACAGGGGACTTTCACTATAGCAAATAGCAAATTTTATCTCTGACGTATACACTCACTCACACACACACACACACACACACACACACACACACACACACACACAAAAGGTATACTACGTATTTTTATTCCAATAGTGCATAAGCATAAGAATACACTTATTTGACACTTCATATAGCTCCTTCAGCCAGAGACTGTTACACCCGCGCTGCAAGAAGGAGAGATACCGCTGCTCGTTCCTACCGACTGCTGTCAGGCTGCTGAATAAAAAATAAAATGATGTGGAAAACAATAGTAAATAGCACAGCCACCTTATCTATATCTATATTGCAAACACTTTGTGTTTCTTCTTTCTACCCACAATCTTGCTGCTGTATTTTAGACTAAATTTCCCCAGTGTGGGACAAATAAAGGATATCTTTTACATAGCCAGCGTAGAAAGAAAAAAAGGGAAAGAAATTGCGAAATTTACGTTCAGCATTCACCTTCACTTACATCAATTTCTTGCATAATGTTTTTTACTTTGCTTCTTCCATCTTTCATCTTTATTATTTTCATCCTGTCTTCAAGTGTTAAAGCTTTTCTTTTCTTAACTCCTTGTGAAGAGCATTGGTCTGCAAATTGGTCCGTTTTGTAGCCATTTTATATCAAGCAATGCAACGTTCGTGCTGTGTCGGAAACTACTCGTGAAATTTCTAACCACGCGCTAACAATAACAAATACTTCCTGTACTACTGCGCATGTGTAGACCAGTGTCGTGGTTGCTGTTGCTGTTTCCTAGCTAAGCAGTAGGAGTCGCTGCGGCAGGCTGAGGTTGGATTAGACTTTTGCGGTAGGCTTGTTTTCGTTGTTGTGAACCTCAATGCGAGGCAAGGGTGGAGAAAAGGATTTCATATTACGCAACAGGGGATTTTTATTGTAAGGGGAAGCAGAAAAGAGGGAATGGCTTTAATGCATGAAGATTTTTTTCACACTAGGCGGTATTTTCGCACATGTAGGTTTCGTTGTAGAGGAGTTTTACTGCAGATAAAATTAAAACCAGCACAAGGATTACAGTATGATTACATAACACCCGTGTGGTGAGACCTTAACCACTGAGGCCAAAACAAGCTCTTTAAATCAGAGATACTATGTTTCGGTTGCTGGTCACAAGTGACATTTGCTATTTAAAAAAGCTTACTTTATCCATTGTGAACAAGGCAGGCAATCTTTCTTTGAACTCACCCACTCTGGTTTCCTTTCCCACAACTTGCCGTCTTCGAACGAAAATGTCTTGTCCATTTTAGTTCTTCACCACTGTACCATTATTTCATTTCTTCACTTCACTTATAAGTGACAGTCTCTCATATTCAAACTCCTCAAATTCTGTTGTAGATGTCAAGTACACTAATGCATCTCCAAAATCTCTATCTTGGTACTGCAGTTTGAAATTCCCAGTTAAACCATCCATTTTCCCGACTTCGTCCATGACCATGCCCATTGTCTCTGGAATTCCATCTGGCAGAATAAGCTGTCTGGTGTGATCAGAAGTGAGAATAACTTGCAGCTTGGCTAGTCTTTTCATTACCATGTCAGCATATCCAAAATTATCTAGTAAATGAAAACATTAAAAGCAGTTGATCAGTATTCATGGTAGTTCATATATCTCAATTTAATTAAATGATTCAGATGAATTTCTAGCATAACTGCGAAAAAGGAGAAATGACAAATGTCGTTCAACTTTTGAGTTTTCCCTTGAGACTGATAACGTGATGTTTTTGGGCAATTTCTGAAATTGCCATCAACATTTAAGACCATGTAATTTCCTCAGCATTACACTAATTCAACTGAAAAGACAGTCCATTTATGTCACCGTTACTTTCAATATGTTAAAAAAAAGACTTCATGTTTACAAAATTTAGACTGCATAATCTTATTTTCAGAGCAAATAGACCAAGTAAAGCAATAGTTATGTCATTTACGCAATACCAGAGGTCATTGTATTTGATTTATTTGGGTGATGTTCAATTCGCTGTGCCAGTTTGACTTCGCAATCTGACCGTTTTCTAATTTAGTCCCTCATTAGGGATTGGAAACACGTCCTGAGCACCGCATTGTCAGATTATTTGAATCAATGTGGGCTATTGGGCGCTAAATTGCAGTGCACTCTCTTTTTTCCCATGTCTGTTTACATTGTGTCTCCATCTGCACCGGGCGGCGTGTTTTTCTCAATTACAGTACTTAAATCAGATTGTTCAGGTGAGCAGTTTGCAGCAAGGGCCAGGTTTGTGTACTCGAACGCGCGCGGCCACCTCTCTCACGAAAACTTGCCCTCACTAAAACTTGCCGCTCTCACTAAAACTTGCCGAAAAGAGGGGTATGCCTGGTTCATTATCAAGCATTACTGAAAAAAAAACTTTTAATACGAATTTGCCCTACATGACAGCAAAGTAATGCTTTTAACAATTGTGGCATGTAACCATAGCCACAGGGTTAGTTACGACGGCGTGACGTCACGGCCGTAAAGTGTTGAATATAAAAAGGTGACCACTGGCAATAAATGGCAGTGAGCACAGAGTCAGTCTCCCCGCGTTTTATTGAACATAACATTGGCGACGAAGATGGAGCTTCCCCTCTCGCCTCTTCCTCCGTTCCTCGCCCTGCCTGGCGAGCCGCCTGTCCCGTGGCCCCGCTGGTTGGAGTCGTTCGAGACTTTTATTGAAGCCGTTGGGCTGGCCGACGCTAGCGACGCGCGAAGGCGGGCAATGCTTATCCATAGCCTGGGCTGTGAGGGCCAACGTATCTTTCGGACCCTCGGACCGGCCACGAAATTTGCGGACTGTGTTTCATTGCTCTCCGGACACTTCGCTGCTCCACAGAGCGTCATGGTACGGCGGATTGTCTTCCGGCAGCGTCGACAGCGGCCCGGTGAGTCGGTCCACCATTACGTCGCCGACCTCCGGGGCCTAGCCAGCTTCTGCAGGTTCGGGGATTTGGAAGACGAGATGATTAGAGACCAGCTAGCCGAACACACGACGGACCTTAAATTGCGAGAGAAGCTATTTTTATCGCCGGACGACACGCCACTGTCTCGGGCGGTGCAAATGGCCTTCCAGCTCGAGTCTGCGGCCCTGTTAGCGTCCCGGCTAGCCGCCTCGGACCCAGCTCCAACCCTTCCCCACCTCGCCCCACATCGGCCTCCTTCATCTCATACGGTTGCTCTCACGGCCCCACTCCCCGACACCACTGCTCCTCTCGACGAGCCGGAGGTTAACGTCGCGGGACGTCGAGGCGCCACGAGGAGGCAACATTGTGGGAACTGTGGCTCTTCATCACACTGTACACGTGCGCTCGCGTGCCCGGCGCTAGGACAGAGATGCCAACGTTGTGGTAAGCTGAACCACTTTGCTAAAGTCTGCCGCTCTGCTCCTACGCCTGTGGACCCCCCGCCCCACCTAACCAACGCGTCTGGCTCCGCCACCATCCACTCGGTGGGCGCCTGCACCAGGCCGTTCAAGTGGTGCTCGGTCGAGCTGGACGGCGTGTGTCTGTCACTGCTGCTGGACACCGCAGCCTCCAAGTCGCTCCTGAATGAGTCCACAGTCCGGCGACTTTTCCCACGTATGACAATTAAGCCTGGCACGGAAGACCTGTTCGGCTATGGACACACCAAAATCGACATGGTTGGCACAGCGACTTTTTCCGTGCGCTATGGCGCGAGAACTCTCCCAGCTTTCACCTTTCAGGTGTCCCGCAAGGGCGCCAACCTCCTCGGTTTCGACCTGTTCTGTGCCCTGGGCTTCTCTATTTCAGACAACATGGGTGCCACCGTGCTAACCGTCGCCACGCCCTGGCTGCACCGCTGGCCCTCGTTGTTCGCTGGACTGGGCTGCCTCACCGCCTTCAACCACCGGCCGCTCCTGAACCCGGAGGTGACCCCGGTCATCCAGCCTCTGCGCCGTCTTCCCCTCGCCCTACGTGCTGATGTTACAGCCGAGTTGCAGAAACTTCTGGACGCTGGCATCATCGAGCGGGTGGACGCATCGCCGTGGATCTCCAACCTGGTGGTGGCGCGGAAGAAGACGGGTGGCCTGCGCCCCTGCATCGACCTCAGACGGGTGAACAAAGCAGTAATCCCTGATAAATATCCTCTGCCCACTACAGAAGAGCTCTCGGCCAAGTTTCACGGCTCCACAGTCTTCTCCAAGCTCGACCTCCGCCAGGGTTACCTGCAGGTTCCACTGCACCCAGAGAGCCGCAACCTCACCGCTTTTGTGTCGCACATGGGCGTCTTCAGGTACACCCGCATGCCTTTTGGACTTAGCTCCGCCCCCAGCTGCTTCCAGAAGATCATGGCCACCATCTTTGCCGGCATCCCTGGTGTGGTCGTGTACCTGGATGACATCGTGGTGCACGGTGCGACGGCAGCCTCACACGATGACCGCCTCACCAAGGTGCTTGAGGTGCTCACCCACCACAACCTCACGCTAAACGGCGAGAAATGCATCTTCTCCGCGCCTGTCATCGAGTTTGTGGGGTTTCGCCTGAACGCCGACGGCCTCAGCCCGCTCCACTCGAACGTGGAAGCCATCCTGCGCCTGCCTGAGCCCTCCTGCCCCGCACAGCTGTCTTCATTCCTGGGCATGACGGCGTTCTACCTGCGGTTTCTCCCGCACTACTCCCAGACCACGGCGCCATTACGCGCACTCCTCAAACAGGATGCTGCCTGGTCCTGGACACCCATGTGCTCCGCGGCTGTCCGCCAGTTGAAGACGCAGCTCACCTCACCTCCAGTGCTCGCCCACTTCGACCTCCAGAGCCCTACGCTGGTGACCTGCGACGCGTCCAACGCGGCGATAGGGGCAGTCCTGTCCCAGCTGCATGGCGGGACCGAACGCCCCGTGGCGTTTGCCTCACGATCTCTGACTCCCACGGAGCAGAGGTATTCTGTGGGGGAGAGGGAGGCGCTGGCCTGCGTCTGGGCATGTGAACGTTGGCACATGTACCTCTACGGGCGGCACTTCACACTCCGGACCGACCACCAAGCACTCACAACCCTCCTAGCCACGACAGGGTCGGGACACAAACCGCTGCGCCTGTACCGGTGGTCAGAGAGGCTACAAGCCTACAACTTCACAACAGTGTTCACACCTGGCAGAGATAATGTTGTGGCTGATCTACTCTCCAGGGCCACGCCCACCTCAGCGCCAGACACCACCCGGATGGATCAGAGTCAGAGCTGATCCTCATGCTGCACGAGCCCCTCCGAACAACCGTCTCCCTGCAGGAGCTCCAGGCGGCCTCTGCGCAGGACCCTGTGCTTGTCCAGCTCCGCACGTTTATCCAGGAGGGCTGGCCTGCAAAGGTGCCAGAGGAGCTGGCGCCCTTCCACCGGGTCAGAGACGACCTTTCCTGCTGGAACGGTGACTGCATCGCCCGGGGGCTCTGCACGGTGGTCCCCAGCTCTCTACGAGCACGCATCCTGAACATGGCACACGACGGTCACTTGGGCATCGTGAGAGTGAAGCAGCGATGCAGGAGCCTGGTTTGGTGGCCAGGCATCGACAGGGACATTGAATCGATGGTGAAGGACTGCGCCGCCTGCCTGACCAGCGGTAAGACGGCCCGCCCCGACGCCGCCTTTGCAGCCCCTCAATGGCCAGCGACGCCGTGGTCCCACATCCAGGTGGACATCTGTGGGGAGCTCCATGGCACTCCTCATCACCAGCGGTTCCTGTTGGTGGCCTACGACCTCCACTCCAAGTGGCGGAGGTCCTCCCGTGGGGTCAGTAACCACACAACACATCACTGACTTTCTTTCCTCCCTGTTTGCCCGCTGGGGTGTGCCAGACACCGTTACCACGGACAACGGGCCCCAGTTCCTCTCGGCCGACTTCGCTGCCTTCATGGGGAGAGAGGGATGAAGCACATCAGGACGGCCCTGTACCACCCGCAGGCCAACGGGGGGTGGAAAGGTTCAACCAGACCTTTCCTAGCTAAGCAGTAGGAGTCGCTGGGCAGGCTGAGGTTGGATTAGACTTTTGCGGTAGGCTTGTTTTCGTTGTTGTGAACCTCAATGCGAGGCAAGGGTGGAGAAAAGGATTTCATATTACGCAACAGGGGATTTTTATTGTAAGGGAAGCAGAAAAGAGGGAATGGCTTTAATGCATGAAGATTTTTTTCACACTAGGCGGTATTTTCGCACATGTAGGTTTCGTTGTAGAGGAGTTTTACTGCAGATAAAATTAAAACCAGCACAAGGATTACAGTATGATTACATAACACCCGTGTGGTGAGACCTTAACCACTGAGGCCAAAACAAGCTCTTTAAATCAGAGATACTATGTTTCGGTTGCTGGTCACAAGTGACATTTGCTATTTAAAAAAGCTTACTTTATCCATTGTGAACAAGGCAGGCAATCTTTCTTTGAACTCACCCACTCTGGTTTCCTTTCCCACAACTTGCCGTCTTCGGAACGAAAATGTCTTGTCCATTTTAGTTCTTCACCACTGTACCATTATTTCATTTCTTCACTTCACTTATAAGTGACAGTCTCTCATATTCAAACTCCTCAAATTCTGTTGTAGATGTCAAGTACACTAATGCATCTCCAAAATCTCTATCTTGGTACTGCAGTCTGAAATTCCCAGTTAAACCATCCATTTTCCCGACTTCGTCCATGACCATGCCCATTGTCTCTGGAATTCCATCTGGCAGAATAAGCTGTCTGGTGTGATCAGAAGTGAGAATAACTTGCAGCTTGGCTAGTCTTTTCATTACCATGTCAGCATATCCAAAATTATCTAGTAAATGAAAACATTAAAAGCAGTTGATCAGTATTCATGGTAGTTCATATATCTCAATTTAATTAAATGATTCAGATGAATTTCTAGCATACTGCGAAAAGGAGAAATGACAAATGTCGTTCAACTTTTGAGTTTTCCTTGAGACTGATAACGTGATGTTTTGGGCAATTTCTGAAATTGCCTGAAGCAGCGATGCAGGAGCCTGGTTTGGTGGCCAGGCATCGACAGGGACATTGAATCGATGGTGAAGGACTGCGCCGCCTGCCTGACCAGCGGTAAGACGGCCCGCCCCGACGCCGCCTTTGCAGCCCCTCAATGGCCAGCGACGCCGTGGTCCCACATCCAGGTGGACATCTGTGGGGAGCTCCATGGCACTCCTCATCACCAGCGGTTCCTGTTGGTGGCCTACGACCTCCACTCCAAGTGGCGGAGGTCCTCCCGTGGGGTCAGTAACCACACAACACATCACTGACTTTCTTTCCTCCCTGTTTGCCCGCTGGGGTGTGCCAGACACCGTTACCACGGACAACGGGCCCCAGTTCCTCTCGGCCGACTTCGCTGCCTTCATGGGGAGAGAGGGATGAAGCACATCAGGACGGCCCTGTACCACCCGCAGGCCAACGGGGGGTGGAAAGGTTCAACCAGACCCTCAAGAACGGCCTGAGAGCACATCTGGCCGAAGGTCTCCCATTCAGCACAGCCCTGCAGAACACACTACTGCACTACAGAGCCACGCCACATGCCACCACAGGTAGCTCTCCAGCCCTTCTGATGCTAGGACGGGAACTCCAACTTCCCATGGATCGACTACGGCCTCCCAGGAGAGATCCTCCAGGCCCTCCGGCAGCAGGAGCCTCTGTCGGCGACATGGTGGCAGAGACGCAACGCCGTATGAAGCACCGCTACGACAGGGCGCGTCGAGTGAGAGGACACACACTCAAGGTGTCAGACTGGGTCCGTATCCGCCGGCCCCATCGGTCCCACAAGCTGCTATCTTTCTGGTCCTCACCCCAACAGATAGTAGCACAACTGGGCCCAGCTACGTTCCGCTTGGCTGGCGGCTCCGTTGGCAACAATACCGTATACATGTTTTATTTTGAAAAAGACGACAGGGAAACATAGTTCTGAGCATGCTAAAGTAACGTTATCCTGGCCTATCTACGGCCACACTTACAGTACACTTGTCCAACTTTTACCCATACATATCGTAAAACACACGTTATAGAGTAGCAAAATTCGAAATTGTAAATTCTTACCTTGTTTTTGGACGAATCTTCGTAAAGACCATGCCGCTCCCGCTTGACGCGAAATGGCGGTCAGACAAGCTTCGTCGAGAGGCAAGATTGAATTGGTGGCGGTTGAACTGACCAATAGGGAGTGACCTGATGTGAAGACTTTTGATCACGTGACACGTACGCTCTGGTTGTAAGTCTAATTTGTTTTAGTTAAAGTATTGCTTTTAGTTTTAGGCAGTGGGTGTGTGATTTGCTTTTAGTTAAACTAAAAAGTAAAGGTTTCAACCGGAAACCGCAATATTTGAATTAGATCAGTACTTATAAGTTTAAATAAAGGACGGAGTTGAACATTTGAAAGCTATTCCACGGCACAGAGGTTTTGATGATATTATGGTGCAGCCTTCCTTCAATACAGTAATGGTGTTCCACAGTGGGCAGGTTGTCGCACATCCTTTCCTTTGAGATCTTTTCCCTCTTCCTTATTTCTCCATCTGTCTCATCTGGTAGGACCATTAACCCATACATCCAATACAGGCCACCTAAACACTATCTGTCTTCTGCCAATGGAAAGAAGGATTGGATGGAGGGAGCATTGAAGAGGATCAATGGCTCCCCTGACTGTCAGTCTGCTCACTTGATTTCACATCCATCTACCACCATCATCTCCTCCTCCTCTTCCTCCTCTGTGCTGTCTTCTGTCTTCTTCTTGTTGGGACCACTTTGATCAGAAAGGTTTTGTTCGCCTTGACGCAAACAATCTACCACATTACTGCTAAGCAGCTAACTGTCATCCCTGTGCAGTGGCAGTCAACACAGTCCAATATTATATTCGAAAAAATATCCAACTAAAGCTTGTGGCTGTCACGTTTTGCCGTGGTGGTGGACCCCAAAAAAGCAGGCAAGAGGGAGGAGCAGGGTGTACTTGAAGAATTGTATTTAAACAGAGAAAACTAAATCCAAAACAAACATAGTCCAAAGTAGCAAACAAAAATCATGACTGAAGATAAAACATAACAGTAACCAAAACATGACTGAAACAAACCTCATAGCAGAAAACAAACCAACAATCATGACAGTAGCAACAATAACCCGACACTGAATGCTCGGGGTGGGAGTCCTTTTAAAGCCACTAATTACGTAACGACCAACAGGTGTGCAGCTGCAGGGAAAAGCCCCACAGTGCCACCTGTTGGTCACAAACGGAAACATGACAGTGGCTGTGTGTCTACGTATGCCCTGCGATTGGCTGGCAACCAGTTCAGGGTGGCCCTCGCCTACTGTCAGATGACGGCATCCACGACATTCGTGAGGATAAGCGGATTAGAAAATGGATGGCTGTATAGCTTTAAGGGATGTTCGATACCCTTCCAACTGATAACACTATGTGTATTCAACTCATGAGTCGTCATCGACACGGATACCAAATACTGTACCGAGACCACTAATACTTTTGATCCATAAAATTTCCCCCCGAGAAACAATGACAAATAATTTTAAAGAAAGACCTATAAATGTCAATACGTACAGCATTTTTTTAAACTTGCATGAAATTAACATCAATTATCTATTCTTCTCATTTCTAGTTCGTTCCTGTTCATAAAACAGCCAAACCAGTATCAGCCACTGTAAAGAGTACATATACCTTCAAATAAAGGTTAGGTAACAGCCTGATATGATTGTGACAAACAATTGTACAAAAGGTCTATAATTACAGAAATAAAGAACTATTTTGGTCAAGATCAGAAGGCCTATTTGTCATTTTCATATTTTTGGTGTAAAAAGGTGTGTGTAGGAAACAAAAGGTATAAGATTATTAGAATACATTTGTATTTTGTGTTCTTTCATTCTTTGTTAAACTTTGATTTTGATTTGAAATTATTACATACAAAGTTTATGGAATTATGACTTTTGACTTTTTATCCTGACATCTCTTTTTCTATCATTTTTTTCTGTTTTATACCACATTTTTTCTGCCTTAAAAACGTTTTAATTGCTACATTTAGGGGTACATGTGGTCATTACATTTATCATGGGGATTATAAGGTGTCCATGGGGATAAAAAATACATGAAAAATGTCCTCTGTAAATTGTCCACGCTCCCGTATATTTTGAGAATCCCTGGATTAAATGCATTACAATTTGAAAGTATTTTTTATGCACCAGTATGAAAAAAAATAGTCCATACATCAGCTTTCAAGTAGTGCCCTTGCCGTGCGATTGGCTGGTAAC
>JAKGUB010000284.1:19525000-19597500 GCA_026261675.1 Hippocampus mohnikei
CTGGCAGTGAGGTCGAGCTGTGTGTATATAATCCATGCATATGGTTTCCATACTGCTTATCCTCTTCTGGATAACGGAAAGCTGGAGTCGATCCTCGCTAACTTTGGCCAAAAGGGAAACTACACCACGGACTAGTCACCAGGCAAACAGTGTGACTATACAGTACAGTGATGCCTGTACATTGATACGAGTCACCGGACTTGCGGGTTATTCAAGATACGAACCGTTGTTCAAGTTGTTACTTGCCAGTGGAAGTGTACTGTCAAACTAAACAGCAACAGAATTACACTTTGTTTATTTAAAAATAAGGAAAGGCAGCTTTATTCTTATCACACAATGTGCTTCACTTGATAAAAAGTACAGGTAAAAGTATTTGCGATCAATAGAGTTAAAGACATTTAACAGCAATGTAGAAAGCTTAAAGCAGTTCACTAAAATGATTAAAAGAGTGTAAGAAAATGACCTTAGAGATGCTCTAAAAAACTTTAATCATACATATGAGAAAAGAGCGTCGTTTTGAGCCTGGATTTTACAAACATTCACAATTGGGGCTGACTTCACTTCAGTTGGCATCTTACCATGCAGCATAACGGCTAAAATCTGCCTCACCTTCTTTGCTTTGAACTCTGGGTTCCACTATTTGATGCGGGTCTGCAGCCCTCAGAGCCCTATTGGGTTTAAATTCCATTTGCATTTCTTTAAACAGGAGCCAAACCATTCAGCGATTCATAGACCAGTAGCAGAATCTAAAATATATTCTACAGCTAGCCAGTTTAAGGCCTTTAGTATTGGAATAACATGTTCTGATCTCTTTGTTTTAGTCACAACGCATAACTTAGCCTTTCAGTCCACTAGCTTAGTGCTATTTTAAATAGCATTTTTGTTGCCTTTAAGCAACCGACTGAACTCAAGTAGTGCAGCAACACATGTAGACACACATAATACCACTCACAGTCATATATTATTGATCCGCAGCAGAGAACCATCAGTGCTGTGCTGTACTGATGGGCTCAGACGAGTTGAGACATCTCAATGAAAAGTATGCATATCTGTCTCATGCTGCCCTGGTGGCCATTCCATTAATGCTGTGTGGCAAAAACAGTCATGTCCATATGTTTTTTTTTCATGAAGTACAATGTAATGGAGTACTATCTTTCCTTATTAAAATACACATTCTAATACATTTTGTTGTTTGCATGTAATCATGGCATTTACATTCATTTTGATGGGTGGTCCGGGAACAAATGAAGCTTTTATCTCTAGGCACTGGTTGATTGCAAATTAGCAACATCAAGCTTAATTGCAGGAAAGCAGCAGGATGGAGCACAGAATGTGACAGCTTGAGTTGTTACTTTTAACTAAATCTCCAAGATTCTTGCATTGACAGGAGAGCAAATCATTCGAGGCAATGACTTCTTGAACATTTGTTTCCCTAGATCACATGAAAACTCCAAGTCTTCTTCCTACTCATTTTCATTTGTCAGCTGCACCGCCAAGGTCTTCCGCCTTTGGTCAAAGCGAGTCCCTCAAACAATGGCGTGTGAACGGCAGAGCGTCTGGGACGGAAGGGACGAGACGAGGAGACCGAACCACCTTGAAGACTGCTGGCCTGAAATACCATTCGGGGGCAGACGGTTCCGAGAAGCGGGTCCAGATACTTAAAATGATCTCAGTTCTTGAGGAAATGCATCGGACGTTCAACAGTACACTGAGCACAAGGATCACCTTCCTGCCAAGAGGTTCGCATTCTCACACATCACGTGGCTCTGATCCACATTTGAAAACCTTTTTTTTGGGAGGGAGGGCAAAGTAACAGTAACTCTTAATGTTACTGATCATTTATTTCTAGCATATTTTTCAATATAAAGATCTCTACAGTGGAGCACAATGCTAGCTGGCACTGTTCTAATCGTAAATCCAAATACTGATTTAGTACTATCATTCATGCAGAGTCACTTGGAAGATTTATGAAGTGTGTCAGAAAAGTCCAGGATGTCTACAAAAAGATCAGTTCGGTATTGGCTTCATTCATTGCATGAGAAGAAATGATCTTGTGACAGGGCCATGACAAAACCCCCACGGTGCCCTGAGCATCTGACACTTCCCTGTGGAAATTAACTTTGCCTGGTTCGAGCAAGCCTACTTGTTCGCCTGACATGGTTCCATTTTTTTTCTTTTTATAAATCTCAATGGGGTCATCAAGGTGACCCTTTTCAAAATATGTGGACAAAGTCAAGATTTTTGTGACGAAGAGACTGTGGAGGATCCAAGAAGAATCATTGCAGGAGTGCATGGAGATGTGAAAGTGTGTTAGACTTCACAGGGGTTAAAATAATAATCTATTTCATGAAATACAAACACAGGAGTGACGCCAACTAAGCACAACGCCTCCATCAGCGGCTGTTCACGAACCGACCTCGTCATTTTCATCGTAGTTCCAAGATCATTTATAACATACACATATTTCTGCTCACGATAATGACACTTTATCCTGTAACATACAGACATAAATATATTCCTTGCTTGATTGTATGCTTCAGATTGTCTAAAGTTAACTGTGCTGTGGTGCCATGACAGTGAGCACATCCTGCCCCTACTGTAAATAGTTAGCAAACACATGGAATTCGCACTGCTACCCTCTGCTGGCGGTTTGACTTATTAGCATTCCTCAAAGTGCTTGTGATTTAAAGGGCCAGCACATCAGACTCATACCACCAATGAAAAAAAAACATAAAATGACTCAACTCTACCTTGGCACTGAATGTTTTCTGAATGGACTTCTTGGCATAATGGATGAACTGCAATGTATCAAGTCAAGTCAAGTCAAGTCAAGTCAAGTCGAGCTTTATTGTCAAATTATTATTCGCTTCTAAGTAATGACCTGGGTGGTAATAAACCAATGTTCTTTGAAATTGACCTACTGGAGATGATATGAAATTAATTACACAATTATATCAACAATAACTTTATTTGATTACTTAATTTTTCTTTTCAGGAAATGCCAGAAATCCAGGGCGAAAAAATAAAATGGTAGGTGACTTTTAATCACGATGCAAATAACAAATGACCGGATTTTGCGCAATCTAAAAAAGTACAATTGCCTCCCAGAAACCCCACTTTTAGCCAAGTCATGGGTAGATAAAAATAATGTGGAGCAGTTATGTTATTAATTGACTATGGTGTCACAATATGGAAATGCACTTTTGCATGTGATGAGTTGGTGTGCACACCACACTAAAATCATCTATCCATTTTCTACTCCACTTACCGTCACGAGAGTGGCAGGCGTGCTGGAGCCTATCCCAGCTGTCTTCCGGTAGTTGGCAGGGTACTCCCTGAGCCGTTTGCCAGCCAATTGCAGGGCACACATAGACAAACAACCATTTGCGCTCACAATCATACCAAGGGCCAGTTTGCAGAGACCAATCAACCTGTCATGAATGTTTTTGGAATGTGGGAGGAAACCGGAGTACCTGGAGAAAACCCACACAGGCACGGGGGGAGAACATGCAAACTCCACACAGGAAGGATGGAGCTGGAATCAATCCCTGCACCTCTGCTATGAGGAAGACGTGCTAGCCAGACGACCACCATGCCACCCATACCAAAATCAAATTTCCTTATGTCCCGTGTATTTTACATATGTCTATGCTTTGCATCTCTACCTTGAGGCATCATAAATAGTTCAGTGTTTATGAAAGTCTAGGATTGGTCCAAATCAGGATTGTTTGTCCTTTGCAGAGGTGAGCCACATTGACAGAACCCAGTTGTAGTGCAACCCTCCCTATTTTTGTTAATTGTCTTTCATGGTCTTATGATGAGGCTGCAGTGATGTTGACCACGGTCCTACCAGCAATCACTGATAGCACGGCTTCCAGAGCGAGTGCTGGCGTTGTCGTTCCCAGCCTTACGGGCCGTGCCTCACGCAAGTCGCTTCCACCACAGTCCAGGAAGACCAACAAAAGAGGTAACAAAGGTTGCAACTTTGCTTAATTATTTGTGCGTGTGATCGTTACGTTGCTCTGACTTTATTCCATCTAGTCCTGCTCTTAAAAGTGAAAAGAACACAGCTACTGTACAACATATTTGCAATCTGTAAAACCAATATTTGAGTCACAATAGCCAAATGTAAACGTTTCATCCAAAATTTACATCATGCAGTTGTGCCTTGAGATACGAGTTTAATTGTTTCACTGACTAACATAAATAATTAAAATGTAAAAAAGAAAATGTGTGCATCACGATTTAATGCTGCCATCCAAGCCATTGTGTTGCTCCGGCTGGTGTGCCCACTTTGGCCACCAGGAGACAGTATTATGCAGTCAAATAGACACAAACCAGAAGTCATCCTTTCTCCTGAGGCCCTATGCCACTGAGGGGCGAACATTTGTGACTGTTGGTGAAGGTAGCAATTGCACATTCACATCAGGGTTCATTCAAGGTTGTAAACGTTCATAAAACGTACACCAACAATTTAAGTGTTTTTTTTTCTTGTCACAAGGACAATTTTAACACAATTCCTGAAGAAAATGCGACATTCGCTACCTTCGCAAACACTCACAAGTGGTGGGATAAGGAGGTTAATGACTCACTAAATTACAGTGATATTAGTCACTTTTAAAGAAGATGCCTTTGAGTAATTAAATATCCATATCAGTTCCTTCTCAAATCGCAACTATTGATGCTAACAATAGCATGTCTGTTGTGCTATTTGCTAGCATTAAGCGAGACTGGTATAACACTTTGCTTCATGTTTCCTCCGACAGTAAAATTAAACTGGGAGGGGCATCAAAGTTTCTTTTTTAGGAATTGTTCAATATTTGCTTTTTGAGAAGTGTGTTGAACTGAGTCAAAGCAAAAAAAAAAAAAAAAGTGGCCAAATTACGACTTGTGTCTCAAAAAACTCATGTCAGGTCAGGTAAATCTCAAGGCAGCACTGCAAATTTGAAAAATTACTAAAATCACTTGCCCTCTTGTAAATACAAAGTGATGGACAAAAAAAATACAGAGAAGGATTACTGATGCTAACAAAGTTTGTTAGTGTGACTTCTATTCTTTCCAAGTTTTTTTATCCTTTTTTTCTTCAACAGTGTGCTTCTGGAAGTACTGCTCCCAAAACTGAGTTCCCACGTAAACCCATTGTGAGTCACTTTTCGCTCCCTCTATCCATCTCCTTTCCTTTATGCATCCATCCATTTGACATTATGGCCTTTGCTTTGTCCGAGTTACTTTTGAAAAAAAAAAAGAAGTAACTATCACTTGACCAAAGTGTCGCCTATCTTATGCAAAGTTTTGATTCGTTCCCTTCTCTCCATGCATCCATCCAGCCAAACAGTTTCCATACCTATCCTGTGGGCTCGCGTTTGACCTCTGCATGCTAGGCAACAGTTGCTTGGACATCAGCAGGCCACCACGGCGGCGCCAACACCGACCTTTTTATCCAACTCGTTAATTAACAAAACTGACTGATCAAAGAAGACGATGTGTGCACAAGGCTCAGCACATGGAAAAAAAAAGAGACATCTCCATTTAATACTACCCCCACCTGCCTACAGACAGATGCACATTGTTTTTTATGTGTATGCCTTCTTTAAATAAAGTCCTTTTCCAACATGCCACTGGCAATAATATAAGCTGATTTTATGTTTTATTTTGAGCTTAATTTGTAGCTGAATTTGTGTAATGACTTAATAAACTCAGTCAGTTGACTAACAATACGACGGAAAAGGCAATATGGATCATCGCATTGAGTTTATATGTAATCGCATCGTAGGGAATAGTTCAGTTTGTGCTCAGTTTGAGCATAGCATTTCTGTCTACATTGACAAAGGCTCCTGCAGTAAACCGAGTGCTGGATTCCCGGAAATGATGCAGATGAGTTTCATACAGAGCATTTTCAAATGGAAGAAAACGGAGCAGCTGTGCAAAATCTGTGGCCAAAGTGTAGCCAGAACAAGCCAGCTGAAGAGGAATCATATAAAAACAAAGTTCCACTGTACTCCTAATTTGCCTGAAAGAGAGCTGCAGCTAGCGAGTATCATATATGACTACATTTTTCAAATCAGAGATGCAAGTAAACACTTCTGCACATTTTTTTGTGCTGATTCCGAATCTGACCTAATTTTTTTCTCCAGCTCATAAGCTTTTCATAATCACAATAATACTATAAAACCAATAATAATAATAATAATAATACATTTTATTTATAAGCGCCTTTCAAGACACCCAAGGACACTTTACAATAACAAAAACAATAAAACACAATACATGTGGCAGTAATATTTCTGAAACATAATTGCTATAAATTACAATGTATGATGAACCCCATATTGCAAAAGCTTATGTACAGTGGGTACAACGTATAAACACAAAAAATTAAAATAGCTCGAAAACCCGATGTGCTAAAAAAATGGGAAACTTAAAAATACATCTCTGATTCAAATTTGCTGGTACAGCCCAGCGTAATCAGATGAATTTCATGGATGACTAAAGAAATTGGAGAATAATTACTGAGCTTTTTGACAATGTTATATGAAAGAAAGATATGGAAATGATTAAGCGATGAGTAAAAACTGGTCAGGACAGGAACAGTAGCTGTCGATTGTGACACGTCTAGTCTGAAACATTGGAAATTATTATTCACAACAAATTACCCAAAACGGTTTTGTTGTCATTTTATGTCGGCTAGCATTTCAGATGCTCTATTCCAACACCAAACAACCTTTCGGCATGTGGAAGCTTGTTAAATTGATGGATATCCCTAAACAAGAACCCCTCCCCATTCCCACCCCGACAAAAACACAATCACTGCATTTGAGATGCGACTTTACATAGGGTTGTTAGTCTTAGCGTCATAGTAGTAGCTGTACATTCCTCATGTGGATGTTTCTATGGTAACAGATGTGTTTGCTGTTTGGATGAGTAAACTGTGCTTAATTACTTTCAGAGAGTTTCACTGCCACTGTTGCCTTGGTGATGAGTGTGCGCGTCTGCACATGCTTGTGTGAGCGAGTAGATGTGTTAAATAAACTAAACCATGCCGTAGCCCCCAAATTATTGTATTCTATTATTTTGTGTAAAAAATGAAAAATAAATAAGCAGGTGGAATAAGTTAGCGTCCAAACACTCCCCCCCCAAAAAACACGGTACGAGTTTAGGTGGTAAGTGTCGCATTTGAGTAATTGTTGCAAATATGCTTAGCGTTTCGAGAGTGTCGTGCATTTAAAAGTTGAGCGAGGAATGCGGCAGAGAAAATGCCAGTTGCGCATGTTTTGTCAGATTACAAGGACTAAACAAATACTGGGGGAAAAAAAAGTTCAGCATTTATTAGATGTTTCCATGTGCATCAGTCCAACGTGATCCAAATGTGGTCGACTTACATGCTTTTTGCCTACGTACTTTTGCCTTAGCTGATTACAACTTGTCCTGTACAAGCACCTATTTTCCAGTCAAAATATTTTTACTCCAGATTGGCAGGTCTACACTTCCGCCAACCGAAGCCTCTTAGTTGTACGTCGATGGTGTTGTAGGTGCCCTTTAGTCTATATGTGCCATAATGGTCCCATCGTAGATGCTGTACATTTGATCCTTAAGCTGCCAGAAGTTGGGCCGGAGGTCAGGATCGGCATTCCAACATTTGCACATGGTTTCGTAGAGGAACGGCGGACAAGCCGGAGGCGCCGGCATCCTGTAGCCTGCACTGACCAACTTGTCCGCTTCCGGCCCGCTCAGACCTGCTGAGAAGAGCGCCTATCAAGCTCAGAATATCCCACTCATTGCCACGCGCTTCACTGAGCTCAGCTAGCCACTTGCCTGGGTAGGGCACACCTCCGTAGGTGAGCATCTCATAGAGCAAGACGCCAAAGGACCACACGTCTGACTTGACCGAGAACTTCCTCTGGCTGATGGCTTCCGGCGCGCTCCATTTGTGCGGGATGGCTTTCTGGTACGCGAAATAGACGGGCTCCTGGGCCACCAAAAATGCCATTGTGTAACTATTCACACATCTTAATGTGCCTGCAATTGAGGAAACGACGCCCCACCCCCCCTAAAAAAAACTGCCTCCCTCAACATGACACTTCCTGTTTTTTTTCCACCAGGAAAAAAAAACCTGTTGAAAGTGTAATTAAGTCTATTCACATGCGGAGACAAAACAATTTATATTTAGGTCTTTTATAATAGCTAAGCTATGCTAAAAATTAACTGCTCTGTCCATTTGAACTCTACTGCTAATCTAAACAGCAGTACATAGCAAGGCACATAAATAGTCTCTTTTCACATTTCATTATGTGGAGACAGCATCCTTTTCTGTCCATCATAACACTATAAGATTAATACATATTGCATATACTGTATATGCAATACAACGGTTCAGAAAAATAGTGAAAGCATTTTACAGTATATATTAAAACCAAATAAAATTTAAATTAATATAAACACGATCAAAGAAAAACTTAACTCAACTCAACTGTATTTATCGAGCACTTTGAAACAGCCATCGCTGCACACAAAGTGCTGCGATGTTGTATATACAATGTTGTATATGTACTGTTGTACATATACAACAGTAAAGCAACAAATCACTAACAAAGACGGTAGAAAGCACCAAACAGCAAAACCAAGAAAAAATCTGAGTCGTGCTGAGTCAAATGCCTAAAACAAACTATATATATATATATATATATATATTAGAGCTGTCAGTTTAGCGCGTTTTTATTGGCATTAATTTAAATGAATTTTATCGGGATCAAAAATTTTCTTGCGAGATTAACGCGGCAGACGTCACAGCGGATGTTACGTTGCTCTATAAATAAACCCAGAAACAAAACATCAATCGCTCTGCACAGGTCCACGCATGTTTGTTTTGCCAGCCACGGCGCGGCGAGACACCAAAACGGATACTTAAATAGTTTATGAATGGAAAGTTTACTTTTAAAAAGTTGCCAGATTGTTCCAATGACAAGACCAAAGTTACCTGTATGTTTTGCAGTCGTAAACTGAGCTATCATCATAGCACGTCGAGTCTGAAATACCACTTATTGGCCAAGCACACAGCTGACGTCCGTACTCCGCCCCCTCTCTCAGACCGACAGCTATGGATCATTTCAAAGCAAACAGCGTGGGCTAAAATGTTGCTAGAACAGGGGTGTCTTTATTTAGCTCATTTTTGCATAGTTGTCATGTTTGTCCGTCTGCAATCTGACGTTTAAATGAAGTAAATTGCGTTTCAGCTTGGAATAATCAAGCCGGCGCTCCACTTCTGGGATTGAGTATTGGGACTTGTAGTTCTTTTGTTCGATTCGACTTTATGTTTGTGTTGTATGGTTTTTTACGTTTAAAACAATGAATAATGATGACGATAATGATACATAGTGAAATCAGGGTTGATTACATTATTTATTAAACGTATTGTTAAATAAAGGTATTAATTAATGTCAATTATATACATATTTACATTGTGATGCATAAAGATAGATATATTATTTTTTTACTGCATTTATGTGTAGTTTAGGTTATTACCTGCTTCTGATACTTCTGTTACAACTACTACTACTACTACTTCTGCTGCAAAGTGCTCCAATAAATGATCAAAAAAGTACAGAACGAGAGATCCTTCCATGCTGACCGACAATCCCTATTCAGGGGGCCGTGAAAAATTATAGGCTAAGTACTAATTTACCTTAGATGTGCACTTTATATTGCGCTGTTTTGATTCCATAAAAAGAGCTGTTCAAGCAGCTGTTGTGTGACAAAATATTTTTTTCACTGTTGTTGATGGACAGTAATATTGTATGAGAGATAATGTGTGAATAACTGCTCCAAGTGAAAAATGTTCATGTAAAATTGAAAATCGAAATTATTTCAGTAAATATTTGCATTTTGCACATAGAAAACTGATTCATGATTCCATGTTGATGAGAGCATTAAAATGGGGGAAAATAGGACAACAAATATAAAAGGAAATTCAGAAACGATAAAAAATATGTGAGTAATCATGATTAATTTTTAGTTAATTTGAGTTAATTATGACAGTTGAGTTTTTAATTAGATTAAATATTTTAATCGTTTGACAGCTCTAATATATATATATAAACGTAGAGCAACACATACATACATACATACATACATACATACATACATACATACATACATACATACATACATACATACATACATACATACATACATACATACATACATACATACATACATACATATGTATGTATATCATTAATAAAATTTTGAGTAAGTTGATTTTTGTGGGGGAAAAAAAGCACAAAACGAGGTCTTGCACTTAATGGCACTTATTCACTATTCGCTAGCTCTCACAGAGCCGTGGCCATTTGGCATATTCCAACAAGTATTATGATAGTAACAATACTGTACCGTTATTCTATGATGAATACAGTAAAGTTGCTGTTAGCACACAGTTGTTGTCTGCACATTATTGGGTATAACTTGGTAAAGTTTTACGTTGTGTCACTGTTATTTTTGTTATTTTGCACTTCAAGATGGCGCCGCGAGAGTGGCTGCCTTTCCAGCAGCTCCTATATTTTGTTGTTCTCCTTCTTCCTTTCATAACTTTGCTGCTGTGAATTGGGAATTTCTCCATTGCGAGACTAATAAAGTTTTTCTTATCTTATCTTATCTTATCTTAACCTTGCTCCTCGATGTTGATATGAATCGATTAAGGCTAGCAGTGATTGGAGTTAGCCTCAATGTTAGCTTTTGGCTAACGCTGGACTCGTCTGCTAGCTTCCACTGCCCATGCGTGAGCAGTGGCGCCCCACCTCAGCAGAGTCACTCACTAGCAGAAGAACTAGTCTTCTGTGGCATGTTGTCAAACATAGATCGTAATTATCTACCAATTATTTTTGCTCTTTTAAATCTGTTTGAGCAATGTGTCCATGATTTATTTGTTCATTTATTTTAAATATCCGTATCATTCAATGTTACATGCGTAACAAGGTGTCAGTCAGTCACTTCTGTAACAATAGAGTATACAGACAATCCATAACAGTTGGCAGCTCTGCTAATAGACAATTTACAATTTGCAAAAAGAAGCAGCACACACCTTGATGACTTGGGTCAGTCCAAAATCGGCCACCTTGCAGATGTAGTCTTCTCCCACCAGGACGTTCCGGGCCGCCAAGTCTCTGTGGACAAAATTGTGATCCTCCAGGTACGACATCCCATCAGCCACCTGGCCAGCCATGTCAGACAGTGACGTCATATCCTGCTGTTGGCCCTCGGGACCTCAACATGAACACAAAGGAAACAGCTGAAGGATTGCGTCATGATACGGATTCTACAAGTTTATCTTCTGTTACTTTGATGTTATGTGTTAGATGCTACATGGCAGTCGTAGCTAGCAGTAATTGGGTGTAACGGGTCAGCCACTAGATGCTAATAGTTGCTAGCATCTCCGCTGTAATGTGATTGGGTGCTGCAGCCAGGCAGGACACTCTATAGTCTACTCAGATTAAATGAGATGGTCAATTCAAACATGTATCAGATTGGTACAAAAAAATTAAGTTAAGGTTAGTGGTACAGACGCTCCCCAGGTTACGAACGAGTTATGTTCCGGACGATTGTTCATAAGGTGAATTCGTTCGTAAGTTGCTTCAGTGCTATATTTTGTCTGGAATGTATGTTTAAGGCTTATATTGACATCCATATATCGGGGAGAGAGCTTTTCGTCACATTCTTCAGGGCTCGAGGGTTAGCTGCCCGGTAAACTAGCAGCGGCTTCAGCGGGGGAGAGTAGACGACCGGTCGTCAACCGGCGCGCCGGACGCCTCCCGCCGTTCCACCGCCACACGCCCGCCCCACGCCTCTCCCCGCGGCCGCCTTCGAACGCCGCCGCCGCCGCCTCCGCCGTCCTCCTCCGCCCCGTTCGGCGCTCGGAAAAAGGCGCGCAATACAAAATCTAACTAGACCCGTGAAAATGTTCGTATGTACCGTTTGTTTGTAACTCGGATGTTCGTAACTCGGGGAGTGTCTGTATTCATAACGCCACACTACAGTCAAATGCTCCCCTTCTGGCCTGGATGCAGTATGGCAGGGGGTCGGGAACCTATGGCTCGCAAGCAAGGTGTGGCTCTTTTGGTGATTGCATCTGGCTCGCAGATCAAACAAAATATTCTCGCTTGTTTAAAATCCATCCATCGATTTTTCACTGCTCATGTTCTGTTCAGGGCCGCAGTTGGCGGCAGGAGCAATTTTAACTCATTCACTCCCAAAGACGTTTTTAAACGTCTTTTCAGACTTGGTCCAGAATTGGCTGGTACTGAATGAGTTAATTGGATGATACTGGCCTATGTTGGCCGTTGCTGGGTAACAAGTAAACGCCCCATTTTGAATCACCTCGCTCGGTCATTAGCTCAAAGCTAATCCTTCGATGAATAAGATGGCGAAAAGAAAAAAAGATGACGGGTATGGGACACTTCAGGACGAATGGACCGAAGGATTCGCCTTTGTGGAGAGAACAGATTCTGCGGTGTGTCTAATTTGCAATGACAAAATACCATCAATGAAAAGGTCGAATGTAAAGCGGTACTTTGACACGCGCCATGCTACGTTCGCATCAAAATACCCTGCGGGAGACAGCAGAAAGGAAGCGTGCAAGCTACTGAGCAGGGTGCAAGCTAGCCAGCAGTAACTCCGCGTATGGACCCGACACGGTGACTATAATTCAGCAAGCTTTGCTGGATCATGAGCAATCGTGAGGAACGGAAAACCATTCACACCAATGGTGAGTATTACCACAAAATTATTTAAAAGAATACATTCAGAGGAATACATTTCCAAATATTTTGCAGTAGGGCATCTCCTCCCAAGATGCAGCAGCTGGGGCGAGTCCTGTCTCGAATTTATAGGGTTCATAACTCATTGGGCCAGTAACAAGATGCTACATGCTAAAATGCTAACAGTAGTTTGTTGTAGCGTGTCAGATGCTAAATGCTAACAGTAACATAGCGTAGTGTCCAATGAGCCACCATCCACAGCATGGTGGCCAGCTGTAGCAAACTCAAAGTGACGACAAAATGAGAGTCAAAAAGTTGTTCCCCCTGTTGTGCTCAAAATGTTGCGCCCTCTGGAAAGTTTGAAAAAATGAGCTTCTGCTGTTTGAATGAAAAGTCTCAAGGACCCAATTACAAAATTGAACAGCAAATCCGCCATTTTGATTTTAAACAGACATCGTGGGTACATTTGAGATGGTCTGCTGAAAAGTTTTGAGGAAGAAAAAAAAAACATGTCAATCAAATTTCATTGCTCACCGTTAACACTGGGGTGTCACGAAACAGGACTACCGTAAGTAAAAACACAAAAACAAAGAAAAAACGCCAACAGCATCGAATCGTGGTGTCAAACTTTGAAAATCATCCAAGTCTCTTCAAAACATCTCGGACAAAGATCTTCAACAAGAAGAGTCAGTTTTCCTCAAGCCAACATTTGCTAATTGTAAAAAAAGTAAACATTTTTACTTCTGAGTAGGTTGAGCAAACTTCCTTTCTCCATCAGCTGGGTTATGATGTAATATGGCGAGGAGGCGGTACAGACGGCAAACAGCGAGATGAGGTGACGGTGGCGCAGGCACTTGAGGATCTGCACCTCCCTCTGGAACTCCGAGTGGTTCTTCTCCGAGTCTGAAGGCAAAGGGAAAGCAAGGGTCACCGCGTAGAACCTGCGGGTGGACCAACGCGGGAGCGTAAATACCATTCTTGATGATCTTAATGGCCACACGAATACATGACTTCCAGCATCCTCGGTAGACGTCCGCAAAGTAGCCGCTTCCCAATTTTTCCTCCAAAGTGAACTCCTCCTTGGGTAACTCCCACTCATCATCTGGGAATTGGAGTTCTGGCAAGGGTTCTCTCTGAGGGGACCCACACAGACACACAGTAATGAGGCAGGTCAACTGAGATAAATGAAAATGCTTCCCACTTTAATATTAACGATTTTTTAAAATACATGCAACTAGAAAAATATTTGAAGCACAGACACTATATACTGTATGTCAGTGGTTCCCAGCCTTTTTGTGTTGTGTCCGGCTGAACTTTTTTGTCATGCAATGAGTAGCCCCTGACTCATATGTGTTGATGATTCCCCAAAAGTAGAACATTTTATTTCATCACGTTAATTTGAACAGTGAATTCTCAGGCGTTGTTTTCTTTTTAAGTCAAATAAAAAATAAATACATGAAGCCTGTAATGAAAAAAAACATTGAACAACCTGCCTTATATAACATGTAACATTTCCCACTAAAGATGGTAGCCCCCCCTCTCTCTTTCACTCTCTCTCTCCTCCTCAGCACCTTTCCCTTCCTAGCCACAGTATTACCGGCCTGCAGGGTTCGCCGAGTGTGTCCTCATTGCTGAGACGGAGGCGGTTGTTGCAGTAGTGCGCGACCAGGAGGCTCAGCGACGGAAACTGCTGCATGCCATCCAAGTCAAAGAGACCGTCGGACGTTTGGCCGATCTTGAAGTGTTTCACCCGACAGCTGGAACGCACTGTAAACAGGCACACACGCAGGCTTCCATTACAGATGACATGTCCACTCTCTGTTTTGTCCTCACCGGTGTGACATGGTCTTGCCTGAGAGGACATATCCGACATGGTTCTCACTGGATCGGATGAGGAAAGCTCCGGGTTTGTTTCCCGGTGCCATCAGAAGACTTTGGGCGTCTGAACGGTTCATGGTCCCAAAGTTCCATCTGACACACGTGAATGTACGCACACGCACACACACACACACACGCGCACACACACACACGCGCGCACACACACACGCGCACAAACACACACACGCGCACACATACACGTGCGCACACACACACGCACACACACACACACACACACACACACACACACAGTTGGAATTTGTGACTCCAGAGGTTAACGTTGCTCATGGCCTGGGTTCGAGTCTATTTGAGACCAATACAATGGTGCCTTGAGATACAAGTTGAATTTCTTCCGAGATCAAGCTCATAATTCATGAACAAGTTTATCTAATCATCTTTTCCCAAAGAGGTGCTGGGATGAAGTCCCGACGAGACAAAGTAACGACGGGGACGAAGTGGCTTTGCGTCCAAGTTGCATTGGGACAGAGTAGCGACAGGACTGTCTTCTCAAAGGAGCATCATCAGAACTGATGATGTCTATATTTAGATGCTAATCAAAATGTGTTAGCTTATTGTAAACTCACGGTTCCACCTGCATACTCGTCTCAGTTTTCTTCAGGTAGTTTCCGGGCACGATGCCGCTGTCAAGTGTGCTTCCACTTTGGTCCAGCCGAGACACAGTCCACCAGTCGCCGCTGCGGCTCTGAACCTTGAACAGGTCTCCCGTCTGGAACGTCAACTCATTTGAGTTCCGGCCCTGGAAGTCCCACATAGCCTCATACGTGCTTCCTTGCTCATCATTGTCGGCTGGTGGTCCTTGCTGTGGTGGCGTTGGAGGTTCCAGGATTGAGGCACTGTTGCCTTCCACCTTTGTCTTTTTGTCCCCGTAGAGCCTTTGCCACAGCGCTGGGCATGCACTGCGCAGGCATTTGTCCATGATTGAGCACCGAAGAAAAAGACACCTTTGGTCACAATGGTTCACAGCACCTGTTGAACCGGCAGTGACGCTACTGGATTTCTAGGAATGTTGCTCGGCGACTCGAGCAGCATGTGCCATGAAGGCGGCACACGTGCGCTCATTCTTGTTTTTTTTCTTTTTACGCATTATGACTGGCATTAGTTCCGGGTGCATTCTGTCACATCACCACACAGACCAAGCAGCCACACTACGGTACATATGAGGAGATAATGGCACACACTCGAAAATGATGGGAAATAAAGGCACGGTGAGGCAAAAGGGGACAATACTGAAAACAACATGGGACATGATGGGGCATAATATGTGACACTGTAGGACAAATTGGGACAGGATAAGACACAATAATGGGACACTCGGGAACAAAATTGTATGGGACATGTAATGGGACATGGCGGTATATTACGGGACAGGCTAGGACAAAATTTGGCACCATGGGATCATCATGGGACAGAGCAGGAGACATGGCGAAACACAATTGGGAACATTACTGGACACTGTGGGATCTAATGGGGGACACTGTCGTACAGGGATGGGCATCTGGCGGACCACAGGACGCATGCCACAAAAACTGGCCCCTTGATTAATACCGTGTGTGTGGGGGATGATAAATATGTTTCTTGTTCATGTCATATGTATATATGTAGTACACAACATGTAAAATGGGACAAGTTAACACACAATAAGCGACATGGACACAACAGCGGACATAATGGTAAACTATGGGACATAAGAGGGAATGCTATGTGACACACATCAAATCCAAAAGGAAATGCTGAAAAGTCACTGTATCAAAAATAACAACACAAAAGAAGACGGCTCTGACCTGACACAAAAGAATATTCCATCGTCTAAACGACAAACCTTATCTTTTCAAAACCGTAACTTTCAAGTAGTTCCTGGAACAGTTCGCTATGAAACTAAAATAGCAAGTAAAAGTATGTCAACATCAAAGAGAGAAAAGACTTTATTGTTTGTGAAAACACTAGTCACTTCTTTTTTTTTTTTTTTTTTTGAAGGCTCAAGAACGTAAATGTCATCAAGTAGCAAAGGTGCATTGTTTTCTTGCATTGAACCACATGCAACCCTGTCAAAAGAAAAGTCGCCGGTGCTCATCGTGGCGACAGCCGTGTAAACATGGCACTCCATCTGGAGGCCGCTGGAAGACTGAGTCAACGTAATACTCTGTGCTGCTTTCATCGCAGGTCTTTGCTACAGTTAAAGGTGTGCTAACCATCCAAGCTAAGACGAGGGGTGGGCAAACTTTGGTGCTCAGGGGTAACTCTTTAATTTTTTCAAAAGGACGAAAAGGCGGGGGCCATTTGATGAGCTAAGATTTAAAAATATTTTTAAAAACAACAAAAACAAACAACATATGTAAAACATGATTTTTGTTGTTGACTTTAATCTTAATATGATTCATGATCATTTGTATATCTAAATAGTTAGAAATCGATTATAAGTGATCAATATTAATTTATTTTGTAGAACCCATCATCACCTTTACGGGGTGGGGGTTTTGTGTTCTTTCTGTAATTCCCTAAATAGCACCAGATGTCTAAAGCCCTGACTAATAGGAAAGTGGTAATTGGTGTGAAATACATATGTTGAAGTGATGTATGTCGACTATTCAAACATCTCTGTTATGGGGAAGCTAATTATAGCAGAGAGCCAAGCGTGCATGCGTTTGCTCAGCTCAGTGGCTATTAAAAAAACTGAATAAAATCATCCGTAAACTATTTAGTTTTAACAGTTATTTTGTAAGATGAGTTTGAAATTAAATTTTAATTGTTTTAGGATCATAAAGCTGGTGAGCAACACATTTTAATCAGAAATAGCTTTATGTGTCCTGAAACTATTTTTGACACAGATTTCAATTTTTTTTTTTGAGCACATTAGGTTTTTGAGATCATCAATAGTTTGTGTGTGCGGGTTTAACCAATAAAAGCTGGCACCATACAGATATTACCAAGAGTTGTAATTTAGTTATTAAAAAAAAAAAATCCATCGGTGGCTTAACCTGGTAGGCTAAAATTCAGAGTCACATCTGGCATAATTTAGACTCAAAATGGAATCTAAATTTAGAGTCTAAATTGTGCCAAGTGTGACAGTGGGTGTGAATGGTTGTTTGTCTATGTGTGCCCTGCATTTGTCTGACAACCAGTTCAGTTTATTTTTATTATTAGGAAAACCTGATGTGCAAGAGCTGGGGTCACCCACCCTGGTCCCCGGTAGCCCCAATCCTGCATGCTTCAGATAGATGTTTCCGTCCTCCTGCACACCTGATTCAAATGGTCAGGATAATTATCAAGCTTCGACAGAGATTGCTGATGAGCTGATAGTTTGAATCAGGTGTGTTGGAGGAGGGAAACATGTAAAGCATGCAGGACATGGGGCCTTTAAGGATCAGAGTAGGTGAAAATGAGGGGAGATTTGGAATCAGCACCCCAAAAAAAAAAAAATCTGGAGATGATTACTTGAATCTCTGATTTTAAAAAATGAGTAAAAACAAAATGGTGGCATATTTACAGCTCAAACTATTATTAAAGGAAACTGTAAACATTTTAAGGAGCATCAGTTACTTGTGGATTTTCGCTACTAAGAATGTGGTTACAGTATTTGTAGAGACAATTTAAAAGATAATAATAAAATAATTATTACAAAAATAATAATAAATAATACATGCATTTTATTTTAGGGGGAAAAAATGTAAATTATCCCTCCCAATGTTTTTTTGTTTTTTTTAACGGACTCTTTACAATGCAATTGCTCAGAGGGCCAGATTAATTAAAAAAAAAAAAAGTCCTACTTTGCCCACCAACAGTCAGTGCAAAGTGACTTGGCAATGATTGCAAGCCTGAACACGTTCAGGGCTCACATTTGTTCTTAACAAATGATAATGCTAAAGTTAATGACCAAAAGAAAATTCCATCTCCACTGAGGAATCACCAACATATCGTCTTCCTTTAAGAAAAAGACTGGAGGTTACCTTTGGACAAAAAGATTAGCTTATGTCAGGCAGTTAATATGGCTAAACACCAGACAGCACATCATTATTGCACATCGCGCCTGTGGCCTGCAGTCGTCATTGAAGAAACAGTCGTGGCTAGGTGAAGAATTCCATCTGGCTTCGTTCATGGCAGACCGTTTTCGTCAGCGTCCATGGCGGCGATATTGTCCTCCTTTCATCCGCCCCGTGGTCACACCTCGATGGTCTTGAAGTAGATACGAGCATAAATGGAGTCCAGCTGGCTGTGCAAAGCATGGAAGGAAGGCCTCTTGGAAGGGTCGCCCGCCCAACAGTCCATCATGATGCGGTAGATGTTGTGAGGACATCTGCTCGGACACGCCAGGCGAGCACCAGATGACAGCAGGTCCAACACCTGCTTGTTGTTTTTGCCTGAAAAATGGTCACAGTCACGGAATGGGAGAATCTCATGAGACTAAAATAGGTATATTTTCAAAACCGTTAACTTTATGGCCATGTTGAGGCCACCCAAAGGGCAATTATTTGCTATTCAAAACTTCTTTCTACATTTTTATGACACAAATCTGCTCTTAGGTTCTTGCGGTGTTGAGGTGATAAAAAATGTGTAAAGAAACCATAAATTAATTATATTCCTCAATTTAGCATTTTTTTCCCTGGGGGGGGGCAAGTCACAGTATCGCATTTCGCGCCATATCAATTGGAAATGTGTGTTGAATACTCGGATGTTACATGATACCTTCGTAGGGCATTTTCCCGCGCGACATCATCTCGTAGAGCAGAATGCCAAAGGACCACACGTCCGACTTGACGGAGAACTTCTGGTGAATGGCTGCCTCCGGTGCCGTCCACCGCACAGGGATCTTGGTGGTCCGGCTGGCTGTGTACACACTGTCCTGGAAAACGGCGCAAAAGTTGATATTCCACAAGATAGACAGGAAGCGACGACACGTCAAACAAAGCGAGACTCCGTTAAGTAGACCGAATTAGGATCCAATTTCTTTCAATCCATGTGTTTGTGAGGTTGACATTAATGCTTGGTAGGAATTGACCTTGGCTGTAACAATTTTACACAAAAGTCACGGTTTGTTTAAAAAAATAAATAACAATATAGTACAACATAAATCAAACGAAGGTGACAGTTAAGTATAACACACATTCAACTACTGGTAACACAAACGCACATGTTACAAGGATTAATGTCATTATAACTTCATGAATTACATGAATTGCTCCACGCCGTGCATTCTGGGAACTGAGTGACGCTACCGTCATTACCATCAAGTCTACTATGACGTTAAAACTCCCACGGGCAAAGTGTTGCCGTGTTCTATATTCGTGGAGGTTCCAAAAATTACAAAAATCAAGGATGCATGTTCTGTATTAATAGCAAACGCTTTGGCATTGACAAGTCAGAAGTTATGCCTTCATTATATTTTCAGATAAAATATGAAATATAAGGATGAATATATGCATTTTGCAAACTGATAAGGATTCAGTGTAGCAACAAATTGTGGAAAATTCCTGGAACATCAGGTGAAATTGCGACAAGAGACAATTTGATTGTTTGGACCTTTTATGCTTTACTTTGCTTAACTTCATTATACACTTAGCACGCGTCACCCTGACGTCACATGTTTGTCTCACACACACACTCACCCCTGCCGTGTACCACGCACACACCTTGATAATACGAGCCAGCCCAAAGTCTGCCACCTTGCAGACCAGGTCCTCTCCCACCAGGATGTTTCTAGCCGCCAAGTCTCTGTGGACGATGTTCCGGTCTTCCAGGTAGGCCATGCCCTCAGCCACCTGACTGCCCATGAAGATGAGGTGAGCTGAGGTCAGCACCTGGCCTTCTGCAGCTAGACACACACAGGCACACTTTTCAATGAAAACTGCATTGAAAGCAGTCATAAAATGTCAGATGAATTTTAAGCCCGAACTGGGGCTAACGCTGTGTTGATCAACGATGTTTGAGAGGAGACATGTGATGTAAAAGAAAGTGACTTGTGAATGTGAATTACCAGTAAGTGCCTGGAAAGGCAAATGAAACATGAGAGCATTTTTTTTTAACTCACAGGCCAGGTAGGACTTGAGGCTTCCTTTGCTCATCAGCTCAGTGACAATGTAGACTGGTTCTCCTCGGGAGCACATGGCCAGCAGCTGGATCAGCTTGGGATGATGGAGGCTCTTCAGTGCTTGCACCTCCTTCACAAACTCGTCCTGTTTGGTGTCCTCTGAGAATTATAAAAAATAAAATAAAATAAAAAAATAACCACACACACTCACACATTTACATAGTAAATCCCCATTCATACTTTCTGTTCCAGACCAACCCGCAAAAGGTGAAAATGCACACAATACAGTGAGACCTAAAAAAAAGCAGTACAGTAAGTACATTGCACATTTGTCTAAGAAAATCTAAGGTGCTTCATGAATTTTTTTTAAAAAGATATGTTCATTAAATGTCAACATTTTCCTAATGTTCTTGTGCTTCACTATACCAAAACAAAGGAAAGACATGATATTTTAGTTATTTATAGCAGAGTATGGTATAATTTTAATGGTCCGGCCCACTTGACATCTACCGAGGCCGTATGTGGCCCACAATGTGAAATGAGTTTGACACCCCTGGTTTATATGTTCAATACAATGACTGATTGACTCACCTAAATTCCTTAAAGTTATCATGTAAGAGTAAAAAGATGGAGTGGTCCCTTGCATTGAAAAAATAAGCCGAAGCAGTCAAACTGATAGGTAAAGCATCTTAAAGTTTTTTTCTTTCAGGCGAGTAATAAGACTAGAATTAAGACTAAAAGAATAACAATTCAAAACAACAGCTTAAAAAAAAGAAAGAAAAATTAATGGCCGGTCCCGACAAATCTCTAGGCCCCAGGCAACTGCCTACGTTTTGCCTATGCCTCCGCACGAAACACTAGAAGCTGATGCTGTTGCCATTCAGTCTGAGATTGCACAATGGTTCAAGCAGCCAATCAGAGCCTAAGCAAAGCAAAAAGAGTGTGTGTGTGTGTGTGTGTGTGTGTGTGTCATGATTTAATGCTGCCAATTCAATTCATTGTGCAATTGCCTCTGGTGTGCCCGCTTTAGACACCAGAAGAAAATATAACACAGTCATGTTGAGAAGTAGAATAGAGTCAGTCTAAAACAATCACTGTATTTGGAAAATGTTGAAATTTAACGGACATATCTTTTACAAAACATTTGACAAAATGACTGGACTCTGTGTTTCAATTGGCTGTATAAGTCTGCTGATAGGTCCGAAATCCTGTCTGCTAGAGTATTCCTCGTCAGGCTAATATTGGCAAAAGATTGTCGCGTCTCGGTACATACAAGTTCAGCCGCCTTCATCATGCATCGTTTAACAAAGTCACCGTTGGAATACGGCTTTGATGCTAATGCATCAAATGCATTTCACTAGCAATTAGGAAGCTGTCTTTTACTGCTATGTTGGGTCTGTCTCGGCGGCCCGGTAGTCCAGTGGTTAGCACGTCGGCTTCACAGTGCAGAGGTACCGGTTCGATTCCAGCTCCGGCCTCCCTGTGTGGAGTTTGCATGTTCTCCCCGGGCTTGCGTGGGTTTTCTCCGGGTGCTCCGGTTTCATCCCACATTCCAAAGACATGCATGGTAGGCTGATTGAGCACTCTAAATTGTCCCTAGGTGTGAGTGTGAGCGTGGATGGTTGTTCGTCTCTGTGTGCCCTGCAATTGGCTGACAACCAGTTCAGGGTGTCCCCCGCCTACTGCCCGGAGACAGCTGGGATAGGGTCCAGCAACCCCAGCGACCCTAGTGAGAATCAAGCGGTTCGGAAGATGAATGAATGAATGGGTCTGTCTCAGTGACAGACTGAGACTGCTGTTGTCTTCTACTCTGATCAAAATAGTGTGCCCCCTAGCGGATAATAAATGAACTGCAGCATATTAAAAATATTCATTCCGTGTCTTTTATGCATTTTTTTTTTCACTTTTAAATTATCCCGCGGGCCTGATCAAACCTCCTTGGGGGCCGGTTCCGGCCCGCGGGCTGTATCTTTGACACCTCTGCTCTAAACAATGTTGTTTGTGAGCTTCAACTTCGTGCTCTCCGTGGAAACACCTCCAGTGTACGAGTGGCGTGTCAGTGATTGCGGTGCTGTACCTTGTTTGAGCATCTTAATAGCCACTCGCTTGTTCTCGGCGGTCCACAGAGCCTCCCACACTTCTCCAAAGTGCCCTTCACCCAACTTGTGATGCAGCTTGAACTCCTCGCGAGGCCTCTCCCAAGGCTCCATGTCGTAAATCTCCCGCTGCAGAGCACAAGCACATGAGTACACGCCACAAGACGCACGGGTATGGGTGCATGTGTGTCATCAGTGTTACACGCGGCAGGTTCCATGCTGGTTGTTCTCTGAGGAACTCTCAAGGACATGCTTGAGTGACCTCAGCCTCTCCGCTGATGATGAGGATAAGCAAGAAGAAAAAACACTTGTTTGTTTGCCACTGGTGAAGAAGACAAGCCAGACGACTTTTCGTGATCATCTTTTATTATTAGTGTGCCACAAACATGATCGACAGTGAAAGCGTTTGACATTTGATAAGTCAACGCAATGTAAAAGTAAAAAAAAACAACAACAAAAACAAAACAGTTGTATAGGAATGACAAAGGACTGAAATGTCACTTCTTAAATAACATTTGTTAACCATAAAAAGAAAAACACATTTATAGAGAACAATGTCACACTGTGTCTGCCTGTTAACATAAACATGCACACCACATTGAAATGCTTGAGAATTGAAATATTTAAGTGTGTTTTAATCCCGTACAATTATTGTTACTATATTACAATATTGTACATATGTTGTATATAATTAAGGCTGTGATATTGCAAAGATTACAGCGGACGGAACCAAAATAATCATGAGAGAATCAATTTTGAAATGATGAGACTCATTTCTTTAAGAAGAAAGTTGAAATATAAGAATACAATTATGTTTTTTCCAAGTTTTATTTTGAGGGAAAATGTTTTCTAATTTAAATGTTGACGGGGAAAAAGTTGGACTATATTGATAATAAATTAGTGCTGTTAGTTTTTTTTAATGAAAAAAAATTGTAGTTCTCCAAAAAAAACGCAACTCAGATTTTCCAAAGAAAAAAAAATCATAAGCATAGCAGTATAAAGATGTATTTTTTTCCTTTAAAAAAAAGAATTTTTGGAAAAAAAATCAGTGATGAGTTCCAAGTGAGCAACATGGTCAGCTGCTAACAGCTCATCAGTATGTATGGTACTATGATTATGAATACATTGTGTATTAATATTCGCCTGCATGAAGCTTTACCTGCTGAGCACAAGGTTCCGCCAGCAGCACGCCCAAACTGCGAGGGTTCTTCTGATAGTACGAGACCAGCTCGCCCAGCGTCCCGAAAGAGATCTTGTCGGACACAAAATAGGCGCCGATGGAGGAGCGCTGCACACGGAAGTGGAACATCTTCCCATCGCTCCGAGCTGGAAGAGTGAAACAAGGATGACATTTAATACACATGTCCATATCAGAGGAAAAGTGTTTTCAATATCCATCACAATATATAAAACCACAGAGGGAGCATGTACAATTCCTTGGTTGCACCGAAAAACTGTTTTGGGATATGAAGATACAACGCTGAACAGAGGAGATAAAGGGGGGATTAAAAAAAGGGGAGGGGGGTGAAAATAAAGGAATATGCATTTGTTTTCACGTTGAGATAATTTGAGGGGAAGAACATTTTAAAATTACAACAACAACAAAATTCTATGAAATTGTTCATCTTGAAAAAATAAACATTTAAACCTATTAGAATGATGTAATAAAGGGTCACCAACTGAAACGAAGAGTAACTTCTTGTCTACTGATTATTACAAAAGGCTACCAGTTAGATATACACTTCGGAAACAACATTTTTCTTCGATTACGCTTCAAGGGGAAGTCAATCCAAACATTTTCTTAATTTGTTCTATGCACCTCCACTTGTCTCAACACAGCATTATGATTAATATTGTACCTGTGGAATGCGATTTAAGCAGCAAAATCCACCTGTTTTTACCCATCTCAAAGGGCGGCCATTTTGCCACTTTCTGTCAACTGAAAATTACACCACAGTGGCTTCAGGCTCAGGTAACAAACAATCATTTTCTTAAGGCGAGTAGGTAAGCTGTTTAAGAACAGGCACCACGTTGAGAGCTACCTATCTATCTACCAATATAGATTGCTCGACACACACACAGAGAAACACACACACACACACACACGCACACACTCAACTGCTTTATCCTCACAAGGGTCGAAGGCGTGCTAGAGCCTATCCCAGCTGTCTTCGGGCAGTAGGCGGGGGACACCCTGAACTGGTTGTCAGCCAATTGCAGGGCACACATAGACAAAAAACATTCACACCCACAGTTACACCTAGGGACAATTAGAGTGATTAATTACCCTACCACGTATGTGTTTTGGAATGTGGGAGGAAACTGCAGTACCCGGAGAAAACCCGCCGAAGGCACGGGAAGAACATGCAAACACCACACAGGAGGATTGAATCGAACCCATGACCACCGACAAAAAGTCAATTCTCGGAGTTAATGGTGATGTCAGCAGTTTTCTAACTAAAATCTTTATTTTCTCAAGAAAAAAAAAGGATACAATTGCAAAGAAAATAAATCTAAAATAATATTTTAGAATATATTACAATGTAGTCGTGATATTTCAGGAAGAAAAAAAAATCAAAATTTTACTAGTATTATGTGGGAGGTGCATGGGGGGGAAAATATTTTAAAAATCCACCATAAAAAATGAAGTCATAATTAAATCAGAATATCATTTTTTTCCAAGTAAAAAGTCAATAATACCTGAATTAAAATCCTGAAAAAAATTAATTTCATAATATTTCAAGAAGAATTCTTTTAATTTTACAAGGGAGAAATTTGGATCTTTTCAAAAACAAAAACATGTTTTCTGGAGAAAAAAGGTGACAGTTTACAAAGAAAATCGGTCAGAATCGAGAAAATAGAAAAGTCATAATATGACAAGACTAAAAAATTATTTTTTTGGTTTGAATCCTGCCTTTCACCCCAAAAAGTGCACAAACTGTCAAACACACACACACACACACACACACCTGAGATGGTGTACTCATCACTGTGACTCTCACTGATGCGTACCAGGAAGCAGCCATCTTTGTTTTGGGGGGCCAGCAGCAGCTTCTCGGCTTTGGTGCGGTTGATGTTGCCATAGTACCACCTGCACACACACACCGTGCACCCCCACTTTAGAGCAAACTACGGACCTCACCACCAAGAACCACCTGCAAAAATGACATTTCTTCACACGATTGGTCCCTCTTCACTCATTGCTCTCCTCGAATCCTCAACGGTTGGAGTAGCCAATATGTGGAGCAAGGAGGTTCCACATAAAGAAATGAGAGTTAGGCAAAACATACAAACGGAAGAATGTAAACACTAAACTGGTCGGCACAGTTGAACATGGCGGCTGTGGGATCATTTGCTTCTAGCTGAGAATCAGTGTGTGTGTGTGTGTGTGTGTGTGTGTGTGTGTGTGTGTGTGTGTGTGTGTGTGTGTGTGTGTGTAACGATTTGTGTGGGCGTATCACTGAGACTACATCGAAACTAATGAGGGATTCATTTAAAAATGTCATTCTCATGGGGATTTTTTTTGTCCTGGTTCTTGGTGCCAAAGCAAGCGTTGATGTCTATGTGTACTTTTGACACAAAAACTCCACAAACAATGAAACACATGTGGAATACAGTTTCACCAAACTGCGCCATCATGCACGAGAACATCAAAAGTTGCTTTCTGATTTTGATTTTGGTTTCTGGTTTTTCTGTGACACATATTTTTAAAAGAAGCAGGAGCCCAAACGCAGTTCTTTTTACACCAGTGCAACACTTAACCCTGAGAGGATTATTTATTGTGTATTCGCATTATTTTCTATGCATTTTTTTTCCAGAATAAGAGAGGTTGACCAGCATCTTGAACAGATTGTCAGATGAAATGAATAAAGAACGTAAAATGAAATCTAAACATTTTCAACCTAGTGGGGATCAGTACAGGAGCTGTAGCCATGGATCAGTTTTCTCTGAGCGTTAAACCGGTTCAGCGCGACACCTAAAATAAGAGCAAGGTCAGCGTCAACAAAGCAGCATAATTTCAAAAGTCACGTTACTTTTGAGCCCCCATTAGGAACAACGGAATTGTAAATATTCTGTTCTCGGCCTGGGCGAAACAGCCCGAGTACATAAATTTCTGTGATTTTAGACAACAATATATTGGTTATCTAAATTCAGATGATAAATAAAAGCTATTAGTCCTAATCTGTTGCAGAGTCAAATAGTCATACATGTGTAAAAATAAGATAACCACAAGAAAAGACACTACTAGTGTTAAAATTGACAAGGCGTGCAGTAATGTCACTTCGTGTCTATTATTCTTTTAGCGGCCTCGTTGACGCCACACCTTCTTAGAGAATAAATGTCATCGGGACAAAAGCCAAACCAAAAGCGAAACATGTTAACCCCATGAAGCTCTGTTATCTCAACTCTCATGAACAGCAGGTTTTGGGCCATTTAGGTAGTCACATTTTCCTTCAAATTGCCAATATACAATCAGTGATTGGTCATCGTTATTATTTTTCTTTTAATTTACTGATAAGTGATGGCTCCAAAATCCTGATTGTGTAAAGTCTAATATATACAGCTCTGGGGGGAAAAAATACGGGACCAAAAAATAAAAATCAGGTCCTTTCTGGTATTATGACAAATTTACATTTCCTGCACATAAATTGACTAAATGAAAATATGTTGGGGGGGAATACTGAAGTTATGTTGTCAGTAGTTAACAGAAAAAAAATAATTTTACACAGACATAGACAGCAAAATGTATATTTTTTTCCACAACCGAATGCCACTTTCTAATTGGTCGTGTGTCTTATTCATGTTGGTTCTTCAACTCAATCACGATGGAGCAGGTCTGAGACAGCCTTGAAACTGACCTGAAATCAGTTCGCTATCGTTGAAGTCAATCAACCAGGTGGTGTTCACCGACCTGAAATTAGGCGGCGCGCACTCACTTGTGTTTGGAAAACTCGTCCTGCAGAACCGCCACATAGTTGGCAGGAATAAGTCCGGAGTCCAGTGACCCGGTCAGTTTCTTGGCCAGCACGTAGTCGCCTCGCTGCTCCAGCACCGAAAGCTTGTCGCCCTCCCGCACCGTGAGCTCGTCATCGCTGCGGGCCTCGAAGTCAAAGAGCGCCGCGTACAGTTGGACCGGCCTCTTCTTGGGCGACGGCACGCGAATGTCGCCCGACACCGTCCGGATCTCGGCGGTTTGCGCGGCCCGGTTGGCAATCACATGGTTCGACACGCTGGGGTAGCGGAAGTCTGGCCAGATGCAGTCCCAGAGGCGCTTCAAACACGGCATGCAGGAGCGGCAGCAGCCCTCCATGACCTCCGGATCTTACGACCGTCCTTCAACCGCTGAATGCGAGCCACCGCAGCCCAGAAGTAGCCGCCCCGCGGTGCTGCTCTCCTGCGCGGCGGGGATGAAGCATTGTTCCGGGCCAGCAACGGCGGGCTCCAGATAAGCCGGACCGACCGGTTTTTTTCCCTGTTGGGCGCATGGACGCGGGCCGCCGCGAGAATGCGGAAGCAGCTGAGGACTCCCGCTTCGCGCTCGGTTCTGAACCGGCTGACACGAGCGTTGCAGTTGCCGGGCACAAAGTTGAACGCGTGTTGAAAGACGACGTGAACGCGCCTCCTTAAAAGTATGTTTGGCTCTTTGGTGCGCGACACCTGACAGGTGCGCGGGCTCTCGGTCGCCCACACTATCAACAATGAGCAATGGCGCTTTTCGGTGTGACGTCACATATAATTTCGAGTGGCAAAAACTCAAGATTGCATCCAATTATGCCTTGAACATAATGAATACAGCGTTCTAAACACTCGTGTCTCCAGCCCTAAAATAAACAAAAATTCAATTAATCCATTCTAGCCTCCATCCATCCATCTATGCATTTTCCGATCCGCTTTATCCTCACAAGGGTCGCGGTGCAGGCTGGAGCTTGTCCCAGCTGTCTTCGGGTAGTAGGCAGGGGACACCCTGAACCGGTTGCCAGCCAATCGCAGGGCACACAGAGATGAACAACCATCCACGCTCAACACTCACACCTGGGGACAATTTAGAGTGTCCAATCAGCCTGCCACGCATGTTTTTGGAATGTGGGAGGAAACCGTAGTACCCGGAGAAACCCCACACAGGCCCGGGGAGAACATGCAAACTCCACACAGGGAGGTCGGAGCTGGAATTGAACGGTACCGCTGCACTGTGAGGTCGATGCTTTAACCACCAGGCCACCCCATTCTAGCCTCCCCTTACAAAAATGTTTTAATGTAATATTGTCCTTTATAAAAACATGAGTTATAACACAATTACAAAGAATGCAAAGGATGAAACAGTTGGTGTTATGATTTAACACTTAATGCTTCAGATCAATTTGTTGTGCTGCTCATATACAGACATAAACAAATAAGAGTCATCATTACTCTTATTGACCGAGTAATGTGCAATCATATAGATTGGTTCTTGGCAGAGGATAAGGAATATAGTCCTTTGTGTGTTGTGATATTGTCTCGCTACATGTTTTACTCCACTGTTTGCTCGAATATCCGTTCCTTAAAGGGTTATAACACCATTATTAGCAATGCTACCGTTAGCCCGTTAAATTGTTTTTTTTTTCCATTATGCATTAGCATTAAGCTAGCAGCGGCATTCTTAAGGCAACATTTTTGGATTGTTTTAAGTACTTATTATCCATCCATTTTCTAATCCGCTTATTCTCACAAGGGTCGCGAGCATGCTGGAGCCTACCCCAGTGCAGGCACCATGTTATGTTGAGTTATCGCTCTCTCTCTCTCTCTCTCTCTCTCTCTCTCTCTCTCTCTCTCTCTCTCTCTCTCTCTCTCTCTCTCTCTCTCTCTCTCTCTCTCTCTCTCTCTCTCTCTCTCTCTCTCTCTCTCTCTCTATATATATATATATATATATACACACACACACACACACACACACACACACTCATCCATCTGTTATCTCACCTGCTTTATCCTCATGAGGGTCGCGGGCATGCTGGAGCCTATCCCAGCCTTCTTTGGGCAGTAGGTGGGGTACATCCCGTATTGGTTGCCAGCCAATCACACATTTGGACGAACAACCATTCCGCTCACAATCACACCAAGGGACAATTTAACCTGCCATGCATGTTTTTGGAATGTGGGAGGAAACAGGAGTACCCGGTGAATGCCTACGCAGGCACGGGCAGGACATCCTTTTTACATATGACATTAGTCCCATAAAATGTGCTTGTGCTTAATTATTCTCGT
Organism: Hippocampus mohnikei; assembly: GCA_026261675.1. Classification (NCBI taxonomy): domain Eukaryota; kingdom Metazoa; phylum Chordata; class Actinopteri; order Syngnathiformes; family Syngnathidae; genus Hippocampus; species Hippocampus mohnikei. The sequence continues at coordinate 19,555,006 of JAKGUB010000284.1, forward strand.
AACAGTCCCACTTTATTCTTGTGAATGACTTTTTTTCTTGTACAGTAGTCTTCTTTTTTTGTGGCTCTTGTGTGGACTTAACAATCTATTAAATCCTTTGAGTGTCAACTTCTATATATTAAATTGCTTTTGTTCTGAGACACAAAAGCTTTTGTTCTGAGACACAGAAGCTGTGCTGGTTAGGACACAGTTTTTATTATCATTAGTATATTTAGCTTTGTGTTGTACATTTCAGGAGGTCCGAAGGAAAAAAACCCAACATGTCCGCAGTGACAGCACATTAAAAAAAAGTCACCATTTGATTGTTTGACATATGTTCTCATTGACAAAACACAACAGAAAGTCTCATTTACATCTATGAACACAGTAGGTCCACTGTTGTATGAAATAAGAAAGACAATAAATAGAAAATGGTATCAAAGAGGGCAGCAAATGAAAGTTTGTACAAAACTTTGTTGTTTTTGTTTCCTGAGGTTGACGTGTGTCGTCTGCAGCCTTCTCGATCGCAAAATATACTAATAGACCCCCAAAGTGGGTCTCAATGGCTTTTCATTCTCTCACACCGATTGGTGTGTGTGTATATATGAGTGTGTGAGCCCCTCCAACTCCCCCAAAATAAAATAAAAAAAATAAAAAACAACAACAGTGATAGGAGGGCGCTTCTTGGTTTTCGATTTAAACCTAATTTGATTTCTTCACAAACTGACACTCAGCTCATTGTTGGCATCCCTAATTGATGAACAAGTAGATGATAGCAACCATTAGCATCCATTAGCACACTTGGAGAAATGTTACTCCACGCATGGAGACAGGCTAATAAACTATTCGTATGGCTTAGTACTAAAAAGCATTTACAGTCTGTAATGTATACATGCACTAGATGCTAGCAACATGTTAGCATCCTTTAGTCACATGTCGAGAAACATTAAATTATTGGCAGGATAGTGTTGTGTTGATGTTGGTGGCAGAGTGACGGCAACTTGAACCAACCGACTTGAACGATGCGAGACAGCCGAGTCACGTCTGCCATTAGGTGGCTAGCTAAGTAGGTCTGTCCAGTATTTACCAACTCTGACTGTTTTTTTAAGTAAACAAAGCTAAAAGGAAGAGCTGATACACTTCACATTCTCGCAAATTTGCACTTGTGAGAGTGAAAAGATGTAAAAATGGCGGCCCCCATAGATGAGCAAAGATATTTTAAACATATTTTTTAGAATACTTTACATTTAAGTAAACAGTGTCAGATAAAGAAGATATACACTTTTAAAATGAAGCTAATTTTGACATCTTGGATTTACAAAGGGCATCTCTTCAGTATCATTTGGTTAAATGCCAACAAGCAGTTAGCATCATTTAGTTACACTCAAAAATGTCTTAAATCTTTAGTGACTTTTAGCTAAAAGCCAGCAAGCAGTTACCATCTCAGATTAACTCATGACGTTAATGGTAGCAAACTGTTAGAATCCTTTAAATCACACAAACTATTAGCATCCCTTGGTTTACTTTGGAGAAACATTAACAAGCAGTTAGCATTCCTCATTCAGGCATGTGCGATTGTAGCAAGCTGTTAGCATCCCTTAGTCACAAATGGCTAAATGTTAAGAAATTGTTTGGAGAGAGTGGTAGCCTATTAAAAAACAAATACATTTTTAAAAACTGAAATAAAAAATAGTGTAAGAAATTAACTGAAAACATGTCCCAGGTTAACTGTTATTTCCATGTTGGTCTTCTCATTTCCCTTGTTGAAGCGAGGGGGTGTTGTTGGGGGTCGGAGAATGAAAGAAATCGGGCAATACGAGGGGAAAACGGGGCAGAAAGTTCTACTTCTGTACATGTAAACATCACACTTCCATTGAGCGATACGAGGCCGAGCGATCTAGATTATAATCCAGAAGTCAAAAACCACCACCACAGAATAGAAGAAAAATAACATTGATGCTAACTTGTAATATAGTAAGTAATAAGTAGCTGGCCTGTGTATGTGTCCTCAGTGAGTTGGAGTCTTTCTAAAATGACACAGGCGAGAGGCTTCACACACCCTGGAATGGTCGACAGTCAATCGCAGGGGACAAAACACGCATTTACACTCACATTTACACCAATGGGCAATTTTGAGTCTTTAATTAATCTAAAGTGACTTTTAGCGAGACTTGTTGACTAGCTGTATCCAGTGTTACAAAAGTCAGCCCTGGACTGGTCGCCAGCCAATTGCAGGCCACATTTAGACAAACAACCAGTTACACTTACATTTACAGCTGTGGCCAATTTCGAGTATTCAATGAACCTAGCATGCACGTTTCTGGAATGTGGGAGGAAGCCGACAAACCCACACAAGCACAGGCAGAACATGCATACAGACAATCCGGAGCAGAGATTCAAAACAAGAACCCTTCAACTGTGAGACAGCCATGCTCATCACTAAATCCACTGTGCTGTCCCATACAAAAATAAACACAACAAATTCAACCTTCTTGTGTTGGCATTTGTTCACAAAGTTCGTGATTGCTCGACCAGCATCGTAGCTCAGCTTAACCTAATTTTTCTATGAATCCGACGCGGACTTATTTGACGGAATAAACTCAATTAACAATGAAGATCTCTTCAAGGAACGCACATAGACGTGTGATGGATGCTGGGCAACCTTTCGGAATGCGTAATTGAGGCAAACACTGACAAATATTGTGTTTGAAAAACCCCACAAAAGTCAAATACCGTACATAAATTTTTTTTTTTAAATCACAAAGTTGATTTTGAAAAAATAAAAAAAACAATCTGGCGTCGGGAGGCAGAATTTTAGAGTAAAAATTATTTTTCGAAACAGCAAATTACAACTTGGCAAAGATTGTCCTTTGCTTGGTTTTTGTTGTTTGCCTTAGTAGGTTTGAGACTAACAAAGTTCTTTTTGTTCTGGTTCTATTTACTGTACTAACAAATGCTTAACACAAGGGTGGACAAACCTTGACACAAGAGCCACATTTGATTTTGACAATGTGTCGATGGGCCAGGTCATTCGTACATGAGGTAAAACTTAAACCAGTACAGTATACTGCAATTTAAAAAAAATCATTTTCATTTGAGTTGTAGTTTTAATAACTAATTTAATGAGTTCCAATTATTTTATAAAATAAATGTAGATGTAGAAATTGTTAATTTTATAAATTGATGCTGTATTTCTTTATTTCCAAGAAATCAATGAACCAATTTGATAAGTGAATAAAAAAACCCTGGCCAATTTTAATTAATGCAACAAATAACTATGATTAAATAATGGATCATGTGACCTCAGGCCATATTTTCCCAACACTTGGCTTAGAACCTTAAGAACCTGATTGTAGCGCAGTGACACACGAGTCATGTGACATCATCACTCCCAACTCCCCACCACCACCCTTCTCATGCTCCCTTTCTTTTTTTTTTTTTTGCATATTGGTCAAACAAATAAAACAAGAACCTTCACAGTTCAAATCGGGAATGTTCCACAAAGACAACATGTCACATTAACTCTCATTGCTCTAGGAAATGCTAAAGTCTCACAGTGTGAGACCGCCTAATGTCGAGGGAACATCGTGATTATCAGCTGCATTGTGTAAAAAAACCCAATTTAAATAAATAAAGACTAAGAGAAACACGTGCGAACTACAACGTCTGCCCCCTTTCCACCACAAAATCAATACAGTACATCAGTCGGAAACAAGTCGCCTTTCAAAATTTCCTCTGTCCGAGCGTCAGCGTTACCTTGTTCATTTTTTAACATGTTTTTGCACAAAAAATCTTTTGGGAAACACAAAAAGTCATCAATTAGCAAAGTTACAACCTTCATTTGATGATTTGTTTGTCAGTTAGCCTAGCTTACTGTATAAAGACTGCTTGACATACTCACGTGCTGTGAGAACAACATCAAGGTTGGCTTCAATTAAGGAAGAATATCATTTTATGCCACTACCACTGTTTCCTCACGACAACCTCAATTATTGTCCTGAAAGTCTCGATAAAAAGATGTAAGTTAGTTAAGTAAAAAGGCCGCATATTAACATCTTGCCCCATGAAGTTGGAAACTACTTGCTCGTTCGTCTTGTTGGATATTCAATATTAAACACAAAGTCGCTCATCAGCAAAGTTGCCCACTTAGCACTAGTTATATAGGCTTAGCATAAAACATCTTGTTTTAGCATTATGAGATGGTGCTTATCCTAATGGAGGCATTTGGAATGTTCGATGTACTTAGAGATGACACCATTAATGTTGGTTTTAATGGAAGAAGAAGAAGTTATGCTAAGATTTGACCAATGATGCCATTGACTCAATGAATAGCTGTACAACGTGTTTACATGTTGGCAAATTTCAAGTTTGTTTCAAATAAAACAATAGGATTTTAAACCAAGCTGGCTTTATCCTCATGACAATTCGAGGCTGCTCAGTGGCTGTTTCAGACCATGCTAATCTCATATGTAAAATTTAAGTCATTTGTGACATCTGGCGACACTAACTTGTTGACTATCTGTACAATGGGAGTACGAAGTCCATGTCAGACTTTTTAAAATAAAATTGTTGAGTAGCTGTGCGACGTAAGACATAATTAAGGACAAACTCAAGAAATTAACACAACTCAACGTCAGCTAACGCTCCTCAAAACAAATTTGACTGATCCAGACCGAGGTAATTGAACCTATTATCAAAGATGAAATACAATAGCGACATCCAGTGATGTAGTCATCTTGTGGACTAGTTGTACAATGTGAAACAAAGTTAATGTTGGACTTAGAGTGCCGTTTTTAAATAAAAGAATGCAACTTTAAGCTAGGCTAACCTTCTCCTCGCAACAACCCGAAGCTGCTCAGTGGTTGATCCAGAAAACAAACAACCCTGCAGCCAATAACGTAGATGTTGCGACTTGTTGCCGAATTGGAGGAACAGTCCAAAAAAGATATGCAACACAAGAAAGCTTTTGGTGGTCCGTTGTCGTCGCCATTTGTGAGGTCTCGTGCATGTCGATGGCAGAAGCTCCGCCTCTCGTTTTAGCAGCAATGTCCCAGTGCTCTCCTCTTCCTGTGGAGGACGCTAGCGAGGATGAGCAGGAGCTTTAGGTCCATCGAGAAGAGACGGAGGAGGTCCGAAGAGATGTGACGACCACGTTAGCGTGGGAGGTAATAAAGGAGCCGTCATTAGCATTTAGCACACACACACTCACACACACATCTTCATCCTCAGCATCTTCAGCTGAATATTTACAACAGCGAGGCAGGAAGCGGATGATTGAGGTATTTCCTGCTCTGGTCAACAGGAGTTTCAGGTGCATATGAAGTGGCGGGAAGGTTAGCAGGAAAAGTGCTTCTATGTACAAGCCAATGTGTCCAAGAGGGTGCCGGAACACGTGGAGGGTATGGGATAGCAAAGTCGCTCTTCATCGGAGGTTCGCTGATTAGGGTAGAGCGGGATAATCTCCTCACAAGTACTCACCAAGGATTTCACACTTTTCCCCCAGTTTCTCCCGGACGTGTACGAGAAAGGCTGAATATGAGTGTGTGTATGCACTTCAGTTCTGCTGCAGGATGAGATTCTCCAGCTCATCAGCGGAGCGCAGCAGGAAAGCCGCTGACTCCCGGTATCCGGCAATCAGCTGACGCACGGCCGCGATCTCCGGTTGGCTGAGTTGGGCTGAGGCCCCGCCCCCACCCCGCCCACCCAGACAGTGGTTGGTGGCGGCGACCATGTTGGTGGACGAGAGCGACTTCATGCTGAGGTCTGTGGGGCCTGATGGGGAATGGGAGTCAATCCATCAGTTGAAAAACCTTGGCAGTGTAGAGGAGAAACAAAGTACAAACACTTCTTTACAGCATTCTCACCGTTGCTCTGAGCGGCGGCACCAGTCGTCAAAGAAACCGCTCCGCCCAGCCCCAGGTATCCACGGTAACCATAGCTGAGTCCGGCGCCGTTGATGTAGACCTGTGGCTCCTGGTTGGAGAAGGCGGACGCGGCCAGCGAGTAGGCGGAGGGAACGAGTGACGCTGGCTCCCTTGGGGCGGCGCTACCACTGGAGGGTTTATCCAGTGAGATCTGCTCATCCTGGAACAACCAAACACAAAGTTAAAGTTGGCTTCATTTGCCAACAAGAAAAATAATACTGGGAAACAGTGTTGCTTTATCCGAGATTGTTTTATGTGCCCTGAAATGTATTATTGAGTTAAAAAATGTTTTTCCTTTTTTTTTCTAGCACATATTTTTATTTTTTGTTTTTATGTTTGACCTATACAAGCCAGGCAAAGACGGATTTTACGATGCGTTGTAATTTATAGTGATGACGTTTCAGAAAATGCCATGCTTGACACTTGAAAGGTGATCGTGTAATAGTGGTGACTCACGTGATAGGCATCCAGGCGCATCCTCTTGGCAGCGTTGCGCGATTCGCTCTCGCAGGCGGCGGCCAGGATGTTCTCCGCCATGGCGGAAGTGAGGTGAGGCGGAGTGGGCCGGGTCTGTTGGGGTAAACGATGTCGTGAGTATGGCATCGGAAATGTTTGTGAGCTCCATTCACATGCAACACTTGCTCATGACAATCAGACACTTGAGCGCAGTACTGCAGTATTATGGTTTTCTGTCAGTTTTAGATATAGAGCACTTGACATCTAGAAACCAGGGCAGTGGAAACAAACACAATAATACACAGAAACAAGGCAGAGTCTTGAACAAGTAGGCCAGTAAAAAATATTTTGTTTTTTCTTGTATAAAAAAAAAAATATTGAAAAATGATATCCAATGATGCTCTGTGGCTGACAAAATACCAATGGAAAAGTTTTTTTTTTTTTTTAATAATTCTGCCAAATATTGGAATCAGCCACAAGCATGCAGTACCTCCATGCCGTTCTTTTTCATGCGTCGGCAGGATTTGAGGTAGGTGCGAATTCGCTTGCGGGCACGCTCTTGGAATTCTGGGAATTGCCTGCTGCAGGACTCAATGATAGCCTGGATCTTCTCTTTGGGCTGCTTGGAGATGGGAACCATCCGGTCTAAGTTCTCGTCCACAAACAGACGCACAAACATCTGAAGGGGCACACCAAAGATGGAGATGTTATGACCTATACCCGTATCATCATGCAGGAGACTCCTAGCCGCGCCCACTCACATTGAAGGCCTTCAGCCGCTCCGGGTCGACACCCTCTGTGTCATTAATCTTGTCGCTGTCATCGTGCTCGTCATGCTCGTCGTCGTCATCGTCGGGGGCAACAGGACCTCCTAGACGGCTGGTACTCAGATCCTCAGCGCTCGGCTCCATCTTGATGCTGTCGTAGCTGCCACCAGAACTGTACATGGGAGACTTGGCACACACACAGATGCGCACACTCAAACACATTACTAATTAGAATGTTGGGATTCTTAATGAATATGGGGATACAAGTGATTCAGTATGGAATCATAATGTTTTGGGATTATAGGTTTTGTTATATTTGTGGATTAAACAACATCATAAAGATAAGATATATTTTATTTGTCCCACACTGGGGAAATTTACAGTCTACAGCAGCAAAATTGGGGGGTAGAAAGAAGAAAAGGCGATCATAAATCATTTGTGGGGTCGGGGGAATATCAATTGCTGGTGTTTTCTTAATTTATTTATTTGTTTTTGCCATTCATGGCCAGTATACTGTACTATACAGCAGTCGTGAATGCCCATATTTGAAAGAACCTATCGTGACCTACACAAAAGTAGTCCTTTGCCATCATCTGATGGCATTGACCTTGATTGTTGCGAATAATCACTGAGTCGATTTTTTGGGGGGGAGCAAAAAATGACTTTCGAGTGAGCTTCAGTCACTCCGACAGCAGGTGGCGGCAGCAAACCTCATAACATCCAGCCACTGTCATTTAACATATGACCTCGCAGTGAAAGTAGAAATGCAGTTGTTTTCTGCCCAGATGTTTCGTCTTTTGCAATTAATCAAGCTTCCCAAAAGAGTGACTGCTGAGAAGTGTAAATTAAGGTGCAGGGGCTCAATTCCTAAAAGAGCATATTTTTTGTCACATCTGTGTTTGTTGACGTGCGTTGACATTTATCTCATGTAAAACATGTTCCATGGCTCACTAAAGTTTGGTAAAGGCTGCCCTACAGTCCGCTCACCTTGCCGCCATAGTCGCGGTCCAGTCGCACCTCACTGCCCTGCAAGGCGTGCGTGTGCGGGATATGCGCATGCGGCACGGGCAGTGCGGGATGAGGAGCCAGCGGAGGTTTGGCAGCCAGCGGATACTTTCTGCGAAGCTCCTCAGGCACATTGGGATGCAGGGCGCCGAGCAGGGCCGCCGCCGCTGCTGACACGGTAACGGGCAGGTGGGAGGGTCCCAGCGGCGGCTTCTGAGGGGGCGGCTCGCTCAGGTTCACAGGCTGCTGATCCTCGGAGGATGAGGCCCAGGACGTGGGTGTGCTGAAGTTGAGCGGGGCGGGGCCACAGTTGCCATTGACAACATGGGCTTCCCTGATGACGATGGCTGAGGAGGAGGATGGAGGGGTGAGGGCGGGAAGGCCGCTGCCGCTCTCGGATGATGAATCATCTGGAATAACGAGAGGGAAAGATTTGGTGAGAGAAAGTTACTTATCATTCATTCATCTTTATTTGTATTCGTTAGAGCAGGGGTGGGCAATTTAAATGCTGGAGTTGGGCTTCAATGTTTTATCTTTGCTGCTGAGGAGCCACATAGGATGACACACTTTCTAACTAGGTTATGGCAAAAATGATATTTTAAATATGGAAAAGAATATGCGCATTTGAGCAAAATGGGCCCTTAATATATTTCATTTTTGATACATTTTTCTATGCGTGTATAAATGTTTCACAATCCTCACCCAATAACAAAGTGTTTGAAGCAGACCACAAAATGACCTTTTTTTCAAGTACAAAGGGCTCTCATGCATAAAAAAAATACCATTCAAGGATGCCACAAAACTGCTGAAGAAGAAATCAACGTTGTGTGCAACAACTCCTTTTGTACATTTGTTCACAAAAATCAACTCACTGAAATTTTTTTTATCATATTGAGGATCTGTGTATGTCCTTTATATCATTCCGAGCCGCAAAAAAAAATATTAGGCTTACTCGCGTTGTTGTATAGGGCAGTATAAAGCCCAGTGTGAGTGCAACTATGATATTTCTGCCATCTAGTGGTGAATGGTGATATGACAACTTAAAACTACAGTCGACCACTGTACCACTGTGCATGTATTTGTCATTCGGTACCAGCAGATTTGCATATTCATGGCTCTTTTTTGTTCTTTTTTCTCCCATTGCTCAACGTTTTCTGTGGAAAACGTATATTGAATGTTATCAGTGGATTTTGAAGAATTCTTGTCCAAAAAATACAAATCCCAAACTACTGTATATTTTGTTTTGGACTGCCATCTGCCCATCTCTACATTACATGCATGTAATCTACCAAATTAGTATTGTCCTATTTTAGATATTGCAAGCTGAATTTGTATTGATGAATGTAGTTTCTTTTGACCATATGTAAGTTGGTTGATTAAATGAAGTTTATATTTAATAATACAGCGCATGTTTGCAATAAAGCAAGTTCACAAAATGTCCAGCAGGTGGAGACATAGCATCACCAAGCAGAAGCGAATGGACCAAATTGTGCATATTGAAAACATACAGGAAGCGTAAAGATGGATTTTTATCTCACATATTATGTGCTTTCCAATTCCACAACAGCATCAACCTCTCTCCGCATCCCATTGCTCATTCCAAACCCTCCTCTTCCTCCAATCATCATCATTACCACCATGCACTTTAATGGACATAAACATTTCATGATGGATGGATGGAATGTGGATTGAATGCTGGCAAGAGATGAGAGATGAAACGGGATGACGGACCGACGGGTGAAAAACTGGGCTGCTGAAGAATGCACAGAAAAACAGCAGCAGACAATATAAGCAGTATTCTTACCAGTACAGTTCAAGCGTACTGTTACTCTTACTCTTGCTGTTGATAGTACTCTTATAAGTGCATATACTCTGACTTACTTGTACTGTTGGTATTAGCAGTTAGACATATGCTGCGAGTAGTTCTTTTGTCAGCACTACTAATAGCACCACTTCTCTTACTACTAATTTAACTACTAGCATTACTACTGGTACTACTGACTGGATGAAAGGTGTCTGCTAGGAATTGTTATGAATGCTCTATTTGGTAAAAATATTGTCTCACGATCAGGGCAAAACAAAAAACAACAAAAAAGAGTGACCTTCTTGGTCTTCATCAGACGAGCACATCATGATTTCATATTTGACGGCAGCATGTCGATACTGCAGCAGAACAGGCGGACGATGCACCTTTTCGTCTCGGCATGATAATGCAAGGACACATAACGAAGGGATGCAGGAAGACGAAACGGAAAGATGGAGACGAAGGATGTGGGGACAAGTTGGAGAGGGAGGGGGGAGGCTGGAGAGCAAGGAGCTAGCAAGAGAAAGAGGTCAGGTGGGGGTGGGAGGGCTCGCTTTGGACGGGGGACACGGCTGGGGAGGATGTTGCAGGATGATGATGATGATTATGATGATTATGGGGGAAGGGTGGAGAAATCTATACACACAATATAGGTGCACATATGTGTACAATATGTAAATGTACATGTACCGTACACACACACACACACACACACACACACACACACACACACACACACACACACACATATATATATATATATATATATATATATATATATATATATATATATATATATATATATATATATATATATATATATATTAATACTGTACACATTTACCTATACTGCAGTTACATAGATATACACATGAGGTATATACATATATTCACATACATATGATACTTCATGCAAATTTTATTCATTATTATTGGTAAACTATACGCATATGGTACTGTGCAAAAGTCTTGGGCCACCACAATCGTTGATTCTATTATATATACCGTATATTAATTAATAGTTAATGCGATTGGATTCACTGGGTGGGAGAAATTTAGGTTCACAAATGTCCTCTACAGAGGTCAAATTTGAACTACTGGTAGTCAGGAGGATATCCACAAAACTTGTTCAGGAAGTGATGTGACAGAAAAGAAAATGGTGTCAATATGTCACTATTACGTCAATGCAACCTGTCCACCACCCAATGTCATCGAATCAAATTCAATACTGGGACTAACAAACACAAAAGTGGTGCTCAATTCATTTTGTGTTGTTTTTTTCACTTTTATGTGCAGTTTCACTCTGACAAAGCTATGCGCATCTGAGTGACATTCTAGTTAAGTAATGGCAAAACTAAAAGAAGAAATAGAATGGTGGACTAAGATGTTTGTAGATACAGTATGTGTGTGCATGCATTTAAGACAGCAGTTATAACGTGACTGTCTGAAAATGGAGGAGGACTGATGGGAGGATGTAAAACAACCGCCCACCCCCCACCGTCCAAATCAACTTCCTGGGTGTGAAATGGTTTCCAATTTAAGAGGACAAAGGAACGCCATAGTTGGCCGGATGGGAATATTTCTGCTCATGCACAATGAAATGACACCTCATGACCAGAAAGAGGCGCAAGTGGCTGGGCTATGTGGTCAGATTTCCGATTCCAACCCATTTTCTTCCTTTTGTTTATAGAAAAGGCAAATGACCGCAAATTTATTTCAAGCAAGTTTTGCTTTTTTTTTCTTCTGATACCAAACACATTTTAAAAGTGTTTTCCCAGTCACTCTCCATGATCTGTTTGGCAGTTTTGACGTCAAGATACCCATCCTGACGCAACACATCAATACCATCGAGGCTTCGAAGTGGCCGTGGCTGGGCGGGTGGGTTTTCTCTGGGGGCTCCGGTTTCCTCCCACATTCCAAAAACATGCATGGCAGTGTTAATGGAACACTCTAAATTTTCCTAGGTGTGATTATGAGCGTAAATGGTTGGCTCGTCTATGTGTGCCCTGCGATTGGTGGATAAGCGGAATGGGAAATGGATGGATGGCAAAGCAGTAACAACCCATGCTAAATTTAGCTACTCCTCAGTAAAATTGTCTCTCAGTCAAGATGTGTCACTTGAGCATGTTTCCTTCACGACAATTACCGTACTACATTCCTCTTCAAATAGAATTTACAGAAGGAGCATTAAAAACACCGACATGTGGTAAATTCTTCAGCAAATAGTTGAGTGTAAATTTGAAATAAATGAACCGCAAATAAGCGTGTGATGTTCACACTCCCGTACATCACATGTAACACGTGAGGAAACATGTTTTCATCTGGAAACCCCCACTTTGTTTGAAACACACACACACACACACACACACACACACACACACACACACACACACACACACACACACACACATTCATACATATATACATTGTGATTTACGACTGGAGTTTGGGCCTCTCAGTCACCGTCTGACCCTGTGTGTGTGTGAATAGGACGCTCTGTGTGAGTGAGTGCCAGATGCATCATATGACCTCGCCCTCTGACCACGCTAGTGTGTGTGTGTGTGTGTGTGTGTGTGTGTGTGTGTGTGTGTGTGCGCGCGCGCGCGTCACACCGTCACATGGACGGCGCCGTGACCTCGTCCGGATCCGAGCGCCTTGACACCAAGGAGATCGTTGAACTTGGGATGACAAAGCACGCACTCCTTAACATATCAGCATCCCCTCCCCGTGGCCCAGTCTCCCTTTGAAAGCCCTTCAACGCCTCCCCACACCAAATGGGGAATCCCGACTCCTTGCTGGAGGCATTCAGAGAAAATGGGAAAACAGTCAGAATAAAGGGATGAGGCTGAAGTGCGGAAAGATACAGCTGGAAGGAAAAATGAAAGGATGGGTTGAGAAAGATTTAGTAATGTGGGAATAATAAAGGAAGGGATGAGGGGGAAAGAATGGACGCAGGGAGAGATGGCGAGAAAGAAAAATGGACGATGAGAGTCAGTGATGGAGGGACGATGCTGAGATGAGGGGAGAGAGAGGGATGATAAAATAAGAAGGATTGAGGAATACATGCATGGACGATGGTGGGGTGAGGGGATGCTTGATTGGGTCATCCGTCCATCATGCTTCGTTTGCGGCTTCATCCCTCCTCCCCCTCGGCCCCCCTCAGAGGGGGCGAGAGTGTTAACAGATGCTAATTCCTTCACTGCGCCCCCTCCTCTCAGTCTCTTCCTCACCACATCCCAGGAGACGAGGATGGGGATGGCATGCCTTCTCCTCACACCGCCAAAAACAACCCATCCACTCAACGCCCACGCAGGATTACAATGGATTATCCTTCTAAAACACAGCACGAGCTGCTGGCAGGCGATTGGTGGCTCCACGGCGCCACACCCTTAGAGGCGCCACAGTCCCTCTCCGACTGCCTTGCCTATACCTGGCATCGCCATGGCAACCGACGCCCCACCTCCGTATCCTTACCCCGCCCACACACAAGGTCGATAGGGTAAAGTTGTGGGACGTACGGCCCAAAAAAAAGAGGCTCACTTTGTACCACAGTTGGCATATCACACACATGTTTCTATTCTAAAAAAAATACACTGCACAAAAATACAAATATTTACTTGATTATTTAACATTTATTTCATTCTGGTCATTGTTATAATAGGTTGGGAATTGTCATTGTGGTCAGTTGTTATTTTGTTATGATTTTGTATAATTTAGTTTGTTTTTATATGTTTTTAAGTTGGCTTTGTTAGCTTTTAATTGTTTTAGGTTTTTCAAAAACCATTGGTTTTATTTACGTTTTTATTCGTTTTAGTAATGGTTTTCTTTTATTTTATGCTAATTTTTTTTTATTTAGTTTCAGTTATTGTTTTTTTTTGTAAAACCATGTTTGTTTTTATTTTATTTCATGATCGAAAATGTTTTTCCCATTTTAGTTTTTGTGATTTTGTTCATTTTCTTCTACCAAAATAAAATGGATCACAACATGCTGTCATGACAAGAAGACACCATGACACAACAAGACAACACAAGAATGTTAGCCATTGTGTCATCAGGACAACATGAGGAAAAACAGCTGTCGTGACATGAGAACATGGCACAATGTCAACATTACACAGACGCAAAAACATTACAAGCGGTTCCACGTGGGCCACCCTCAAACATAAAATCGAAAAAAAATCTATAAATGCTCTTACTGTACTGACAATGAGTCTAGTGGGATAAGAAGAATACAAATATTCTAATGTAAATGAGCCTTTCAGAGCTGCAAAACATTGAGTGTCACTTTTGTCATCAATGTGAATATTTAATGACTGCTGTCACACATTCTCGTGCACACACTCACACACCCCCCGACACACACAAACACGACCATTCCTTGTATTTGGGGTCCCTGGTTTCATGGCCAACGCAAGTCTAGCGCACAGCGCTGTCTAACTGTGAACATGGATGGAAATTTCTTCCTCTCGTAATTTTCGCAGAACTGCGCAGATCGGCGTTTGCACCATTGTGGTCGTGAACATAGCCGACTCACTTCCAGGCTCACACATACACGAAAATCAAGATGCACCAGTTTTTACATCTGAGCACACATGTGCTGTCTACAAAAGTATTACCCATGGTGTCAAAATCCCTACACTGTGTGTGTGTGTGTGTGTGTGTGTGTGTGTGTGTGTGTGTGTGTGTGAGTGGGCCTGCGTCGACTATTAGTGGATGTCTTAAGCTGCTTGCAACAGTGATGGTTGCCAATGCCCTCCTGACCTACTTAATGCACAGCACAGTGTGTGTGTGTGTGCGTGCGTGTGTGTGTGTGCGTGCATGCATGCGTGTGTGTGTGTGTGTATAAAGTATTGAAATAAGGTGCCATCTGTTGCATGACTTTCACACAAATTGATTGACAAGTGACACACCCTTCTCTGGTAGATGAAAGTAGTAGTATATCATAATAGAATAACTTTCTGTTTCACTAATTAAATCAGTACTGTCCTTTGCCTGTGAATATGATTCAAACCCCCAACTGAACACCAAGGCGTGATATCAACTGAGGACACACATTGCAGCCACATAGAAACATCACAGCGGCAACATTTTGGTCATATTCCGGCACAAAACAGACATAGCAACAACTTGCCTTTGAAAATTTGTCAGAAAAGCAGAAGCCAACAACAAGGCAGCAACACATGGCCAAGATGGCAGCAACATAACGTATGAGCAATAATGTGGCAACACATTTAAAAGTTTTACAGGGACCTGTCAACAAACGCAAGGTTGTGACAGTTTGCCAAACGGGGACAGCCACTTGGCAAGAGACAACGTGGCGATAACATGTCATCAGCATGTCAAAAACCTGTCATCAACATTGGGACAGGTGGCAGTGCAGCCATACTGACTGACATCTGCTTTGTCCAATGGCACATCAAGTCAACAGGCACAGAGAAGCCAGCCAATGTTGGTGCAGGGAGGCGGGACTTATAAAGAAACCCATGTAGCAGAGAGAGAGAGAGAGAGAGAGAGAGAGAGAGAGAGAGAGAGAGAGAGAGAGAGAGAGAGAGAGAGAGAGAGAGAGCTAACACATGCTGACTGAGTGGACGACTAACATTGCCTCACATCATTCACTCCCACACTTGGCCTCCGAATACATGCACTCACGCTTTGTGCAATGTGTGTGTCAACAATACACACACATACACACACATTGCAAGCAAGGAAGTCAAAAGACCCAGACTGTTGAGCTGAGGCGTAGAAAAATAGGTAGTGTGTTTCCGGTAACATGAAATTTCGGTAGGTCGGACAAAGTTTTTTTTTTTAAATCTTTTTTTCTCCCTCCCCCATCAAAAACGTAAACAAAATAACCATAAAACATAAAACAAGGAGACATTGAAACCAGTGCCGGATGCTCGTCTGTCAAAGAGGGGAAGCTCAATTTTGGTCGACATCATAAAATGTGTCCGTTTATTTATACGTGAATTCTACTCTAGCTCCGTTCCTTTTCAAGAAAATGATCTGTGACCCTGTCATACCAACAAGGCGTCTTTTCCCGGTACTTAATTAGTGTCCTACAACTATAGGAACAACAATAAAACCCACCAGAAATAAAAGATTAATTTGTCGCTAGTTGTTTGTTTACAACAAAGAGTGTCACTAAAATGATTAGGAGAAGTCTCCAGCTCACCTCGGAACAGAATGCGAGTTGAAAAATTGCTCGCGACGGATGTCTACACTAAAAGCTCGGTGACTGGCTCATTTCAATGTCAATCGAACTGGCACACAGACAGATCATCCAATCGGATGCAGAAAAGCCTGGCGTCCGGTACCCTCCCACTGCCATCCAGTCCCAGAGACGACGAGCGTATGTGGGCGGGACAAAAACCAGCTTGTATCCAATGACTCGTCTCCGTTAAACGCATTGGGACAACCTACCCTGAACTCACTACCATTTAAAGCACAGCGAAGCTGCGGGATGAATGAGAAGGAAGTCGCGTCGTAACCAGTAAGAAGAAGCTGATTCGGAACAAAAGTTGAGCACGTTGTAGCGCATATTTAGTCAATGACATGGACACACAATGAAAATTTACATTCATATATTTGATCACTTATTCTTTGACATTTTAGGGGAAGCCGAGCTTCCCTTGCAGTCCGAGAGCAATCGCCACTGATTGAAACCCCGCCGGCGGCGAGAGAGTTGGGTACCCAGCGGCTGGGTGTTAGAGCCATCTTGTTACCTCTGCGCCCGCGATCCTCGACGGCCCGTGGTGGTCGTGGCCCGGCCTGGACTAGGTGCCGTAAGACTAAGGCGGACGGGGGTCGACGCCGACGAGCGCGCTGGTCGGCGGGGTGGGCGGCCGGGGAACGGGGACGGGCGGACGCGGAGGTGGCGCGGCGCACCGACCGACCCGCGCCGACACCGCCCCTCCCCGCGACGCCCCCCGCCGCCGTCATCCCGCCGCGGTGCGCGCCGGCGCGGCGCGCCGCCTATTTGGGTTACGCCTCGCCCGGGCTCGAGGCCGGGTGCGCCGCCGCCGCCTCGCGGGTCGGGCGCGGGCGGGCGCTGGGTGTTCGTGGCGGGGGTAGAGTAGACGACCGCCAACGACCGGCGCGCCGTACCACCACCCCGCCCGCCCCACCGCCACGCCCGCCCCGCCTCTCCCACGGCCGACTTCGAACGTCGCCGCCGCCGTCGCCTCGTTGAATCATTTCGATACAGCAGTGGATGCTATTTTCTTAATATTATGGTGTGAGCATGCGACTGCAACACACAAAACGCGGTTTAAACTGTTGTCAGAGATCGTGGCCGCCGCCATGATTCAATGTTGTGGACAGACGACAGGGCAAACGACGCAACGTGAATATCGCGAGAGTTTGCACCAATGTAAACGCTCTAAATTCATCTTTCCTTTTATTATTTATAATTTTGTCTGTAGTTTTATTGTTCTTGTTTTGATTGTAAAGCGTCCTTGAGTGTTTTGAAAGGCGCGTATGAATGAAATGTACTATTATTATTATTATTACACAAAAATGTAGAAGGTTTGAAAAAAAATGCCGACTGTTAAGTTTTTTTTCTAAGTAGAAATTCTCGGGCGGTCGGGTTACCGGAAACACACTACTTTATTTTCTACGCCCGATCTCTTCCTCGACCTCGCCTCACCATACCACTCCTACGCACGCACGCACACACGCACGCACGCACGCACACACACAAGTCCGACATTCAACCGCACATCTTTGGACCTTGAGCACAACTACTCGTCTGACTTCCTTCAGGGCTGATCAATCAATCACAGAACATTTCCCGTCAAATCTCACAGTGAACACTATACTCCATTACACTGCTATATACAGTGTCCAGACAAAAACACATCACATCATATAACAGCTGTATTTATCAGCCATCTACACACACAGCCCAGTGCAATAGGTACAACCTCCGATGAGGTCCAGTACAAAAATTCTCAGAGGAGTAACACTCTCATTTAGATGCAGGCTCAAAATAATAACAAGACCTTAGAATGCATGTACCAACTGCTATCATATGACCAATTCTCCTCTGCAAGTGTTGCCACGGTGACCATGAAAAATAACTTAGTTACTTCACTGATTACTAGATATTAGAATTAACTAAATTAGATTACAAGTTAATTTAGGTGATGCCAACAACCACGCTTAACATAAAGTTGACACCCTGCTTTGCAAATACTAAACAGGAAGTACATTTCAAACAGTGGCGTTTAAGAATAAAGTTTCTTTTTGAATTAAAAATAAAACCTTTCTTGACTTTACAAAAGTAATTAATTGTCTTTTTTTAATGACACTTCATAGTGGCAAAAAATTGACACATTCGAGCAATGCCTTACGCGGTGATGCGTTACAGGCAACCCTGCTCATTTGACATCGTACGTGATTTCAGAGCAAGATATAAAAAGCGTTATCAATCTACCATCACGCTTTTACTACTCAGGTTGCTATTCCGTTATGCAGCATCTTAGCATTAGCTGTTAGCATGTTAGCCTGTCATCCATTCTCAATCGAAGCAGTCACTGAATAGGGCAAGATGTGAAAGCCTTATTAATCAGTTTTACCCCTTTCTGGAATGCTATCTTGCTAGGTATTAGCATACAACATCCAGCATTTTATCAATGTTCACAAAAACAGTGCCTGAATACAGGTCAATATTTAAACAGCGTTAACAATCTGCCTGAGCACTTCTGCTTTCAGCTAACTTCCCTGCTTTTGTTAGCATTGCACATTGAGCTACTGTACAAATTAGCATAATCCTTCCACATTTCTCGTTTCTCAATTAACACAATTCTAACGTCAAAATGTTCAGTCTACTGAAGCCACTGTTAGTCATGGAGAATAATGTACAAGTGAGGTTTTTTTTTTTTAAAGATGTTCCTTCAGCTTCTCCAGGTTCTTTGCTGAAAAAGGATGACCTCGGGGGGAAAAAAAAGCAGTGAGTACATTATCACTTCCAGTGTGTGTGTGTGTGTGTGTGTGTGTGTGTGTGTGTGTGCGTGCGTGCATGCACTGCAGAGACTCAGAAGAGATGGAGGAGAGGTTTCCTTGACGACAAGGTGGAGGTTACAGAGTACATCCTGGTATAAAATCAGAGTACATCCTGGCATAGAATATCACATCATACACTGCACAGTTGCTCAAAGACAAATAACTACAGTGCTGTGGATCAATGTGGCTTCAAAATAAAATAGCACAACAGAATTGATGAAGCAAATGATCAATTAATCCGCGCATGGTATGGTCCAACAGGGGTAACCATTTTGTGCTTTCTTAGCCTCTCTGGCTTCCAGTTAATAAATTGGAAGTAGTAAACTGATGGCCAGGACCAGATGTCTATACATACTGTTGGTACACAGTGTGAAAAAGGGGCAACAGACATAAACATTTTTACACCAGAGAACATGTTAGCACGTCCGACGCACGGTGCAGAAGGTTGTGGGTTAGATTCCGGCCCCACCCTTCTTGTATGGAGTTTGCATGTTCTCCTGCGTGGGTTTTCTCCGGGTACTCCCGTTTCCTCCCACACCCAAAAACATGCATGTCAGGTTCATGGAACACTCTAAATTGTCCCTCGGTGTGAGTGTGAGCGTGGATGGTTGTTCGTCTCTGTGTGTACCCTGCAATTGGCTGGCAACCATTCAGGGTGTACCCACACTTACTGCTCAAAGACGGCTGGGATAGGCTCCAGCATGCTCGCAACCCTCGTGAGGATTAGCATGATCAGATAATGGATGGATATTTAAACCATCTAATAATCGTGCGAGAACCAGTTGAAACGGGCGTTCTAGTGTTCAAACCAGACGTGAACATATTTGAACTTTGTGTGAAGTAGGTGAAACCGGGCACCCTATTTTCGTACCCAGCGCAAGTCTTGCGCAAAGTGCAGTCTAACTGTGCTCATGGATGGAGGTTTCTTTTGGTAGACAACGGGTGCAGTCTTAAATGGGAGTTTGCACCATAGTGGGGGTGAACAGAGACACACACACACACACACACACACACACACACACACACACACACACACACCAGTTGTGTCATTGTCAGGGGGAAAGACGACAATCATAATGTATTCATTTAATTGATTTCGAGAATAATTCAGAGGGTTCGATGCATGTTGATGTCATAATAGTGAATGAAATACAATGACATCCACCAGACATATCAGGGAGGCGTGGAATCGTCTGCCTATGCCTGTATCGAACCCACGAAAACTTGCGTCACACCAGCTGCACCACAACTTAGACCTGGTTTTAGCTGGTCTAAACTCTAGTGTATTTTGTGAAAAAGAAAACAGCTTTCTCTCCGCCGGAATGCCCAGTCCAGTGTAGCACGGTCTGCCAAATTCCACAAAACGGTACACTCGACCTGCTCGGCACAAAAATGAAGATATACCAGATTTGGCACAGAGCACATGGGCGCCTGTCTATGAAAGTAGAGCTTCTGAACATGTTGAAAATGGTCTTAACATTCACACACTAGGTGTGATTGAAAAAAAAAAAAAGAAAGAAAAATTGTGTCACATTTCCGCATCTGGTTCAAACATTTTCAGGTAACATGACCGAGCAGAAGAAAACCGGATGTGAACATGTTTGAAGCTGTTAAAAGTGTTTTACACTGAATGTTGTTGTTTGAATGTGTTGAACCTCTGCATCAACTGTGCGTTCGTGTGCGTGTGCGTGCGTGCGTGCGTGCGTGCGTGTGTGTGAGATAAGTTCAAATGTTGAGTACACGTTTTATTGCTGCAACCTTTGCACAATCTCATATCCCAAAAACCATAAAGCAATTTACACTTTTCTTACCAAGGTCTCTCTGTCTCTGTCTCAAAATGCCACAGCCCGGTTAGCCACCTAAAATAAATCAATAAATTCCGTCCCAAAATAGTTGCAGCACTTTTCCCATTTAAAAAATAAACATGCAAACCTACCTCTTGCCAACCAAAGACAGAAGCACCTAGCGAGGCAGTTAAGGCATCTCTCAGACTATTTCAAGTGACGTCCTCGAGCATGTTGGGAGTTGTGCTTCTGTGTGAGTTAGAGTGAGTGTTTTCGAGTGAGGAATGCTGCTCAGAAGGCGACAGAAGCAGATCGATTAACTACACACACTCCATATACAATCAATCCGTGAATGTAGCTTTGTTTATTTGAGTTTAGCTGAGCTTAATTCACTTGGACAGTAAATCGAGAGCGCCTCTGCTGGTCACAGACAAGTGGTGCACACTATTATGACTGGCATCAATTCTACACAAGCTGTAGCTGAGCTTACCCCTATCTTAGCTCAGTTTCATGTTTTGCTTCCTCACCTGTCAGTTCTACACAATCCCTCAATTACTCCATCAATAAAAAAATGGATTCATTGATTATTGCTCGCAGTAAGACAAAAGACAAAATGGCGTGGAACACCATCAGGCTCACTTTCATAGGATTTCATCTAATGCTTGTTGCCTCCACCTGCACCGCACGCACCCAAAGACCGCGAAGACCATCCCACCTTCTTTTGTCTTTTTTAATGGACGGCCCTTCATCCTTGTCCCTCCTCATCCTCACCCTCATCACACACACAATCCCATTCCTGCATGGAGGTGGCAGGGGGAGGTGGTCATTGATGACGCTGTCCTACTTTCCGGCACCGCAACACACACACGCGCACTTATGACAAGAAACGAAGAATAGTGTCCAAAGGAATTCAGCATGAGCTCAGCGAACCGGCATTCCAAGCAGAGAGGGTCGCAGGTTTCCCAATATGTTTGCCCAGAGATTTGGGTAGTCTATATACTGTATATGGTGCCAGTGGATCTTGCTCGAAGGACGTGGTGCGTTTTAAGTCATCAATTGGGTACGGTGGTGAAGATGTGGACCAGGGGTAGGCAAATTTTGTGCTCAAGGGCCTACAACTGATTTTTAAAATGGACAGATGGGCCAGATCATTTAGAGGGGACTTCTAATAGTAAAAATAGTTACATACATTCACAAGTAGCAATGATGTTAACGTCATATTTAGGATCATAACTTCAAAATTATGTACACATTTTCTGGAATTTTCATTATTCCTGATGGATCATTTTTTTGTGATTCACTGTTTATTTTATATTGTTCTATATTTGTTGAACTGTTTAATGAAAATGCTCAAAATGTATGAACAAAATATATTTTAATTTGGTTATAAACATGTACTTTCTATGTTAGTAAAATGTTTAGCATAATGTTTGATTTTAGTACAGTCAAACCTCGGTTTTCGTCCATAATCCGTTCCAGAAGGCTGTTTGAAAACCGAAATTGTTCAAAAACCGAAACCACGCTCTTTTAAAAAAAAAATGTTTCTTGAACATGTCTGCTCACAATGGAAAGCGACACAAGGAAGCGTCACTTCCTCGTGTAAGGAAGGCGAGAGGAGTCAAGTGGTGCATTCAAGTGCGCTCAGTTTGTTCGAGAACCGAAATTTGTTCGTCATCCGAGGCATAAAAAACTCGAAATTTTTGGTCGAAAACCGAATTGGTCAAGAACCGAGATGTTCGAAAACCGAGGTTTGACTGTACTGTACTTTAAAGCTGGCAATTTCCTACAATGACCAATGTAAAGTCAACTTTCAGAACATTTGAACATAAAAGTACAACTCAACTCAACTGTACTTATAGAGCACTTTCAAACAGCGCTGCATACAAAGTGCTGTACATGGAGCAACTAACATATACAACAGCAAAGCAACAAATCGACAAATGACGACAATACAGCGATATTCATAATAGAAAAAACTCGCATATATTCTTTATTCTTTGCTAATATTACTGCAGCCCAGTGGCGGTGAAAATCTTGTTCGTAAGTGTGGATTAATATTGCACCCCCGGTGGCCAAGTTACATACACCACAAGGAGCCACAATGATTTAACCATGATGTACAAACGCTTTAATTGTGTACATTATTATGACCAAAGGCTTTCATTAACTAAAATATTGTACAGTGTTATTTACCTTATTTAAAAAATTGTAACGTTGGGTTTTTGGGTGCGGCTGGTATGGATTAATGGCATTTCCATTCACTTCAATGGAGGATGATTTGCAATTATGAAACAAATTGAACTTGTATGTCAAGGCACTACTGTATGTAGTCAGCATGAGACGATGCTGCAGGTCCACGTGACGCAAGGATTAGGCATATCCACCATTATACAGTCCAATGATGGCGGCTGCTCCAATTACACATTTGAATTGCCGGCCTGGTAATGCAAGTCATGATCCGGATTACTCCGCATGAAACATCTGCCCGTCAGGAACTTTGGATGCTAAATGGACATCAATTCGGAGCGGGACATTTGCGTAAAAAATGATTCTGGGAAAGGCTGAAATGAGATGAAACTTGTTTTTTCAAAATTCCATGGCAAAGTTTCACATCATGGACCTTTAACCATCTTGTCAGTTAGAGCACTGTTCTTCATCTCCTCCATATTTCCATGTTCCTATGTTATCTTCCATCGTTGTTCAGGTTGTCGATCATACCATACCTTTATCTTGATAAAAAGTGAACCCTCTCCCTACAGTGGTGCCCTTGAAATACTGTACAAGTGACCTGACTTGCTGAACAGGAGGTAATGGATGTAGGATTTTTTTTCCTCCCCCCCAAGTGCTCTTCTTTTTGCGAAACTGGCAGGTGGGTTGCGGGCTGTCTGTCATCCTTTAAACCTTTCTCCACTCAGCCTGACAGCTCTTGTCACTAACAACACTTGAAACCACACTCAACTAAGGTGCGCACTATGGATGAGGATATGTGCGCATGTCATAAAATCTTCATCAAGTGCACCAAGACAACGCTGCAAATGACATTCCCTGTCCTGAAAACCATAAAAGAGTCTCTGTTACAGTTGCTGCTTTAAAGGCGATGCCATACAAAAAGCAAATCACAAGCACAGCTCCAGTCTGTTGACTCCCGCAGAAATAAGCTGATGTGCAGGGTTGAAGTTTGGCTACAGGAAGCCAGCGGACCAAATCCAAACAAACAAAGTGTGTGGAAGATATAAGCAGAGATGTCGCTAATTGGCGCTAATGATGCATGTGACCAAGAATGGGAGCAGTCATCAATATTGAATGCATGAATAGTTGTTGACAAATAGTGACAAAAGAGCTCATTAAATATTCATTGACATTGCTAAGCTCCTCCCACAGCACTTAGGCTGTGGTTCGAAGTTACTTATGTACTAATTTTGAAATTCTAAAAATTGTAAAAGGGCCAGAATGCCCTCTGTACTGTATGATGCCGCTTCACAAACCACAAAAATATCACTAACTACTTTTCTATAAGGTATCTTATTTCCTTTTTGACTCAGTGACACAGATGATAATGGGGTTTTTTGTGGTTTTACTGCTCTTTTTGATTGTAAAGTGTCCTTGGGTATTTTGAAAGGCGCTTATAAATAAAATGTATTATTATTATTATAATCTAAATTCTCAAACTGCGCATATCAAATATCACTAATGTTAGTTAACATTTACTGCACCGAATATTGGATTGTAATAGATTGGGCCACATGTATTGGGGAGGTTTCATTTAAACCAAGGTTGAACTTGCTGGCCAGAATGTTTGGCACAAACACAACACTGATCATCACCAAAATAATAACATCTACTAACATCTACAAACAGCTTAATATGTGCTCAGCACAACACCTACAGGTTTATGATGGGAAGCAACACAAATGCCAGGAAAAGCCTACCAGAACAGCTAAGGTTAATTTGGGGTTAATCAAAGGGACTTAAAATGGTGGCAATTGTGTGCTGACTCCCATTATAAGTTGTAAGGGGGTCTCAGGTGTTTGTTTTTACTTCCCTTCTTGATTTTTTAAAATTTATTTAATGATCCAGGTTAACGGTCACATTAATGGCGGAAAAAGTTTTAAATGTATTGTTGCGGTTGCGTGGCGGCCAGGTGATCCAGTGGTTAGCGCGTCGACCTCACAGTGCAGAGGTACCGGGTTCAATTCCAGCTCCGGCCTCCCTATGTGGAGTTTGCATGTTCTCCCCGGGCCTGCGTGGGTTTTCTCCGGGTACTCCGGTTTCCTCCCACATTCCAAAAACATGCATGTCAGGCTGATTGAACACCTCTAAATTGTCCCTAGGTGTGAGTGCAGATGGTTGTTTGTCTCTGTTTGCCCTGCGATTGGCTGGCAACCGGTTCAGGGTGTCCCCCGCCTACTGCCCGAAGACAGCTCGGATAGGCTCGAACACGCCCACGACCCATGTGAGGATAAGCGGATCGGAAAATGAATGAATGTTGCGGTTGCGGCTTTGGCATTTCAACAGGGGTGTGTATAGAAATGTCCATCTCATTCAGGACACATGCTACTAATTATTACCGGCGGCAAATCCACATAGCTTCACTATTAAATGAGCAGGTTAATGTTTAATAATAAACATTTCTTGACCAATTGCAAGCATCCCAATTTCAAATCCCACATGCAGCATTTCAACAATTCATTCGATTAGACAGCATTTCTCTGGTCCGTCGGCTCTTCATTATTCACATGCAATTTCCACAGAAATTGCTTTCCCTCACTGAGTGGTTCTCAAACCTTTTACATCAAGTACCACCTCAAAAATGCATCGCTCTCCAATGCCAATGCTAAAATATAGTAGGGGAGTAGGCCTCAAAAACGAGGCTGAGACCAAAGAGGATATTTAATGATTGTAAAACACTGAAACATTATGCAGAGTTTGAACAGGAACACTGATCTTAAAAAAAGGAAAACAAGCAAATCTGCCTAAATAATGATCTATTTAAAATGGTTTGCAAAGAAAAGTGCAAACTATACCGAAATAAATATTTGAAGACAAATCACTGTAAAAGATTAAATGCAGATACTTCAAAGTTAAATACAACTGAACTGTACTTAAACATAAATGAACTGGGTTTAAAAAAGGGAGGTGGGGGGGGACGTAAGCCAAAGTAACACAGAACATTTAAGTGATTCTTTCTTGTCTCACAACTGAGGCTGTTGAGGAAGCATGGCCTGCCACAGGAGGTGCTACGTCAGTTCTACACGGCAGTCATCGAATCAATCCTGTGTTCTTCCATCACGGTTTGGTTTGGGGCCGCCACAAAGAAGGACAAAATCCGACTTCAACGGACAATTAGGACGGCGGAAAAAATCATTGACACCGCCCTACCCACTCTTGAGGACTTGCACACTGCAAGAATCAAGACAAGGGCACGGAAAATCCTCCTGGATCCTCCGCATCCAGCCCACCACCTTTTCCAGATCCATGCGCACCAAATCCAGCAGACACTTAAACAGCTTCTTCCCTCTAGCCATTAACTCCCTAAACAGTCACTGACATAGTCACTCTTCTTGTACAACAAATACTGCTACTGGTCACTCTAAAATGGTTCACTGATTTTCTGCACCAACTGTACAACTGTCATAGTATTGTATTCTACCACTGATCACTTTAGCTCTGCTTGATACTTTGCACATTGTCTTACAGTTGTCACTGGGTGGTACCACCGCACTACGGTTCACTTACATTACGAAATGTCCTTCCATACCTATTTGTCATGTCCTTGTTTATGATGATACTAATGCAGCGTGTTATACCGGAGACAAATTCCTTGTGTGTTCTACATACTTGGCCAATAAAGATGATTCTGATTCTGATATCATTCTTTGAGAATCACTGTTCTGGTTTCTATTATTAGCATAAAAACTCCGTAATACAACTGGCAACTATTGGTTTGATGTCTGCGGCTGATCATTTAGGCACCCAACTAGGTTGGACTGAATTAACTACAACGGTGTAGATGGAGAAAAAAAAAGCGTAGTCTTACCATCGTCCTCCCTGTTGCCGGTGATGTTGGGACTGTGGCGCATGGTCACGGCCAGGCTAAGCTGCGACGTCGCTCCCGGCTCGGCTGGCAGCCACGAGGGCTCGCTCATGTCGGCCTCGTCCTCGCTGCTCACTGACGCGTCATCCTGGCTCCATGCACACAAAACAGGAAGCGGTCACAATGAGTCGTAAAGCCACACGGACACGTGCGCATGTTGTGTAGTTTGTCTTTGTGGAACTTCCTTGATGTAAAACATACACCATCCATTGGTGCATCGACACACAAATGATTTCACAAGTTATGAGTGTGGAAAGAAACAATTTGTTTTTCATTCATTCATTCATTCATCTTCCGAACCGCTTGATCCTCACTAGGGACGCGGGGGATGCTGGAGCCTATCCCAGCTGTCTCCGGGCAGTAGGCGGGGGACACCCTGAATCGGTTGCCAGCCAATTACAGGGCACACAGAAACGAACAACCACACATGACCACATTCATACCTAGGGACAATTTAGAGTGCTCAATCAGCCTGCCATGCATGTCTTTGGAATGTGAGAGGAAACCGGAGCACCCGGAGAAAACCCATGCAAGCCCGGGGAGAACATGCAAACTCCACACAGGGAGGCCGGAGCTGGAATCGAACCCGGTACCTCTGCACTGTGAAGCCGACGTGCTAACCACTGGACTACCGGGCCGCCTACAATTTGTTTTTAATTCTATTTAATTACAAAGTTCATCATTATTGTATGTTTTTATCAATTGCACTATGATGTTTATGTTGGGAAAGCTAGATTGGATGACATTTCCATTAATTTCAAAGGGAAATGATTTTCGACACGAGTGTTTTGATTTATGAGTGTTGTCTAGCAACCATTTCCACTCGTAGCTCAAGGCACCACTGCACTTCTCGGCTTAACACGTGAACAACGTAGCATTATAATTTTTGCTCAAATGCTCAAATAGATCACTAAAATTCAAACAAGCGCTTCTCTCTTGTGCTGTGTTGTTGTTGGCCCGCGATGCTTTTCAGACGATTCGCCACATTAGCATCCATTTGCTGGCCACACTGGGGATCGACCGATCAGTGCACAGGCTCACACTCACACACACATTGGGTGTGTTGAAGGCTGTTCTGCAGCACACACAAAGATGCTATAGCAGGTATTGCTCGGCTTGTGTGTGTGTGCGTGTCTGTGTGCGTGTGTATCCAAAGCAGAGCAGTGGCCGGACGGACATTGCTAAGCTAATCAAGTTAGCCCGTGGATAAACGGAAGGATCTTTGTCTCTGTGCGCTCATCTGCTCAGCAACATCCCCACCAAGGCAGGACAAAACATCCCAAACCTCAGTGTGTATTCTTATTACCCACCCTTCAGCATTACAACAACTGGATCAAATATTGCTATTGGGATACTGTATCATTATCATTTACACGTAAGCACAGACACAGCTGGATCGAATATCGATAATGTGGTGTATATCGTATCATTTTTTCTACAGGAATTGTGAGCTATTGTTATTAGTTACGCTAAATGGTTGACACAAATATGGATCAAATATCGATATCGATATCGATACAGGTCTGCTTTCATCGAAACTGTAGTACAAGTAACTACAACAAATCACAAAATGGATGTTTCAAGCAGATGTTGTGACACTGTAGCATAATTGATATAGAAACGTCAGGATTTGATATTTGTCCCAGTTGCAGCAATGCTTTCGCATAAGTTCTAAAATATACGATAAATCTCGTGGTCGATATTTGATTTACTTGTTTCGATACTGTAGCGTGCATCGCAAAAATACATCACAACATCAATATTTCACATTGTATCGAGACTGTCGGACAAGCAATAACACGATACAGCAATAACGATACAATGCATCATAATATATATTTGATCCAGGTGTATTAACACTTGAGCACAATCAATAATGATACAATACATAATATTAAAGTTTGATCAGGTTATATTAATGCTGGAGTAGAAGCAATAACAGTATCATACCACACAATATTGATATTTGATTCACTTGTGTCAACACTATAGAGCAAGCGATGCTTATATGATACAGCATATCAATATTGGATCCAGCTGTAATGATAGTGTTTTGCAAGTGATAACGACACAACACAGCAGCAAATTGGTATTTGAGTCAACTGTGCAACAGCAATGCAAAACGTCACTATATCGAAGTTTGATCCGGTTGCATAGGCACTGTAGCCTCAGTGATATCAATACGATACCGTGTAATATCAGCTTTGGATTGTATTAACACAAAAGCGCAAGCCATAACAATATGTTACAACAATGACAACGATATTTGATCCACCTGGACAAACAGTAATGTAAAACACGCTGATATGGATATTTACTGTACAGTGAGCGCTAAACGTGTTTGTCCATTTTATGAATGAAATGAATGAAGGTTTATGATCTTATGGGGGGATGGAAAGGGTCTCTCTTTGTTGCCATGGTGCAGAGCTGCTGGACCCTCAAGCTGGCATCAACATCACCACTCCCAACCCACCCCCCACTGCCTTTACCATCAGCACCACCACCCCGCTTATACCTCCCTTGCCCCTCCCCCATGCCTGCATCCTCTCATCCTGACAACTCCCAGCACCTCGGCCTCCGAGCAGTCCCCCGCGCACGCACGCACGCACGCACGCACGCACGCACGCACGCACGCACGCACGCACACACACACACACACACACACACACACACACACACACACACACACACACACACACACACACACACACACACACACACACACACACACACACACACACACACACACACACACACACACACACACACACACACACACACACACACACACACACACACACACACACCCTCCTTTGTCATGGTGTTGCCATGTTACCTAGGCAACCTAAAATTACAACCAAGATGATTCAATGCTATTCGCTAAGTGCTATATTCTCCCATTTGCACTTTTTTTCTATGCATATTCTCCTGTCCAGACTTCTGACACACCTACCGCACAACCTGGGATAAGCGCGCAAACAGCTTAACCACGATGCACTGGCATTCCAGTCTCCCTGGGAATCCTGGAGACAACAACTTGACTGGAGACTTGTGAATGTCATTGAAATCCATGAAAAAAAAATAAAAACCACCATACGTTAGAAAATGCCTGATCCAGCGGATGTGTAGTCGGTCGGCCACTTGGGATATGCTTACATGTTGAAGGTGGGCATTTTTTATTCTGTACAAAATGAATCCAATAAAATTAACTTTCCATCAGTAAAAAAGGTAGTTGCTGTTGAACTTTTTCCATTGAGGGCCACACATACAGGATAGCTATCTTCGGGCAGTAGGTGGGGTATATCCCGAACCGCTTGCCATCAATCACATGGCACACACAGACAAACAACGATTCTCACCACACTCAAAATCACACATAGGGACAATTTAGAACAGGGGTGCACAACCAGGCGATGACGATCGACCGGTAACCCGTGTCTAGTCCTAAGTCGACTACGGGAGGACTAGGGGGAAATGGGGATACATGTCTGTATGCATGCTATTGATATATTTTTGTGTTAAGGTACACTGCACCTTAAGCATCCTAACAGTTTCTCTTTCACAAAAAAATATTTTTTAAAATAAAAAAGCAAGTCACCTTTCACCTACGGTGGCGCGTGACCTGCATCATCGGAAGTTGTTAGCGGCCAGCAGTCTGCTTGTGCAGCTTGCGCTAAGAGCTGTTGCAATATATCTTTTTAAAATTGTTCTTCTCATTCAGTTAGTTTCGTCTACAATTCACCAATGGCACTGGCAAAGAATGGAAATCTGGAGTGTCAGGAGAAGCAGTTTAAAATGGTACATGCGAGCTACGATAGTGATATTCATGCATTTAACACGCTGCAAAAGTGCATCCCATGCCTCTGCGTCAGGTCTCCCACTAAGGTAGGCAGTAATTTCCTTTTCACAAACTTTTGTATCTATTGTATTTTTTTTGTATCTATTGTATCACACATGCTCTATTGCTGAGCATGTGTGTGTGTGTGTGTGTGTGTGTGTGTGTGTGTGCATGGGCATTTGCATATATATATATATATTAGAGCTGTCAAATGATTAAAATATTTAATCTAATTAAAAACTCATTTGTCATAATTAACTAAAATTAACTAAAAATGAATCATGATTACTCACGCATTTTTTATCGTTTCTGAATTTCCTTTTATATTTTTTGTCCTATTTTCCCCCATTTTAATGCTCTCATCAACATGGAATCATGAATCAGTTTTCTATGTGCAAAATGCAAATATTTACTGAAATAATTTCGATTTTCAATTTTACATGAACATTTTCACTTGGAGCAGTTATTCACACATTATCTCTCACACAATATTACTGTCCATCAACAACAGTGAAAAAAATATTTTGTCACACAACAGCTGCTTGAACAGCTCTTTTTATGGAATCAAAACAGCGCAATATAAAGTGCACATCTAAGGTAAACTAGTACCCAGCCTATAATTTTTCACGGCCCCCTGAATAGGGATTGTCGGTCTGCATGGAAGGATCTCTCCTTCTGTACTTTTTTGATCATTTATTGGAGCACTTTGCAGCAGAAGTAGTAGTAGTAGTAGTAGTTGTAACAGAAGTATCAGAAGCAGGTAATAACCTAAACTACACATAAATGCAGTAAAAAAATAATATATCTATCTTTCTGCATCACAATGTAAATATGTATATAATTGACATTAATTAATACCTTTATTTAACAATACGTTTAATAAATAATGTAATCAACCCTGATTTCACTATGTATCATTTTCGTCATCATTATTCATTGTTTTAAACGTAAGAAACCATACAACACAAACATAAAGGCGAATCGAACAAAAGAACTACAAGTCCCAAAACTCAATCCCGGAAGTGGAGCGCCGACATGATTAACCCAACCTGAAACGCAATTTACTTCGTTTAAACGTCAGATTGCAGACGGACAAACATGACAACTATGCAAAAATGAACTAAATAAAGACACCCCTGTTCTAGCAACATTTTAGCCCACGCTGTTTGCTTTGAAATGATCCATAGCTGTCGGTCTGAGACGAGGGGGCGGAGTTACGCACGTCAGCTGTGTGCTTGGACATTAAGTGGTATTTCAGACTCGACGTGCTATGATGATAGCTCAGTTTACGACTGCAAAACATACAGGTAACTTTGGTCTTGTCATTGGAACAATCTGGCAACTTTTAAAAGTAAACTTTCCATTCATAAACTATTTAAGTATCCGTTTTCGGTGTCTCGCGCTGCCGTGGCTGGCAAAACAAACGTCGTGGACCTGTGCAGAGCGATTGATGTTTTGTTTCTGGTTTATTTATAGAGCAACGTAACATCCGCTGTGACGTCTGGCGTTAATCTCGAGAAAATTTTTGATCCCGATAAAATTCATTTAAATTAATGCCAATAAAAACGCGCTAAACTGACAGCTCTAATATATATATATATATATATATATATATATATATATATATATATATATATATATATATATATATATATATATATATATATATATATATATATATATATATATATATATATATATATATATAAAGTCGATTGTGGAAGGTTCCTTGGCTTGAAAAGTACATCTTCGGTCAAAAAAGGCCACACCTGATTTAGGGTGTTCAATTTCACTTATTTATTTATTTATTTATTTAGTTTTATAAAGACTGCTTCATTTATTCATTGTAAATAATAAAAAAAAATAGCACAAGAAAAAAGCTTTGCATGTGCAATTACCGTTGCCATTCATTTTATGAAGTCATTGGTGAATTAATTAGACTGCAATTAGTCAAATATATAATTAAAATATGGGAATTAATTATTTCCTTGTTAAAATATAAAAATGTACAGATTTCCACATACATTGGAACTTTCTTTCATGATGAGATTCACCTCTGAAAGACCTGGCAACATCTGTATCAAAAATCTAACGTGGCCATTGAGCACAAACGTTTGCCCACCCCTCTTGTAGTCTTCAAATGAAGAATACCATTGCATTATTTGTATTCTTTTCCAAATAATGCAATGGAAGTTGTTTGAACCCATTTGTGTTGGCTTCAAGAGTTAGCATCCAAATGCTGGTGAACTCCCGTTCACTATTATTGTGATTGTTTTCCAGACGTGCCTTGCTTCAGGCTTCTTATTGGCTGTAAGACACACGCACTTGCGCACACCCACCCACAACACACAAACACACATCCTGCAGGGGTGACCAAGGGTTGCGGTCAAGGGAAATGCACTGAAGACTATTGATCGCTGAGAAAACAATGAGAAAGAATTGTTGACTGTTGGTCTGTCTGTGTGTGAGAGAGAGAGAGAGAGAGAGAGAGAGAGAGAGAGAGAGAGAGAGAGAGAGAGAGAGAGAGAGAGAGATCTTTAAAACTATATGATACAACACTATATCAAAATTTGATAGTTACCGTACTGTATAACAATACTGTAGCTTATGCGAATAGGATATTTTGCAATGTGGATGTTTTAATCCTGATGTCTCAACATAGTGTAACTGTGAACTATATGATACATCACAACATCAATATTTGATCAAGTGGTATTCATATTTCAGTGTAGGTGATATGATAAATCGTGGCATCGATGCTTTTTCCGACTTGCATCAACACTGCACACACAGTGAACTCCTGCAATTTGTAAATACATCTGCAAATATCCGCAAATACAGAAAATCTGTGAATAATTGACACCCTTCCCTAAAAAGGCGCTGTAATTACATTTAAATGCTATAAGACACTCATGTCACATACCACCCTTCCATCCATTTTCTAATCCGCTTATCCTCACAAGGGTCGCGGGCGTGCTGGAGCCTATCCCACCTGTCTTTGGACAGCAGGCGGCGTACATCCCGAACTGGTTGCCGGCCAATCGCAGATGTTGCATACCAAACTGAAATGTATAATTACAGTACTAATTTCCGCACGCCTTGTGGAAAACACAATCACAACAATGGTTGGAATGGCTTCAAAGTGATCTAGTGAGAAGTGCTGACAGCTGGCATGCTAGGATGCAGTCGCGTATGATGATGACATTTCACCAATATTTTGCTCCCCTATGCCCAATTTTTGGGGGCGTTCCGTATTCAAAGGTGTCCTCTGTGCGCGCTGGCTTCTGTTAATCATTAACTTGACCGTCAAGGAGCGGCAGGCTATAAGGCGCTGAATCAACAGGAGAGACTCCATAAAACATTAGGCATCATATACACACAGACGTTAGGTTAGTCGCCATGTCAGAGATTAGCCGAATGGCCAGCACGCTGAGCCCGCCCTTAATCCAGTCAGTCACAAATCTGCCTGAGCACTATTAAGATCTTGCCTTTCCAACATAGGACTAGATTACACCTGACAAAGCTCACTGGCCCGTCGAGCTAGATTCACACAGCTGCCACGAGTTACTCGATACATAGACAACAGTAACCGCACTAAACTAGACTAGTGGACTGTCCTGTATTATCCACTCAAATTCTTCACAGGGTTTGGAACTGCTTAGCCACTCCCTACCTCACAGGACGTAGCACAGCCTGGATAACTTCTACCGTCCTGTCTTCAAAGCCACCACAGTTGACTTGGGCCCCGACCTAAATGAGATGCCCGACTTCAGTCCATCTCACTGACAAAACAATGGTACTGCTTTAGACACAACAAGGACATTTCCGAATTTCCTAATGAAGGGCCTGGAGCAACGGCTGATATTGGTCCATACCAACAACATAAGTGGAAAGATTCATAGATTCATCTATACTGCAATGACGCCTCAGGATTCGTGAATCTCCGATATATATATACAGCTTTGATATGACGTCAATGTTGTTATGTGCTTTTTTAAAAATGGCACTGCATTCCCTGTTATTTTTCTATGTTCTGTCTTTTCTATCCAGCTGTCCTCTCAAACCTTTTTCTGTCTGTCTGCGTTTCCAATAGCACAGCAAAACTGTTGCGGCACTGTGTGAAAGGAGTAATCCAGTGTGACCACCGGGCGTCTCTGAGAAAGCCAAAGTGAAGTGGTCCTAGTCACTTAAAGGGTTTTGAGGTTAGACAGCCCAAGTGCTATAAAAGACAAAACGAGGACGCTTTATCGCTGTCAATGTTGTACAGTGCCGTGAAAAACTATTTGCCACCTTCCTGATGTGTTCTTTGTCTATTTATCACACACAAAGGTTTCAATTCATCAAACCAATTTTAAGATCACACAGAGACAACCCAAGGAAATACAAACTGTAGCTTCTATGTGCCAATTTAATTTATTAATGCACAAAAAAAATGCATTGATCTAAACTGAGGCCAGTGAGGTCTGGAGCTCTTTCAATGTTGATCTCGGTTCTTTTGCACTCTTGAGTAATTTTAGCTGGTCGACCACTCCTGGGAATGTATGCCACTGTTGCCAGTTTTCTCCATTTGTGGATAATGGCTTTGACAGTGGTTCGCTGAAGCCCCACA
Source organism: Hippocampus mohnikei (assembly GCA_026261675.1). NCBI lineage: Eukaryota > Metazoa > Chordata > Actinopteri > Syngnathiformes > Syngnathidae > Hippocampus > Hippocampus mohnikei. The sequence goes on from JAKGUB010000284.1 coordinate 19,590,269, forward strand.
GTCTCGGAAATGGCTTTGTAACCTTTTCCAGACTGATAATTTCACTACACTTTGTCTGAGATATTCTATTTATGTGATTTCCTGATTCAACAAATGGGGTGCTTGGGTGTTGCCTGTGAAATTGAACTCTGAAACTTTCCACTGTAGTAACCGCTATCCCTGAAAGGGTTAAAATTGGTTTGATGAACTGAAACCTTTGTGTGTGATCAATATGGAAAGAACACAGAAATCAGGAAGGGGGGGACATCCATCCATTTTTACAACACATTTTGATACTGTTCACCAATATCAAAACTTCTTGTCACATTTAAAACATTGTTTAGGTTGCACGTTTGCACTAAATGTTTGTATTGAAATTGATTATTTCTCATGCCGCTAGTAGTTTAATGTACTAAACTTGAAAATTACTGCTCTAAAAATTTAAGATAAATGTTTATGCTAAAATGTGTCTACGCTGAACATGAAGTATAAGGCAAAATTAAGGACACAATTAAAATACTTTATTTTCAGGCCACACTAACCAGCCCAAGACCCCACCCACATTTGACATATTTCCCCACAACAATCCTAACTTGATGTATTGATATACAGTAATTGATTGACTGTGTGTGCTGCTAGCAAAAGAGTTAATGTTTTATTTTCAAGGGTTTTGGTGTTGAACGAAGGAGGAGAAAAGACATGCAAGGGTCTCAGAGGGTGTAACCCGACACAGGTTTGTCACACTTTTGACTAACTCCTGAGAGCTACAAATTCACAACAAAATAAACAGAGATGCTGCAATAATACTGTACTGGAAGAATTTCCATTTGTTTGAGGCCAACGTTAAAATGACTCTACAAGGTAAGCACCTCTTGCAACAAAAAAGTCATGGAGGACGCTGAGACAAAAATATTCCATTTCGTAATCATTAATTTACAGAAGTTTGAGCAGCACCCAATGTCAGGTTTACGGCACTGTCCACAAAAACATTACTGGGCAGAACAATTCCTGCAAACAGTTTAGTCTAACATTGAACAAGATTGCATCCTGAATGCAGAAAACACAAAGACAGATGGATAAGGATGAACTTTCTGTCCTGTGGTCAGGTACTCAAATGATAACACACACTGTAGCAAAATAAGAGAAAGCACTGAGGAAGACTGAGACCATTTCTCCATCTGGTTTGTGTACTACTGTATTTCCAATGAGAACTCATATGATGCTAAAATGCTAACTTTTGCTATGCTAACATCCTGTATTTAAAGATGAGGAAGCTTGATGAGCTTTTTTATCCTGTCTTGTGATCAAGTAATATCCTGAAAGAGGATTACGTACATGCTAACAGGCTAACAGTTGTTACTCTGCACGGTTTTCAAATATTTGACACCAAGTACCCCCTAAAAACCTTTTACCACTTCAGGTACCACCCTAAAGACCAACATTAAAATACACTTGGCTCATGTGTTCATTAAGGGTTCATCTTAAAAAGTGTATTTGAAAACACTAACATTACGTACAGTTCAAGCATCAACATGGTATTTTAAACATGGGAAAATAATAAAATTGCACAGTACACACCTACTTACCGGTAAATAATTATTCAGCTCAAATGAATTGCGCATAATATCCATCCATCAACGCATTTTCTAATCCGCTTATCCTCACAAGGGTCGCGAGCGTGCTGGAGACCATCCTAGCTGACTTTGGGCAGCATTGTGCATAATAATTGTCGCTAAATAAATGTTTGAAAATAAAGAGCTCTCAAAGGTTGAATGCAAATGTGTTGTATGTAAAAAGCTAAATATAACTGAATTGGGGTGGTGTGAAACAAGTTGAAGCCACTGTAACTGTGTATTTTGCTCAGTTTAAAGATTTAATTCAGTGGGAGCCCATATACCGCTAGTGCAGTGCTCACCAACATAGTGCCTGCGGGCAACAGGTAGCCCCCAAGCACCACAAGTAGCCAATGGGAACACAAACAAGGGAGTTCATTTTCCATGAGCTCATGAAATAACTGCTGAAGGGCCCATTAAATCCTTGAACCCTGAACTTTATGCCCCTTATCTATGAGGCCCACCCACCCGCTCACTCACAACAGAAAAACAAAGCCACCTTTTACAACTTCTCACCCTTTTCTGACTTGAGTGAATACACAATAAAAATAATGGAAGCTTCAAGGCGCGATGAACGGGCCCTCATTCCCTCTTTTCACGGCCAATACTTGAAATTTTTTTTATCAAAACTCTGACTGGATGACACATTCGAGAACAAAGTCAAGTAAGCTCGGCTTATCAGTGAAGGATTCGCGCTTTCCACTGAGGCTCATTTGGGTAAATTTCCAAGGAGATGTCGGACAATCTACTAGTCATAGAACCATCCAAAATGACTAAGTTGGACCAAAATTGAAGTCCAACCTTGAAGTCCAAGATGGCGCCCGAGTAGGCAGCCGTCGGCAAGTGCTCTCATGAGCCTTGCTTTTTTTGTTGTTTTTTCTGTTTGTTTTGTCACTTTGTGTTTGTTGTTATGTCGTGTGGACCTGATGTGGACTGGTTTCAGCATTTTTGGCCAGGACATTCATCAAGGAGGAGACTCGGTGCTTGGTGGTTGCGCCTTCTCGGCAGCATGGGTATGCCAGCACTGTTTTTGATTTGTGTCTTGCGCCTGTAATGGGCAGCATTTTCACAGCCCCGCTTTGTTAAGCAGAGAGATCGGTGCTGTTGAACGGTCTGCGGCTGCATGGATGCAAGGCTTGAGGAGCCGACGATGAGAAGAAAGGAGCGTTAGCGCAGAGCGCCGATGCGGATGTGGAACTGGGAGTCGCGGCTCGGAGTTGAAGCGGATTACGTGGGACGGGAGAAGTGAACTAATCTCTTTTCGTCAATGGACACTACAGCTTTGTATTTGCTTTCAAAACTTAGCTTGTAGCAGACGTGTGCACGTTTTCAGCATGACATCTCCGATCCACTGGTGAAAGGACACTTTGATCCTCTCCTCTTTCATCTATAACTGCTTCAGACAACAAAGCGTATGCAGGAAAGTGGTGAAGATTGCACGACTGTCTGTGTCCTATGTGTTGTGTTGTGTTGTGTTATTTTTGTTATTTTGACTTCAAGATGGCGCCACGATAGTGGCTGCCTTTTCAGCAGTTCCTATATTTTGTTGTTCTACTTCTTCCTTTCATAACTTTGCTGCTGTGAATTGGGAATTTCTCCATTGTGAGACGAATAAAGGTTTTCTTATCTTATCTTAAATGGATGATTTCATTCTCTTCACTTTGGGGCAGGGGTTCATTTTTTTGCATTGTGTCATGATAGACATGTCTGCTGAAATTAAAGTTAATCCGTCAAACTGGTGTCAGGGACTTCATTTTTCAAACCTTCCAGGGGATGCCAGTGAGTGAAATTTGGGGGAGTTGTGATGCAGATCACTAACTGGCTGGCTTTCTGGTTGGTTAGATGGATCGATAAATTGTAAGTCATTGCAATTAATTTGCTAAGAATAGGTTTTAGTTCTCACAATTAGCTCAGAATACTTTGAGACTGCTCATTTTTACTGCATGATTTTTTTTTCATTGTAACGAAACATTTAATTTCTTTTGGTATACGTTAGATATCACAATAATAGACATTGCAATTTCCGACACCTACATTGCATATTGCATGTTTTTCCAATATCGGGCAGCCATGATAGATAGATAGAAAACATTCATACTGATTATTGATTCACGCTAACACAGACAAACTGATAGAGCTCAAACACAGCTGGCTAGCAAGCCAGCTCTAAAACAAATGTAGAGGTTGAGTCAATTGACGATTGTCTCGCGCCACGTGCACGTGGACGTTGGGCAGCGTGTACCAGGCACCCACCCACGCACGCACCCACGGACACACACGCACGCACACACACACACACACACACACACACACACACACACACACACACACACACACACACACACACACACACACACACACACACACACACACACACACACACACACACACAGAGCAATGTGCAGCAGTGATGGCTCACAAGGAGCCGCAGTGACCATCAGCTGGGATGTGCGCGACGCACGCGCGCACACACACTCAATATAAAAACGTCACCGCTTTACGGAACCGAACAAGTGAACGCAACATGACAGCTGACGATGAGGAGGGCGAGGAAGACGAAGAGCAGTGCTTACCTTCACTCCCTTGCAACGAAGAATGGAGAGAAGGCGGATGTTTGTTTTCTTGCGCCTCACGTGTCTTCTTCAATACCTCCAGTATTATTAATAATAATAGCAATAACTGTGATGATGCATTATTGTTGTTGTTATGTCTCTGATCTACTCGTGAACGTGCTGCCTGCGCCAGGACGGAGGATGCAGCGGCGCGCACGACCCCCAAGACTCGGCTGGGCTGTCGCGGGTGGGGGCGTGGTCACGGGGGTGACGTCACGGTGGGCGAGCGAACTGGAGAAAGAGAGCGCTACTGTACAGTATTTGTATTGGGGTTGGGCGCCCTAAAATAAACATTCTTTCTTTAATGACAATTTTATTAATAATCGATTTCACAATATATTTTCTTTTCTTTGTTTATAAAAAAGATGACATTAGTTGAAAACTGTTCTTTTTTTTTTTAACTATTTTTTTCTCCAGCATTAACAGAAATGATATTTATATACGTGTGTGTGTGTGTGTGTGTGTGTGTGTGTGTGTGGGTGGGTGGGTGTGTTTTGTTTTAGTGTTTTAGATTCCTCTTTCAGAATACAGTAGTACCTCTACTTACAAAATTAATTGGTTCCGAAGAAATGTCTTAACTAGAATATTTTGTAAGTAGAGACGCATTTTCCATGTAAATGCCCAAATCCGTTCCAAGTCCCCCAAAATTCAGACATAAATGTTTTCTAAAGCACAAAAACGCATCAAAATATGTAACACATACATGTTACAAATTAGATTATTGCAAAATAAATGCGAGTTGTGCATAATGTAAAAAAAAAAGAATAGAGTAAAGAATAAAAATGATGGTCATTTAACTTTTAACTGCGTCCTCATCTGATTTTGCCCTCTTTAGCCCATGTTCTCTCTCAGAAATGTTTTTTGCCTGGCGTTTGGTCAAGAACTAATCCAAGGACGTTTGCTTTTGTCGGCTTTTAAAAAGCCTTCAAAAATATCCAAGGCAAACATCAGCATAGTGAGCAATCGCCCAACTGGTGAACAATTTTTCTGGGTGATTCACATTGATGTAAAAACATCGGAATACCTCCTGGGTGAGTGACCAGAGCGCTGCATTGACACCTAATTATCTGTCTGTCTATCTATCTATCTACACACAAAGACACATACGGTAGAAGTCCCTCTTAGCCAATGGGATGCCAGAATGATGCTGGGGGAATAGCCAATGGCAGAGTAGCTATAAGTATGTTGCATTCAGGAAACTCGGAGCTGCGAGTAGCAACCCATACTGTATTTTTACCTTTTGTATCTTGACATTTATTTCGTAACTAGAGGCAATATTTTCCTGTTGAGGCGTTTTTTCATTTCTGTTGAGAGGCTGTCTGAAGCGGTGTCGAGGAAGCTTGTTGAAGGTATGCATTTCGGATGAACATGTCGGAGAGAAGCTACGTTTAGTTAGTCGTATGAAGAGCCACGTTCGGTGAGTATCTTGACATTTATTTCGTAACTAGAGGCAATATTTTCCGCAGCCATTTCGTATGTCTGAAGCGGTGTCGAGGAAGCTTGTTGAAGTTATGCATTTCGGATGAGAGATAAGCTTTGTATGTCGGAGAGAAGCTACGTTTAGTTAGTGGAAGTTTTTAAATTTCATTTTTATCAAAATCAAATTATCTGGAAGCCATTTGTTTCTGTTTATCTTAAAAGGTACGGTGTGTAGAATCTAGTGACATTTAATGGTGAACTAACAGAGTGCAATGACCTAAACTCGAAGTGTGTGCATTTTCAAGCATATGCACTACGGTGCCACAGAGAACAAATACTGTACATCAAAAACCTACCACCAATTTCTTCAGCAGAGGTGCAAGCAAAATGTCATCACAAACCACATGTAGTATTCCCTCAAGTAAATAAGTATGTGCATTACATTTGTTATACATGTTGTAGTCATTATGTTGAGAAACTACACTCGCTAAGTTTGTCTCCTTTGAGTATCCGTAGCAGAAAAATGGCGGTGAAACATGGCAGTCTCTTGTAGGGGGATGCTCCCTATGTAGTACAGGTATAATTAGAGATAACATCACCTACGATGATGTAAAAACATTTACGTTGATGTGATAAAACATGTTTTTTACATATTGAAATTAATAGGGAAAATTATAAACATTGAAAAATCAAAAAATTTTCACACAATGTGTCTTTCACTAATTTATTTTTAAGTGCAATGTTGCAACCTCTGAAAAATATTTCCATCTTGGAACATGTCCCTCATGTCAAAAGTTGGAAAATCAGGTCTTTACAATGCATTAAGTAAATGGGCAGTATGTCTTTGAAAACGTTCACTCGCTGGGCACTAATTTGCAGCCATATTATTAGTGCAAGCATGTCAGTGAATACGCATGAAGCAGATTTTTCCCCTTTAAAATAAATAATTCTGAGCTTCTTTTATACACTTGTACGTCAATTAATAATAAAAAGTGTGACTTCAAAAATTGCCTGTAATAATGTCAATTGCAATTAATATATGCGACTGAGGGTTAGCGGCTCGGATAATAGATGGATGGATACTTTTTTATTTATCATGTGACAGGTTGAGTATCATTCCTGTAAAGTGACTTCCATGTGTGATGGCGCGTTTGTCACTCTTTATTGATACAAGCTGCCACCTAACGGCTAAGTAAGGAAGTTCAGGTCTGCTCCTGAGTGACTGTCTTGTTGGCTTCAAATGACAAATCCATTTTGCGAACGTCTCCAGACTTGGTGGACATTTAGTAAATCCATGAATTTCAAACCAATCATCCAATTTCACTCAAATGGTCCGGAACTTATGATTCATTTACGATAAGTAATGCCAGCGACATATAGTGACAAATGCTCCCTGAGTAACCCCACAAGTCATCATTTCAGGATACAAACTATTTTCGACATTTTTGTCTGGTAGTACAGTGTCAGAATTTTCTCATGTTTCTCCTATACTCAAGAAGTTCCGGCCTCCCCCCCAAAAAAGGAATATACTGTATATATACTGTATATATATATATATATATATATAAATTTTCATTCATTCATTCATTCATTTTCCGATCCGCTGATC